>BOLG01001063.1:0-94917 GCA_016861445.1 Oryzias woworae
CCACTCTGATAAAAAATGTGTTTGGTGTTTTTTTGAACGTGCTCTTGTAGAATATTCTGATGATGGAGGACATATGTAAAGGAAATTAAGATCAAAACGACAAAAAAAGACAGAAAATACTGTTTTGAAGAAGCATTGTAGCTTTTATAGATTGCATTAGAAATTACAGCATAGCACAAGCTCCCGGCTCCGCTCCATTCAGATGCATCCACAAACAGATCCATGAACGTCTTTGTTTTCCTCGTCTGAGCTGGAATCTGGGTCCGAAACTGGACTGCTGGATAGCTCTGATATTCCTCACCATTTTTGTAGCACGGTAATGTTTGGGGTTGTAAGGGGCTGTAAGCTAGTGGGAGAGTGTGAAAACAAAGGGATGATGGGAAATGGGGGCAGGCTAACTCTGCGCCAACAGTCCTGCCCACAACTCAGAGGTGAATTTTTTAATGAACTCCTGCTGCTCTGCAGAAGCTGTTTTTATAACACCGCACAGGTTTTTGGATTATGACTGGACACTGGGAATACTTTCCAATGAATCAAAGATGATGGATGGGACTCTCCAAAACTTATACACTAACTGTAAGGCTTTATTTATTTAAAGTTCAAATCAAGGTTAGCTTGTAGGACCACTGAGACTAACACAAGGCTTTGACTAAGAAAAATGATGACAGTCGTGTTGAAAAACCTTTGAGGAAGACTGCAGGCCAGCGGTCAAGACATATCAACTGTAAACTGCATCTGTATCATTGCATTTGTCTGACAAAAGGAAAAACAACCAAGGTGGGAGACGGATGGAACTGGATTTGAGAAATGCTGTTGCACTGCTGGGTTCAGCTGAAAACCTTCACACCACGTCTGCTGGCAGAAGATAGGGGGCCCTAACTTTAGATCATGGCATTTACCACTGGAGAATCAAAAACTCTTTTACATGTTTCCTATGAATTGTTGCTTTCTTAGAAGGCTGATTAGTGTTTGCTTATTGTGATCTTCTGATCAAAATAAATGCTTGTACAAGACCCATGTCTGCTCATTGAAAGATTTAAGAGCCTTTTATTCTGTTTGCTTTTACATAAAGAATAAAAAGACATTTTTCTTTTCCTCTCCTTTGTCGGTGGTGCTTTGAGCAAGGCCTTAGCCCCCATTGTTGCTGTGGTAGATGTGTGGTGAAACAAAACTGATCATGCTACAAACTTCTCCTTCATTTTCCGCTTTCTCCCTACAGACCCTCCGTTCTGCCGGTAAGACGTACATGGTGTTCTTTGTGGTGGTCATCTTCCTTGGGTCCTTCTACCTGATCAACCTCATCCTGGCTGTGGTCGCCATGGCGTACGAGGAGCAGAACCAGGCAACCATTGCTGAGGCCTGCCAGAAAGAGAAGGAGTTCCAGCTGGCCATGGAGAGGCTCAAAAAAGAACAACAGGTAGATGGAGATAACCATCACAGAACCAAAGGAACTTCTCTGAGGACAGGGTGATTTTTAGGACTGTGTCCAGCCTCACAGTGTCACAGTTTGAACTTCGTCTAACTATCGAGGTGAGCATTGCTTTGGGTTCAGACATTAAGTTGTGAGGTACAACATGATTCAGAGCCAGCTTTTAGAGCAAATACTTAGGAGTAACTTGGAAATAGGACTCAATTTGGTACTCAAGGAGCTTCCACATGTATTTCTGCAGCTTGCAGCCGTCATAATGCATTCACTGCTGTGCACACAGCCTCCCATCACTATGATTCCTTCACATCAAATAGGAAGAGCAGCTTCTGTTGGAATTCTTTACCTTTCTTTCGGGGAGCAATGATCTGACGGTGTTTAACAGAAGATCACATTTCTTCCTTTAGATTGCTGTCAAAAAACTGTTGAATCTGATGCTCGGACATCTCTCGACGCCTCACCCTTTGGCCCACCATTGGACAGCTTGGAAGAGCGAAGGCGGAGCCAAGCGCTGATGGGTGTTGCCGACTCAGATGCAAACTTATCAGACGAAAAGCTTCTGCAGGTGGACATCGCAGACGGAGGGAAGGTAAGGACAAACAGAGCATCAGTGTAGAAAAATACAACCATCAGCGCAAAATCCATAAACTCCTCAATCTCTCCATACCCAGTCCCTCCATCCCTTCCTCGCCCGCTCCTTCTCCACCAGGACTCGGAGAGGGAGTCAGGTCTCCTCCATTTTTAACTTTCGTCTGAGGAGCCGGGGATCTGAAGGAGAGATGGGTGACGATGAGTATAGCGTCCCGGGGGATGTGGAAGGTGTCAGGAGTCGCACATACAGTGGAGGAACTTTCAGCGGTATTCTGCCCCAGCCGTGGTCCAAACGACGGCTAAGCACCTACAGCACAACCAGCAGGAACTCCCAGGTGAGCAGTTTTGATATAAACTATATCACGGATGCAGCCACCTGGAAGAGCAATGAAATTTCAAGGAAGAAAACTTTAAGTCCAGTTGTTTTAAGTCAACCTTAAGACACCTTAAGACCACCTGGATGAATGAGAATCTTCCCCCTCTAATATATCAGTACAACATGGAAAATTCACTTGAAGGTAATTTAAACAAAACAAATGTGAATACGGAGCAGACAAAATAATTTGTTTGAGAAAGATTGTAGTTTTGATGCAGAATCATAAGATAAGACCACTGGGAACGCTTTGAAAGTAGATCAAAACAGGAGTGAGGTCTGTTTACTCCCATTTTACAACATCTCAGGACATGTAGCATGTATATATGTTATTTAGCCTCAGTCTAAGCCGACTTCTACAGATGTGACTGTTCCTGAATGTGACGAGTCATTCTGCTTGATTTGTTAAACTGCAGTAGAATAAAACAGGGAGGGCATTAACGTGGTGAATGCCATAAACACTATTTGGACTGCTTGTTGTCAGTCGTGCACCTTTTTCCCAGGAGCCAACAGGCTGCTGCAGATTGGAGGTTTCAGATGCTCCATCTTTCGCTCAGTGGTACTAACATGGTGTTTGGACCACAGCTGAGGTTCAGCTGCTTCACTGTGGTGGCTACAAGTGTTTTAGTGAAACTTGAGCATCGTGCACTGACTGTGAAAAGCACAACTGTGGCTTGACAATTATTTTATGACTTCCAAATGTGAGGCACTGATAGAGTATCACATACCTGTGAATTTTCGTGCCTGTTGGTCCCCAAAGTGTCATCTTTAAAGTGCCTCAGCCAAGTCATGCCAGGAATGTGAGCCTCTCTAATTAATGTAACTCTGACAGCTGTGTGTCCTCTGAATGCGACATTAGAGCTTTAATGAGGAGCTTTTAGTCACTGGAGGCTTTTTCAGTAGCTCCAACAACTGAATGAATTTCTTTCTTTAATCTAAGTTTGTGTTTTAGTATCTTTGGTGACATATGGCCAAAGCATTTTTGATTTAATACTAGTGCTGTCATCAATTAATAAAATTAATCACACTTTTGGGTTGTGAGTTAAATTTTATACAACAATATGCAGCTTTAAACAACAACAAAAAAGGTCAAAGGTCATTTTTCCTTCTTTTGTATTGTCTGAAATATTTTAGTTTGTAAAATGTTAACTCAGATATCCCAGAAAATGTGTATTTTGTGTGCACAAAACACATCAACAGAAAGAAAGCAGAACTCTAAAGACTTCAATGTCTGCAGGAAACAAAGATGCTGATATACAGCCATAAGAACCTGACATTTTACTCAATGTATACTCAAATCTGATTGGCTGCTGGGTGTTACCGCGCATCTAAAAAAGAAGTTTCGGTCACATAGCCCAAATGTTTTATATATATATATATATATATATATATATATATATATATATATATATATATATATATATATATATATATATATATGTATATATCCAGCTCCCGAAAAGAAACAGACCATCGCCAAGCGCATTTGACCCAAAAGGAGGATTTTTTTGGTTGGAATATTTTCTTGGGACTAGTGTAATTCCCAAATGTTCTGAGCCACAATTCTCCAAAGGTTTAGCGTTGGTTCCATAAAAGCCTGTATCATATGTGCAAATACTTTCGACTCTACAAAATCTCTGCTTTTAATGCGCCCACGAATTCTTCTTGTTTCATTTATTGGCGAGCAAAGTAATTAAGGACGAGCGCTTCCACCGAATGTATGGAGGGTGGGGGGGCTACATGTTTTCAAATCATGTTTTATTTCTTTTCCTCTAAGTGAAATTAAACCTTCTTAACCTTCTTGGGGCTACACAGTGGTGTAGTGGTTAGCAATCTGGTCTCATAGTGCAAATGCTCGGGTTCAAGTCCTGGTCGGGTTCTTTCTGTGTGGAGTTTTCCTGTTTCTCCAGACACTTCAATCTTCTCCCACAGTCCAAAAACATCATTTGAGTGTTCAGGGTGAACCCCACCTTTATCTGACATTTCTGGGTGGACTCCAGCAACCCTGTGATCACAAATGGGAGTCAAGCCAGTTTAAATGATGGATGGATGGACAACTTTGTTAGATTTTTCTATTTTTGAAGAATGAACGGTGTCCTAAAAAGTTTGCGTATTTTGTACAAAACAAGGATCAAATGCATGGATTACTTTTATAATTCTACCGTAATTACTTACTCAAATGATGAAAAACACCAAAGCCAACCCAAGAGAACTTATAGCTTATGTGGTAGCCGTCAAAGTCCTTCAGCTGTGTTCACATCAAAAGCAATTTAGGCGTCAGGGACGTCCAGTTTCAATGTTAAGTCAGACGTGATCAGAAGTCCTGCAGTGCAATTTGAGTGTGGCGTGTTGGTCTGGCAGTAACATGATTTGGGCGTTGCGGCGGGATCTGGGTGGTATGCCACGTTGAGAGTTAATATGTCTGAGCTTTGGCAAAGAAGACGCATTGTGTCAACCAATTAGGGACTGGATCACAAAGAGACAGAAGTACCGCTGAAAGCGGCCTGCATTCAGACACAGCTCCTGCAGTAGACAGTGAAGCTCAACGTGCTGGGAGACTCTGAATGATCTCATGAACCCAAAGACTTGGAGACGTAATTACTGATGCTTTTGTAGAACTTTTTACTTTCAATAAACTTGATCTCTCAGAATCATCCGTGTCCTCCATGCATTGTAAATGAGATATATCCACACATACCGCTCCATGTAGTGATAAGGCTAAAAACATTTGGCGGTAGCTCCTCCCACACCCGTCTGGAGCGACAACTTTTATGATCACGTCTTTGGACAGGCGTCAAGCAGCAATTTGACGCTCGTTGAAAAAGGTTGACGTGCAAATCATGTTGGGTGTGGGCGCAGCATAAGAATAAGTTGAAAACGAATGAGTTCAAAGATGAGACAAAGTTTGAGCCAAATAAGAATCCAGCAGGTCTGTAGACCCCAGCTAACCTGTCCTTCTGTGTTTGTGCTTTCAGGTGTTTTATCCAACTCTCAACATCAACGGGAAGTTGTTTGTCACTGTGGATCAGAATGGGGTTTCCCCTGCGCCACTGCAAGGGCAGCTGCCTGCCTGCACCATGGAGAAGGTCAAGGAGGAGAGTGTGAGTTCGATGTGTGTCTGTGTGGGTTAGTGTGTGCGCACAGCAGTGGAAACAATGGCGGAGCTTGCAGCCATCCACACTCTGACATGTGAATTATGAATCAGCGCTTTGCACAACTGCGCTCTGATAATGGCTAAAGACACACTCATACGTACACATAATAAGCAGCTCAGGAAACATGCCACGTGCGCCAATGTGCGTGCACGTTTCCCTGAACCCACACTGACAGTGTTGTAGAGTCAGGACCTGAAGCCTCAGACTCTGGACCAACACAGACTCTGTTTCGGGCGGCCTTCCCTCACAACACACACAGCAGCAGATCACCTGATAAACGAGGAGTTCATTCTCTACCAAACATGCTACACACAAACATTCCTCTGATATCTGTGGGCTATACAGGGAAAACTCCAAATTTAGGCAAAACGGTGGAGGAGTCTGGTCACTGCAAGCTGGAGCGGTTTCACAAGTTTTGAGCGAGGCTTCAAACTCGCTACCATACAGTATGATGAAAGAAAGAATGTCACCATCTGATGGGAACTTGTGATGAGCAGAGTACGGTGGCCCTAAAGTCCAAACCGCACCAACAAATCACTCAACGCAAAAACCTATTTACAATCACACCAACAAAATGTAAGAAGCAAAACAAATCCATAAATATACCATAACAGTTCAGACATCAAAACAAAATCCCAGAAACAAAAACACAGCATAACCATAAATGAAAGAAATAAAACTGAAACGTCTTGGAAAACAAAAGTATGAAATGTAATGTTCATTCATTCATTCATTCATTCATTTTAGAAACCGTTTTGTCCCTTTCCGAGTCACGGGGCTGCTGGAGCCTAACCCGGCCACTCACGGGCGAAGGCAGGGGACACTCCTGGACAGGTCGCCAGTCTGTCACAGAAATGTTAAAAAATGAAATACGACAAAAACACAGGAAAAAGTTGGTACTCTGGGACAGCATTAATTGGATGAGAATGTTTGCCCATCATTTCAACTGAAAGTTATTTGACATGAAGCCATTCTGGACATCATCATCCAGTCAGTGAAGTCCCATAGTACCTTGGGATTTCATTTAAAGTCTTCTTTTTCTTTTGTCATATCAGGTCACACTAAATATCTACACTTCATTTCAGTACAGTAATATAATGAATATATATATATATATATATATATATATATATGTGTGTGTGTGTGTGTGTGTATAGAATGTTATGAGGAAAATTATTATATTATATATTATTATTATGTAAGTATAAGTATGCAGCAGTTACTTTCAGCCAAAATGAATATTTAGGGAATTTAATGGCAGTGGGGGGTATGGAGTTTTGCCAAAGAACACAATGGTTGGTCATCCTGGAAATTGAACCCAGCTGATTTGTCCCCATGATAATTTGATGCTTCAGTGATGATGCTGAAACAGATAGAGATGTGAAAGGATTCACAGATACATAGGCTGTGCAGGAAACGACTGAATCAGAGAAAAATGTTCATCAGATGTTTATCTGATGATAATAATATGATGAGGACGGACTTGGTTATATTCCAGTTACCAGCTACTGGAAGGCAGTGGTCTCCAAGCTTTTTTAGGTCGTGTGAGAAGGAAGCTGGCGTCATCTTTTTTGGTTTCCAGGAAATCATTTATTCCGAAGAAAATGGCCTTTTCAGACACTTTTATCCAAAGAGACGTTTACATTTTGTTAGCAATTTGCAGCAACTTGCAGATGTCTTGCTCAAGGGTAAAAAGACCTAAAAAAACCTGGAAATCTTAACCAACTAATTACCCTACAGTTAAACCGAGTGAACTTCAGCCTCACAGCCAAGTGTGCTCCTCATGCATCAGTTTTTTTTCATCAGATGTAACTTTCAAAAAATGCTTGTTAAAGTCCACTCCAACTATATTTGATCTTTTGTAAAATCGTTCCTAGTGCTCTTTTAACTGTAATTATACATTTTTAGCCAAAACCAAAAAAACTGTTTTTTTTTTAATTTAAGACCTACTTTCTGCAGAGCGGCAGAAGTTCATCAGAAATTTGCCTCTGAGCTGTGAGTGGGACTGTTGCCGTGAAAGTAACCCTACGCTGATATCCCATCAGTCCCTATTTTACACTCTCTCCTGCTAGCTTACAGTTCCTCACAATCCCAAGCTAACGTTACCGGTGCACAAAAAATGCTGAGCAGCATCGGTGCTATCCAACTGTACCTGGACCCATATTCCAGCTTCCAGGAAAACAAAGACCTAAAAAGATCTATTTCTGCAAGTGGATGCATCAGAATGGAACGGAGCAGGCTGCTTGTGGCCCACCTAATTTGGCTGCTGCGTCACTAATATGAGCTTTTTCAAACCACAGGTTTTGATCTGCTCCTGATGCAACACAATTAGAATAAAGAAACACTCAGAAATGCAATTTTAATCTTAATTTTTTATACACGTCCTCCACCATGAGAAAAATGCCACAATGACATGTTAAAAAAACACAGTTTTCATTGGAGTGAGTTTTTTCGGAAGCAGAGAAGCCGAGGTTGGAAAAACACCCCAGACTTTTATGAGCTTTGGAGCAAGCATCCACCGGATGAGCTGTGCCTGCAAACATGCATGGACTCCCATCCTGCCTCGTGCCCAGCGGAGGTGATAATCAGATCACACTTGCAGTGCATGACTCACTGACCAAGCAGAGATGGGAAAAACCCCTCCGTTTGTTTATGTGCGTTCACCTTTGGAGCCGGACTGGGACAAGTTACATAACAGAGTCAACACAGCGTCTGGAACACGGGAGTTCAAGGAGTTTTATAAGACTGAAGAGAGGAAAGTGTAATTCAAATTCACCTCAACAGAATCCACAGCAGCTGGAAAGGCAGGGAGCCTCCCGGTTAAAAAAACCTGTTTATTTAAAAAATCTTTTTTATATTTCTACTTTACCAATTAAGTGCATGGTGAGGATGAACGTGGCAGTTCATGCTGGCAGGTATTCTGCCCCTTCCTACCAACAAGTTGTCCAGAAGATCTCTGTTATACAACAAGGAAAGCAAGATGCAGACCGCCTGCAGTGGTAGTAAAGGTTTAAACCTTCTTCAGCCTCCATATGCTGCTCATTATATACTAGCGTTCTTTACTATTCAAAAAGTCCTTCAAGAGGGACTACAGAGAAGCTGAATCTCATCTAAGATTCAGGACATTTTAGATTGAGCTGGTTTTGGAATAGTGTGGTCATTTGGACCTACGAGTTCCAAATGACCTTGTTTGATTTTAGAGAATATGATTGCTTATGGAAGAACTGCTACTCAGCACCAACATTTGTTCGATGGACTTTCACTAAAAATCTATAGCAAACAATTACTCACATATTCAGTGTAGATTTTTGTCTAAATAAAACGTATTTTCAGTGCATAGACAAAGCTAACTTTTTAAAGTTGGTTTTATTTTAGATTTCATGCATGGAAACTGAAGACAAGAACAGTTGTGTCTGAGGATGTTTTTAGTTCTCCATCTTGAGATAATGACTCATTTAGTCAGTATTTTAAGAAAAATAAAAAGCTAGTTTTCATTGGATATTACTAATTAGATTAGGACTGCTGTGTTATAAATAGCTACAAATCCAAAATTCTTCAGGATTGGCAATATGTTACTCTAGGAGGGAACTTGGGTTTCTACATCAACACATGAAGAAAACTATACGGGACATGAGCTCTGGCTCTCATGCAGAGCTCCATTTTGAATTAAAAACTGACATCTATGGTGAAAGCATTTTGGGACATTAGTTAAATTAGATTAGACTGATTAAATTAAACTAGATTAGAACTGTCCAGCTGCAGCAAATGCCTGGGGACCCTTTAGAACAGCAGGTTTCCCCCTCCATGTGAGGGGCTCAACAGTGTCCCAGTGACTTACCATCTCAGCTGTTTGGTTTGATGTCTGGTGCACATGGTGGTGCAGAATGTGCAGAAAGATCTGCTGGCCAGCTCTATAGTGTCCCAGTGTGTCTGTTTAGACCATAGACATATATACGGTAACAAGATGAATCATCTCTGACGTCACCCACTGACTTCTACCAACCCATCTCGCTCCTAAGTCATCACACACTGATGCATGGGTAAGGAGCCCTCCGCCTGCATCAAAAGTTGATGCTTTGGGTGTTCCCAACTCGCCGTTTTTGACACGCTGGCTCATCTAATTAAATCAAGGCTCCCCAACCTCCAGGCTGCAAGCTGGTACTGGTCCGGGACCAGACCGCACCGGTACTCTAACCCTACCCTTAACCAGGTACCCCAACCCTAACAATAACCCAGTACCAGACGCAGATCAGTAGTACGGTTCCAGGCGCAGACTGGGCTAGGGTACCGGTTTTTGACACTACCCGAACGTGGACCGAGGTTCGGTACCACGTTCGACAAAACGACTGGATCAGCCACCGCGTCAAAAAAAGATGAGTTGGGGCACCCAAAGCGTCAAAGAGTGACACAAAGGGCTCCTTATCCATGCACAATATGTGACGACTTGGGAGTGAGGATGTGTTGCTTCTATATCCCTACTTGAAGCTTAAATTCTCAGCTCAGGGGCGCAGCCATGTTGGCTGGAGTTAACTCGGATGTCCCACATATGGAGAAAAGAGACGGGCCCATATTGAGTCATTTTGTTCCCTTTTGTTAAAGTCTCCAGCTCACCAACACAGCGATGGACGAATATTTACATCATGGATCTTTATTGGTAAGTACTTGATGATTTACTCATTATAAGTAAAGTGGTGCAAGTCACTTTTAGACAACAATAAAACATATTTTCCCGGATTACGTGTTTAGTACGAACATTGTCTTCAAACCCAGAACCAGCTCGCATTAGACTTGTTTCCACTGAGCGGTATGTTATTTCTGTGGTCTTAATATGTCATATCAAAATATATCTTTTTGTAGCCTTTATGCATCTTTTGTAAATTAAAACATCAACAGTAGTAATTGATGAATGTGTAAAATCTCCTTTTTACTCTTGTGGTAATAAAAGTGTTGGTATACGATTACGTATAATGTTGTGGTTACAGCATAAGTAGAGTTGAGCATACTGTCTTTAACCTCTTTAGACGTGAGCTAATATTTGAGCTAACCCTTTACACACACAGTCACAGGGCCCAGTTAAACAGAATTCATTGATATTACTGTGGTAATGGTAGAGCCATGCATGTGGACGCGGGTCTTAAGAGGTTAAACACGACTGATGCTGATCTTCTGCTGACAATCCAAAGCCAAGTAAATATAGTTATGTTCTACTAACTACTTTTCTTAAAATATTTTGTCAGAAGATGTTTACTTATGAATTATGACAAGATTACATATTTTCCATTGTGTATTTTAACACATCTGTGCAAAAACAGTTTGTACAAATATTTATTGAGTAGTAAAATCCATTTTATTTCCCCTTATAATTATAGTTTGGATTACTGTATCTGTCAAGCAACAGAAAGTGACGTTCAAGACCATTACAGCCACTTGGGTTTGGCAGGAATCCACACCTCCGGGTTTGGCTGGATGGACGGCGGTGGAGCTGCTTTTACCTTTTTTATTTTCAATCCTACAGAAGAGCAGCTTCTCATCATTCACTGTGGAGGAAGTAACACGGTCCAAGTCTGGATTCTGGAACTGGTCACCAGAGTGATGTGGCAGACAGCCATCATGTCAGGGGATTGTTTAAAGAAGCCCCTATTTTCTTTAAATGAAGGAAAACATTACTGAATTTTGAGGGGTTAATGCGTTTTATGTTTTAAAGTAATTAATCTGCTTCAAAAAATAAATCCACATAACAAAGAACTGTTGGATTGTCTTGGTTTATGAACCCACTCACCACGACCAGATGCAGACCTAGAGAGGAACATACGAGCCAAACACGTCAAACTAAAATCACAAAACAAAAAGTTAAACTTAAACAAGTACAACTTTGTTAAAAAATAAATGATTAGATTAAATGAAATGTTCCTGTTGGAGTAGACTGAATGTTTTCTGTACATATCTTCATAGTTTAACTTTTAAAATCTGGATCACCGCTGTGATGTCATTACTTTACATTAAGAAATACTGGTGTTACTGCAGCATTTCTGAATCCTGCTCTTATTTATTATGACTTTGATCAAAGTAATACCCAAAAAATGAGAAAAAATGTAAATATTTTGTCATTAAAAACAAGAAGAACTAATTAAAGATCAATGTGAAGACATTTTGAAAATAAGAACATTGAATTACTGAAATTGAAGTGATCAAAATAGATATATTTATGGTTAAAAATGTCAAATATAAATATAAAATACTTTGTAGTACTTACTGAAGAAAAGATAACAGAGGACTCCCAGAAAGCGTGTTAGAACAGTTTACAGCACAGCAGCAGAACACAAACCAAAATATAGAGTAGATGCTAAAGCTACAACGAAGAAGACGAGCTAAACCCCCAGAGCTCTGTTCCCAGAATCCACCATCATATGTCAATCATAAACGCCCCCTCATTAAGGCAAAATAAAAGCTGTTTTACAAAAAAAAAAAGAATCTACGGATTTAGAAAGAAAATCACACTCCCCCGTCATGGTACAAACATGCAACTGTTAAATTAATCTGGTGTTAAGTTTAAACACCAGGCATTAAAGGGGTTCATTTGAGGGGTGAAAATGACGTTTTTACAATTGGAGTAAATGGGAAAATGCTCACTCTGAGTACCAGCCGCCCTGTTTAGTTGCGGTACTGCAACGTTTCGTTACTTTCTAGTTGGCGTCACTCTCCTGCTCGCTAGAGTTACCAATTGGTCTACGCCCACAACATCTTACTGTAAAGACTTAATCTGATGAAACAGAGGCATACTTACTATTAGGAAAGGTAGGTGATTGCCTAGGGCTCACAGCACTCCAGGGACCCCGAGATAAACGCTCAATAAAAGTGTCTAAAAAAAAAATTTTACGCCCATCATTTTTTTAACACTATCATAAAAACAATCTCATATTACTGAACTAGCACAAGCTGGATCATGTAAAAGTGTTTCAAACACCCTGTTCTTCTGCAGCAATGTACTTTCCAGTTGTTAGCAGAGGCAGCTTTCCAGATTGTGCGGTTTCAAACTCATTAAGGCAGCTCTTATTCTGACTTTGCGGGAAAAAGTTTGCTTTTGTTGGGTGGACATAATTTGGGAGGGTTTGGGATTGGGTTCAAGGGCTTTTAGGTAATTTATATGTAATGTACTTTGCATTTGTCTGTCGTTTATTTCAGTGTTCAGATGTGAAAATGTGTCGAAAAGACAGAATGAAGAAAACAGGAATACAACTGCGTTTTTTTGTGATATTAAATAAAACCAATGGATCATTTGCTTTATGAATGCATATATAGGTTTTTAGGAGGATTTTCACTGTTGGTTTTAAAACAAAAGGACTTTCAATAGAAAGCAACCCTTTCTTTGTTTAGATTGGGGCTTAAAACGGCAGAATCATAAATAAAACACCGCTGTGAACACATTTACAATACACACGTGGACAAAAATTGTTGGTCCCCCTCAGTTAAAGAAGGAAAAACCCACAATTCTCACTGAAGTCACTTGAAATATTAAGTTATTAAGTTATGGGTACCATCATTTTTGTCCAGGCCTGTTTTCATTAGTTTGTTTTTTTTAAATAATTATGTTAATCAGAAATTCAAAAGTGATGGCTGATTTTGATTATTTAATTTTCAATAAATGTTTATTTATTGTTACTTTTGTAAGTTTCAAGTGATTTAAGTGAGAATTGTGGGTTTTTCCTTCTTTAACTGAGGGGTACCAACAATTTTGTCCACGTGTGTAGATCAAAAGATAATACGGGTCTTAAAGGCATCAAGATGGCATTCTCATTAGACATCCAAATCACTCTAACTGGCGCTTCTCTAATTGGATTAGTAGAGGAACTTTTTCAAGCTTTCTTTCAAACAGTTAAACTGTACACTAACTATGAGGAGGACCCTTTCCACACTGAACTCTCATTTCCATCTTCTGCATTCATTATCTCAATGGAATATTAACAATCCCTTTTTAATATATATTGATTAGAAAGTATGAAGCCTTTCTGACTTCACCACAGACTTGAAAAAAATCTGCTTTCAAGTGTCTGTTCTAAACTTGAAGGAACTCAAGGCAAACCTGTGAGTGCAGCATCCAGCTGGGATGTTAGGTTACCGGTACACGGCTGATCTCCTCACATAGAGGTGGAAACCTGCTGCTCTGAAAAGTCTGCAGACATTTGCTCCAGCTGGACATTTCAGAACTGCTGTGCACCTTATACTCAGACCTATTTTCTTCAACTAATCACTGCTGTGACAACTAAAGACTGAAAGTTCAAACACAGCTGAAAAGTTTCCAGATAAATGGGGGAGCTGAATGAAACCGCAGGGCGTGCGTTGGAGTGCACGGCTGGTGTGGGGTCAGTTTGTAGTTTCATGTTTTGACACAAAGTATTTTTGCCTCCTCTTATTCGAGGCGCGCAGACCTGCTGAGACTGATGCAGACACGAGTGGGAGGTGGAGGGAGCTCATTTTATTGCCACGGAAACGTCCCCATGGCAACCCACAGCAGCAAAATGAAGCAGAATCAGCACCTGGGAGGCTGCTGTTGGAGCGCGCACACCCGTGTGTTTTCCTGGTGCTTTCCAGCATGTAGAAGTCTGGACCCTTCAGGTCCATGCGTCACGTCTCAGCGGGGGGGACAGTCACCAGGAACTGTTATGCCTCCACACCTGGGCAAAGCAGGTTCACGCAGGCTCAGAAATCTAAAACTCACCGAGGAATCGGGATCTCCGAACGGTTTTCCTTTTACAAGCTTCTGACCAACAGCTGAGAGCAACTCACACCAACAGAACTTTAGAACGGACCTGCTTCGCTTTTATACATTTGATGCTAAAGCAGTTCTTTTTAAAATACATTTTCAAAAGAACACGTGTTGTTCTCAGCTAGAAAAGTTCAGTTAAGTTTATTTATGAAGAGCAGATTCACAACACAGGTTTCCTCAAGCAGCTGCATCAAATCAACAATCAGACAACAAATGGAACAATGACCGTAACAATCCATCGACATCCTTCTGAGCCAGTGACCTTAAACACCTGATCCAAGAAATGACAAGCATGCCATTTATTCAACGCAAAACAAAAATGTAACATAATTCAAATAGGAAAGCCAACATAGTTTTTATTGTATCATATTTTACTAACCAAGGGAATTTAATGACATTTTAATCCTGTGATGTAATTTAGCAACAGACTGAAGGGAACACTTCCATCAGAATGGGTTTCATTCATCTTGTCGTCTTTGTGGAAATCCTTTGTTAAAACAAGATCTGAAAAAAATTGTTAATTAGAAAAAGTTATGGCAGAATCCGGATGATTCTTCTACCCTTATGGCAGGGTTCTCAAACTCCATTTTCTTTGGGGCCACTAAAGGGAGAGTCTGGCTGAGGCCGAACCTCAGTGTATGTGCACGCGCGGGCAGCTCGTGGGACTCTGGGAGCCAGTGATAATTTGTATCACAAATTTTAGAAATTCCAATCTTCTCAGGTTTTTACATTTTATATTATAGCACAAAAAAGATGAAGAAGGATGTTGGTGTAAATATAACATATATAATAAACACAGACATCACTCCATGTAGCGATCAGGCTGAAAACATTTGGCTTTAGCTCCTCCCACATGCAGCTGGGGTGTCAAGCAACACATTTTTTAAAAGATCCTGGAACCGCCCCTGATTGCTGCATTGCCAGCATGTATTTTAAGGGCTGCTTTATAGTGAGCTTTATAGTGATTTTTAATTGCTGGCGTTGCAGTGGTTGCAACGGCCATCGGAGCGGAATCGCCCCAGTCGCTGCAGAATGTGACACCTGCTGGTGACGTCATCCGTGACTGGAATTTAAACGCACGGAGTATAATCACAGGCAGATCGCGTCATTTAACTTGAATTTATTTAAGCGATTAAAGTACACGACTACGGAGGAAACTCTGTACAGAAACATGTCTTTTAAACACTGAAAATGATGAAAAACTTACTGGAGAAGTTAAATACTGAACTTCACTCACAGACACAGAGAGAGACCGGACAACTAGATAGAAAACAGAACAAGTTACTGGACAGAAATGTCTTCTATTTCACATCTTGGAGAACTCCACAATGCAGTTTAGCCTTTTTTCCTCCTTTGTTTTGCCTGCCTCTGTGTAGTGGAGGAACACATCACCTCTTCCTCTGCCTTTCACGTACTTGTGCGTTCACAGAGTTGATCGCGTTGCTTGAAAAAATGTGAACACCCACTCAGAAGTTCATCTCAGTTATAGCGGACAGTCCGATCAAAACCAGCCAACATTAGTATGAACCAGACTGCGCGGTTGATGTGATGACCGATCGCTCTGAGGTATAAATCAGCATTCTTCTTCACAGTTGACCCATCCCCTGTGGGAGCACGGTGGGCTGCAAACATTGCACTCAGGAAGCATTTGGTGTGTTCATTGTAACCATAATCTATAACTTTAACCTTTCCTCCCGGCCTGTGCAGCCAAGCGATGAGACACTTTCTAAAAAGAAAAGTAAGGAACTCAATAATGTGGTCTGGGGAGGGTGTGTGAGCAGCTTCAGTTTATCTGCCCTAAACGTTTCCCTGCTTCAAGCCTGGTCAATGCCACGCCCCAAACCCCACTGTGATTGGTTGGTTCATCAACTCAGCACACAAACTGTAAAAGGCCATCCACACCAAACTTGCGGGTCGCACTAACATTAAAATTTCATATTGAGGCTGCAAAAATAACTTCTTGGGAGCCATAATTTGCCTGCAGGCCGCCAGTTTAAGATCCCTACCCAACGGCTTCTTCTTACCTCTACATTTAGCCCTCCAAACAGAGAGATATGGAGAAAATAGTCTGAGTCTGGATGTTACTAACCCTCGATGACATCATCAACTGTCGCCAGTCATCTACGTTATTGCCTAGCTGCCAGCTAGTGCTCGGAAAATACAAAACAACGTTGGTTTTATAACTTTAAAAAGTCGTCATCAAACAAAAAGTCATTACTTACATTTAAGTGTAAATTTCTGTGCTTCAGATCATACTCACGTGAAAAAAACGTGTTTCTCCTCCACGGCACAGCGCGATGCTGAGCACTCTTATAGCCAGCTCTAAGTCCTTCACCTGTCCCCTTAAAAAACCACTGCTGCTCCAAAGAAATCAAGACCTTGCCTTAATCACAGACTAAAAGCAGACTTTATGACATGGCAATTCTGAATTATCAATTTAGGAACTGAATTTTTCTCCTAAAGTTACAAAGCTACATTTTTTGTGGCAATTTGCTCAAATAAACATGAAAATAGTGAAAAACTAGAAAACAATAATAACATAAATTCTGTTAGAACAAAAAAAGGTTTTATAGATGAGTGCATGTGTTGTTTGATTGTTTTATGTGATTTATGAAAATCCTGCAGCAGTTTGTTGGAGTGAGAAAGACAAAGATGCAGATACAATCAGAGCTGCTGCTCCATCAGTCCTCTGAATCACCAAACAGCAGGCTGGATCTGCTTCTGTTGCCCCGGTGATGGAGGAAATGCTCACAAATGAAGGACAGGGCCGTTTGCACCATGGAAAGTAAGACTCTTGCTGGTTTGAGGCCTCCACCAATTCCCCTTCCTTTCCTTCTTCATGTCTCAGGTTCCTACGTCCACCACAGAGCTTAGTACCATGCTGCTGCCTCGGGCCTTCATCCACAAACGGCTCGGAACGGCGAGGGAAGAGCACCCAGCGCAAACCAGCTACCTCACAGATGCCATGGAAGGTGAACGCCGATTGTTTACTTTCCTCTTTAAGCAGCAGTTTAAGATGCAGGTTCTTCAGCCTGAACTCAACCAAAGGGATATTTTGTAACAGAAAAGGGCCACCGGGCACTTATTAAACCGATTTTTAGATCTTTATTTTTTACCTTTTATGCAGAAATCTCATGTGATGACGTTAAGACACGGATCCCCACCTACACATTATGACTGTGTGGAACGTGTATTTCTGAGTGTGTAACAGGCAGGAAAGAGACACTGAAATAGAAGGAAGGAAAAGAACCAGACTGTCTCTGAGGTTACCTTAGTTTAAGCTGAAACCCAGGGAGAAAATTCATTTGTTCTATTTTGATGAACATTTGGGCAAAACTGCACACCCTGTTTGTGTGCTTGTATTTAATATTTTGTGAGGACATCCTCTGCTAACAACACCACGTCTTCTAGGACTTGTATAAAAAGTCGGTTCTCACATGTGGAAACTTGATTTTCAGTCTGCAGCCTGCATTCAGAGTTAAACACAGGATGAGGTTCGACTTTTATCGGGTTACTTAAATAAACTAAAGATGGTCCAATGTACTTTTGAGAGCAGCTGCTCAAACGTGTGCATTAAAGCTTTGCTGAGTCACTTCATCTTCCCTCAGCAGTAGTTTCTCATAAAGAAACAGACCGTTATATGACAAGCTATTTCTAGTGCCTCCAATGACCCATCTGTGCTCCCTTTAGTCCCCTTTCCTTATCCAAGTGGCTTGTTTGACATGTAGGTAATGACATTTTTTTCCTTTAAAAATTTTCAAATTCTTTTTCATTAAATTCGTTTGTCATCATGTTTATTTGAAACTTTTTTTTTCCCCAAACTTTTTTTTTTTTTTTTTTTACCAGCGGACAGCTTCAATATTGGAATTACAGCAATGGATCCAAAACAGACAGGAATATGAAGATTTGGTGACAGGCGAAAATTAAAACAATGTTAACCATTTAAAAACAACTGAGACAGAAGCCAAAATAGCAAAAATGTCGATATGTTTTATTTACAATAAAATAATTTCCAGGAAACAAATCCCTATAATTCTAAAAAAAAAAACTTCTTGCATTATTTGGCCTTGTTGCAGTAAGCGTTAAAAATACAAGGTCTCATTTTTGAGTTGCTCAAATTTAGAGCACGTTGAAAAATCCATCCATCCCAGAATGGGAATTCCGCAGGTTTAGTAAATGGACGGATGGGGTTTTTAAAAAATGTAACTGTGTTAGCGGTAGTTGTTTGTTCCAAGTTTTCACTTCATTCCTTAAGTTATTCAGGGCTTCAGCCTTTGACCTGACTGCTTTTCTGTCTTCATGTTGACCTCCAGAGCTGGAGGAGTCACATAAAAAATGCCACCCCTGCTGGTACGTTTTTGCCCACCAGTACCTGGTGTGGGAGTGCTGCCCCTGCTGGCTGAGGTTGAAGCAGCTGGTGAAGATCATGGTGACGGACCCCTTCCTGGACCTGGCAATCACAGTGTGCATTGTGCTAAACACACTCTTCATGGCAATGGAGCATTACCCCATGACGGATGAGTTCAACGGCATGCTCACCATCGGAAACCTGGTAAGGCTTAGCATGCCGCTCTCCTCTCAGGAACACCTCTGTTCTTTTACCATCTGAGTTTGTTGTGGGGTTTGAATGCTGGTGAATGTGGGAGTCCCTCTCTGAGGCATGCAAAAGTTTAGTGGGAACGAAAATCTGAGTGTCCAAGTTCTGTTTTAGGCATTCTGGGAAGAGTTTTTAAGAACTTTTCCTTAAGCAGAACGAAGGAAATGTCCCTAAAAAGTGTTTCCAGCAAACAAAACCTGAAGCAAGTTGCTTTGCAAAGGTGAAAAACAACGAGACCCATTTGGAAACCACCTCTGGACATGTGACACCACTTTAAAACTTTCATACCTGTGGATGTAGAGAGGGAAAACATTGTGTTGGGTGGAAAATGTAAGGGGAGTGGACTATTAGATCTGACAGAAACAGGTCGGGTAGCTTTTAGACCTATGAGACCTAACTCCACTGTTTGTTCTCTTTGTATGGTAATCGGTTCACCTGAGGTGTGAAAGGCCCCAAAGACACTGGTAGTTGTGTGGACGTCAGGTGTTTTCAGCTCAGGCTGCTGGAAGCTGAAAGGAGATGCTAATAAAGAGTAAAAAACCTGCAGCTGTTTACTTCTTTTAGAAATGTGATGCTTTTTGGTCTTAGGAGAACATTTGATTCTCCTTTAACATCTGAGTTTTAGCTCCAGTGTTGACTTCGTTTAGACTACCTCAACCGTTTACGCAATTAACGTTATTCCAGCGGATTCTGAAATGGAGGAAAGCAGCGGCAATAAAAATCTGCTTTTCTCCATGGCAGAATGAGCTCATTCAGGGTGAAGGGTAGAAAGATGAAGACCGATGTGTGTTAAAGAACGTGTGTTTTCAGGTGTCGCTGGTGACATCTCCGTTGTTACATGGCGTATACTTGTTTTTTACAGTCACAGCCCCATTCACACACTGATGGTGACTCCGCCACTGAACACTGGCGCCAACCGTCCATCAGAGGCAGGAATCAAACCTGCGTTGTTCCAGTTGGAAGTCGATCGCCCTACCATTGCACCATGGCCTCCCATGTTAAAGAGTTATGTTTCAGTTTACAGGATGTACAGTATTTGACTAACTGAAGTGAGAAAAACAACACGTCCTGTGAAATTGTAAATGCTGTTAATTCTGTCCTTTCCTGTTTAGGAGAAACTTGCTGAGTGAATACATGTAAGTTTAGGTTAAAGCCAAAGTAATGAGTTTCCTGAACGCTGAGTCCAAAATGTAAACAGAAAAGCATCCGTGGGTAAAAAACTCTGGCTTCATGGGGTCTTCCTTCGGTTTAGTTGAAGTAGTCAGGTGCAGTCGGTGGCAATCCCGCTGCATTCGGGAGTTTTCTCAGGATCAAAGCTGTAATCCTGGCAGATATTTACACTCCATTTTAACGGCGAGCGTGAGCGTTATGTAAGCTGGTGTGTGAGGATCATGTCAGGACAACAGCGTGCTGACGGAGTCCGTGTCAGCTCATGCTTTCACTGGCCGTTCTGTTTGCTCTCCCGTTTCTGCTGTCCATACTGCACATGTGCACATCTCTGCAACAGCGCGAGCTTTCAGGCTGTCCTGCATGAGCCACAGCCAGCTTCAGACCAGGGGCTTGTCTCTCTCATGTTTTTAACAGAAATCCTTCATGTATTTCAAAGGTGGCAAAGGTCTAAAAGTCCAAATTAAGTTTTGTTTCTTTCAAATGACATTTATTCAAAATGAACCGATTTGACTTCCTCTGTGAGATACTTTACAATAGAAATTACATCAGAATAATAAAAGTAAAGGATCCAAAGCTAAACTAACACTTATTTTAAAAAATCCTTTCTTCACTTTTCAAAAATTGCACCATTAAAGAAAAACTGATTTGTTAACATAGTAGAAATAGACTGTTAAAGTAATGTGAATGATGAAGTAAAAGGATGGACAATCATCTCCACGACAGAACATTTTCCACAATTTGAGGATGTAACTGTACATAAAGTAAACTAAGATTAAAAGGATTTCTTTTTTCAAATATGAATCAGGAGCAGATGAATAAATACAGTTGGAGCACATTTGTGATGCCTCCAGCTTCCTGCTCCGGTCTCTCAGACCTCCATTCCTTCGTGGTGGATCACAGAGCTGATGCTGTCCAGCAGGGAGGATTATAGAGCAGCAGTGGTTTCCTGGCTCAAACAAGCCAAGTTTAGGACAGCTGCTGTCACTTCCACGAGGAAGAGAATTTTGATTTGATTATTGAACTCCTGAAGTTGTTGTCGTCATTTGTTTGTAGATCCGATGTGTCTAGATCCTGGCTCTGTTGAGGATGCAGTTTAATTCAGGTTTGAGATGATGCACTGCGTTCTGCAGGTCAGTTCTGGCTCTTTAACATTTACCATACAAGCCTGATCCCACTTCTGCTCCTTCACGTACAGAAAGTTGTTCTTTTCAAAGTTTCTGTCAAAACTGCTGTGAATTAAAAAAAAAAACTGCCTCTAATAAGCTCTTCATTATAATCATTTCTGCTGTGACTGCTCCACCAGCTCAAAGCCGCCAGTCATTGTGTGTTTGTGTGCGTCAGTGTGTGCTGCTGCTTGCTCATTACATCTGACTGCTTGTGACCAACATAATCACGTGTCTTTCTCACACACTCATCCTGCCTCTGCTGATGTTACTGTTATTAGAGAGTGCTGATGGTCCACATCCTGTTTGTGTGTGTTAGTGAGCCGGCGGCACGCACACACACAGAAAATAAACAAATACACAAATGTTCTTGCTGCCCCATAAACTACGGTCACTGCATGCGAGATGCATCTTCTGAAGAAATGAATTGTTTGTGAGGATTAAGGTTCAAAGAACGGATCTCAAAGTCAGATTTCAAACACAAAATCTGCAAAAAAGCATCTGAATGCTGACAGATGAACCTGATATCGTGGCAGCATGTATCATAAGAAGTTAAAAACCGGAAGCACTTATTAACCTTTCCTATTATTTAAAAAATGCTAAGCTATTAATTCAAGCCAATTCATGGAAAACCATATTTTTTACTGCAAAAGCTGCTCTGTGAGCTGCTGGAGGGCAAAATTGCTGAAGAAAACCCATTCATACATTCATTCATTTTTTGAACCGCTTAATCCTTTTGGGGTCACGGGGTTGCCGGAGTCTAACCCGGCTACTCATGGGCGAAGGCAGGGGACACGCCTGGACTGGTCGCCAGTCTGTTGCAGAGGGAAAAAAACCCAAACTCTTGAAAAAAAAAGATTAACAGCAATTGCTTAAACAGCATTGAGAATTTTGAAAAACTGAGAATGCAAAATATAACAATACAAGATTTGTAAAGGATAGGTTTCAAAATATTTACCAGCAAAAAAAACAGTTTAAAGTTCCACTCTGGGCGTCTTTTGACCGATTGTAAAATTGTTCCGGTGGTCTTTTAGTTATGATCATGCCGTTTTTAGCCCAAATCTAAAACCGGGTTGTTTTCTAGGACATAGTTTCTGCAGAGCGGCAGCACTTGTTCATGAGTGAGCAAAGATTGGAGCGTGAGATCGACAGGCGGATTGGCGTTGGTGTCCACCGGTATGTGGTCATCGGTCCGTTGTGGTAAAGAGAGAGCTGAGCCAGAAAGCAAAGCTCTCAATTATCGGTTAATCTTTCTTCAAATACTCACCTATGGTCATCAGCTCTGGGTTATGAGCGAAAGAACGAGGTCCCGGATACAAGCGGCTGAAATGAGCTTCCTCCGTAGGGTGGCTGGACGCTCCCTCAGAGATAAGGTGAGAAGCTCTGAGTAGAGCCGCTGCTCCTCCACATGCAGAGGAGCCAGTTGAGGTGGCTCGGGTATCTGGATGCCTTCTTGGTGCCTTCTTGGGGAGGTGTTCTGGGCATGTCCAACTGTGGCAGAAGCCATGGGAAGACCCAGGCAGCCGAGAGTCTCTCAGTCCTTGAGGTTCCTCTAGAGGTTCTGGTGGAAGTGGCCGGGGGAGAGGGAATCATCTTTGCTCAGACTGCTGCCCCCCGCGACCTGGTTCCAGATGAGCAGAGGAAGATTGATGGATGGATGGAATTCTTAGAAAATGCAATTTGAAATCCTAATTTTCTTTACTAATCTGTCCTCCATTGTCAAAAAAAAATGCTGCAAAGAACATGTTAAAAAAAACGCCCCAAAAAAGTCATCATAGTGGAAGAATGAATAAAACTCTGAAAGAGTTTTTCAATCTGAAGAATTTACCATTTTTGACTGAAGGAGCATTTTTAGCTGAACATTTACTGACCTTCTTATTTCTTAAAAGAAATTCAGTTTGAGAGGATTTCAAGCTTTTCTGTTTCCCATTCAAAACTCAAAAGTGAAAAAGCCCAAGTGAAAGTAGAAATCTGCTGAAGGATCTTCAGTCATGATTTCATGTGAGCCTCTAAGACACAGGAAGCCGTCCAGAAGGATGTCATCAACGGTTTTCAGGATCTAGGTTTTACTATAGAGAAGATCTGCACACAGGTGACGGCATCTTTTCATCTCTGAGCAGCTTTCCGAGTATGAAAACAAAGAATAGATTCAGGAAAAGCGGAAGGTTGCACTAAGCAAGCCGGGATGTGCTGAACTGAACTGTGAGGAGGTTTTTTACATGATGTGCTTCATGAGCAGCTTACTGTTGTTTTGGTTTGAGGCCAGCAGCAGCTGCTCACTTTTGACAGCTGACCTGTGTTAAACTTCATCAGCCTGATGTCAGCACGCGCGCTGCACACACCGTTAAGACTTTGAGGCGTTTGAGGGTCTGGCGTTTTATTGGTTCTGTAGTCTTTGTCAAGTGTTTCTCATTTGCCTCATTCTTGCTCATGCACCTGCACGCAACAAAGATTTTTTCTGACTGCTGAAACAAGATTAAGAATCATCATCGTCATCTCTGTAGAGACGTTCACCGTAACGTCATTTTGAAATTTGCTTTTACCAGCAAAATGAGAATCAAAGCCAACGATGAAGAGTTAGACAGTCATGAAGGCTTCATCAATCTTTCCCAGACATTCTTAGTTCAGTAAAGATCTACCATGTATCTACGTAGTCATCATCCATCCATCCATGCGTCCGTCCTTGAACCTGTGCATGTATCTGCTCAGTTGTCTTGATCTTATCATTAACACCAGCTCAGCAGCCATAAGGTTGGGCGTCTGACTTTGGTGGGTTGTGGGCTCAAATCTACTCTGGGTCAGATCATCCCAGAGACTCTAAATGTTGGACCTAATGCTTCTCTGCTTGACATTCAGGACTGAGCGGTTGGATTAGATAGTTTATAACCCAAATGATTCCCTAGTGGTGACTTTAGTGTACTGCTCCCCCAGGGCACAGTACACACAGAGCACATCTGCACAACCACATTTACAAAAACTGCTGTTTAATGACGCTTCCAATCACCATCTGCAATCTTAGTAATGTTTTATATCAATGCTTTCACTAAGGTGCATCCATCCATCCATCCATTTTCCAACCCAGCATAATCCCTCTCAGGGTGACAGAGCATCTGAGCAGTCCATCACAGGGCCACACTACCACAAATGTTCACTTTCACACCTAGTCTTTAGTTACCTATGCCAACAAGCATGTGGATTGTGGGAGGAAGCTGAAACCCACATATGCATGAGGAGAACATTCAAAATCCACACATAAAAAAGTCCCAGCTGGGATATGAAGTAGGACCTTCTCACTGTGAGGTCAGAGGCCTCACCACTACGCCACCATGAAGCCCAAATGAGAAGCAACTACAGCTAAGCTTAAGAAAATGAATCCAAAAAAGATGGAACTGTTGGCTAATTATAATTATTAGGAGTTTAAAATATTAATTTCTATCTATTGCTAATTCTTATCATGAAGCTAAAACATGAAAGGTTTACCTCTTGATGAAACAGTAGACTGCAACAAAGGAATTAACTTAATTAATTTCCTCAATTTTTCTAACATTCTTGCTGCTGGTAAACACTGCACTGACTGTATCCAGGTAGATGCCTGATCATCACTCTCCTCCTCTTCCTGAGAGCCTCTCCTGATGTCAGTAATAACAGCATGATTGTTGAGGAGCTAATCAGCGCACTACAGAGTCAACGAGCTCATAAAAGAGGATCATCTGCATGTGTGCAGCATCACACTCACACCAAACACACCCACTGAGACCAAGCTGGAGGATTCCTTTTTCCAACGCACACACCGTCGCATAGTCACATAGAGATAAGCTCAGTTCACAACAAGAAACAGAAGAGCGGCTGCTGCGAGACACAGAACAAACACGGAACACATCACGGACAGGCGGAGTGGAGCTGCTGGGGTCTGCAGACAAGGACTGACAGGGGGAGCAGTAAAAATCAAAGCACAGCCGAGGGAGGGGGCACTCAAATGTCTTAAATCACCTGAACACAACACCTTGTGTGAACTGGCTCTTGTGCTAAATAAAAGCCTAATTTTCCTCTCTTTACATTTAGCAAAAAATACATTATTACACACTTTGACATGAAAGAAACTCCCCAAAGCTTCCAACAAAGGTCTAAATGAAAAATGAGTCTGGTTAAAAATGCAGTCATCATTTGAACTGTTGTAGTGTCCTCAAAGAGACAGACAAGAACCAGGAACATGTACTGAAAAGCATCAATGAGGAGCATCAGCTTAACTGTAAAAAGGCTCAATGAGGGCATCAAACTAAAAATAATTCTGTGTGACGGTGAAGAAACATGGAAATACATGACAAGAAGTCAGGAAGAGCTTTGGCTGCTGTGTGTGAGGGTGGCTGCCATGCTAACGGCGGCGTTTGTGACACACACACGTAACTTCAGCCGTCGGGTGGCGTTAGGCTTCCTGCTAAACCAAGCGTGCGCTCGTGTTCAGGTAGCGGGTCAGTGTGCTGCAGCCAAACCACTGAACTCCTGTTGGCTTTTAAAGAACTTGTGTACTTTTGTTGGACTTATTGGAGGTGACACATGTATGCCTGTGTGTGAAGCTAACCCAGTCTGAAATGTCCTACCCTTTAGCGGACTCTGCCCTTCATTTAGCTCTTGTGTCTCAGTGTGTTTGTGAATCTCTGTGTGTGTTCATACCTGACTGTGTGTGTTCATACCTGCATGTGTGTGTTCTTACCTTACTGTGTGTGTTCATACCTGACTGTGTGTGTTCATACCTGACTGTGTGTGTTCTTACCTTACTGTGTGTATTCATACCTGACTGTGTGTGTTCATACCTGACTGTGTGTGTTCATACCTGACTGTGTGTGTTCATACCTTACTGTGTGTGTTCATACCTGACTGTGTGTGTTCATACCTGACTGTGTGTGTTCATACCTGACTGTGTGTGTTCTTACCTGACTGTGTGTGTTCATACCTGACTGTGTGTGTTCTTACCTTACTGTGTGTGTTCATACCTGACTGTGTGTGTTCATACCTGACTGTGTGTGTTCATACCTGACTGTGTGTGTTCATACCTGACTGTGTGTGTTCATACCTGACTGTAGGTGTTCTTACCTTACTGTGTGTGTTCATACCTGACTGTGTGTGTTCTTACCTTACTGTGTGTGTTCATACCTGACTGTGTGTGTTCATACCTGACTGTGTGTGTTCATACCTGACTGTGTGTGTTCATACCTGACTGTGTGTGTTCATACCTGACTGTGTGTGTTCATACCTTACTGTGTGTGTTCATACCTGACTGTGTGTGTTCATACCTGACTGTGTTGTGTTCTTACCTGACTGTGTGTGTTCATACCTGACTGTGTGTGTTCTTACCTGACTGTGTGTGTTCATACCTGACTGTGTGTGTTCATACCTGACTGTGTGTGTTCTTACCTTACTGTGTGTGTTTCATACCTTACTGTGTGTGTTCATAACCTTACTGTGTGGTGTTCAATACCTGACTGTGTTGTTCATACCTCATGTGTGTGTTCATACCTGACTGTGTGTGTTCATACCTGACTGTAGGTTTTCTTACCTTACTGTGTGTGTTCTTACCTGACTGTGTGTGTTCTTACCTTACTGTGTGTGTGTTCTTACCTTACTGTGTGTGGGTTCATACCTTACTGTGTGTGTTCATACCTGACTGTGTGTGTTCTTACCTTACTGTGTGTGTTCATACCTGACTGTGTGTGTTCTTACCTTACTGTGTTGTGTTCATACCTGACTGTGTGGTGTTCTTACCTTACTGTGTGTTTCTTACCTTACTGTGTGTGTTCATACCTGACTGTGTGTGTTCATACCTGACTGTTTGTGTTCATACCTGACTGTGTGTGTTCATACCTGACTGTGTGTGTTCTTACCTTACTGTTTGTGTTCTTACCTTACTGTGTGTGTTCATACCTTACTGTGTGTGTTCATACCTGACTGTGTGTGTTCTTACCTTACTGTGTGTGTTCTTACCTTACTGTGTGTGTTCATACCTGACTGTGTGTGTTCATACCTGACTGTTTGTGTTAATACCTGACTGTGTGTGTTCATACCTGACTGTGTGTGTTCTTACCTTACTGTTTGTGTTCATACCTGACTGTGTGTGTTCATACCTTACTGTGTGTGTTCATACCTGACTGTGTGTGTTCATACCTTACTGTGTGTGTTCATACCTGCGTGTGTTAGCTGTGTGTGTTCTTACCTTACTGTTTGTGTTCATACCTGACTGTGTGTGTTCATACCTGACTGTGTGTGTTCATACCTGACTGTTTGTGTTCATACCTGACTGTGTGTGTTCATACCTGACTGTTTGTGTTCATACCTGACTGTGTGTGTTCTTACCTTACTGTGTGCGTTCATACCTGACTGTGTGTGTTCTTACCTTACTGTTTGTGTTCATACCTGACTGTGTGTGTTCATACCTGCGTGTGTTAGCTGTGAGTGTTCATACCTGACTGTGTGTGTTCATACCTGACTGTGTGTGTTCTTACCTTACTGTGTGTGTTCATACCTGCGTGTGTTAGCTGTGTGTGTTCTTACCTTACTGTGTGTGTTCATACCTGACTGTGTGTGTTCATACCTTACTGTGTGTGTTCATACCTGACTGTGTGTGTTCATACCTGCGTGTGTTAGCTGTGAGTGTTCATACCTGACTGTGTGTGTTCATACCTGACTGTGTGTGTTCTTACCTTACTGTGTGTGTTCATACCTGCGTGTGTTAGCTGTGTGTGTTCTTACCTTACTGTGTGTGTTCATACCTGACTGGTGTGTGTTCATACCTTACTGTGTGTGTTCATACCTGACTGTGTGTGTTCATACCTTACTGTGTGTGTTCATACCTGACTGTGTGTGTTCATACCTTACTGTGTGTGTTCATACCTGACTGTGTGTGTTCATACCTGACTGTGGTGTGTTCGTACCTTACTGTGTGTGTTCATACCTGACTGTGTGTGTTCATACCTGACTGTGTGTGTTCTTACCTTACTGTGTGTGTTCATACCTTACTGTGTCTGTTCTTACCTGACTGTGTGTGTTTCTTACCTTACTGTTTGTGTTCATACCTGACTGTGTGTGTTCTTACCTTACTGTTTGTGTTCATACCTGACTGTGTGTGTTCATACCTGCGTGTGTTAGCTGTGAGTGTTCATAACCTGACTGTGTGTGTTCATACCTGACTGTGTGTGTTCTTACCTTACTGTGTGTGTTTCATACCTGCGTGTGTTAGCTGTGAGTGTTCATACCTGACTGTGGTGTGTTCATACCTGACTGTGTGTGTCTTACCTGACTGTGTGTGTTCTTACCTGACTGTGTGTGTTCATACCTGACTGTGTGTGTTCTTACCTTACTGTGTGTGTTCATACCTGACTGTGTGTGTTCAGACCTGACTGTGTGTGTTCATACCTGACTGTGTGTGTTCATACCTGACTGTGTGTGTTCATACCTGACTGTGTGTGTTCATACCTTACTGTGTGTGTTCATACCTGACTGTGTGTGTTCATACCTGACTGTGTGTGTTCTTACCTGACTGTGTGTGTTCATACCTGACTGTGTGTGTTCTTACCTGACTGTGTGTGTTCATACCTGACTGTGTGTGTTCTTACCTGACTGTGTGTGTTCATACCTGACTGTGTGTGTTCATACCTGACTGTGTGTGTTCATACCTGACTGTGTGTGTTCATACCTGCATGTGTGTGGTTCATACCTGACTGTGTGTGTTCATACCTGACTGTAGGTTTTCTTACCTTACTGTGTGTGTTCTTACCTGACTGTGTGTGTTCTTACCTTACTGTGTGTGTTCATACCTTACTGTGTGTGTTCATACCTGACTGTGTGTGTTCATACCTGCATGTGTGTGTTCATACCTGACTGTGTGTGTTCATACCTGACTGTAGGTTTTCTTACCTTACTGTGTGTGTTCTTACCTGACTGTGTGTGTTCTTACCTTACTGTGTGTGTTCTTACCTTACTGTGTGTGTTCATACCTTACTGTGTGTGTTCATACCTGACTGTGTGTGTTCTTACCTTACTGTGTGTGTTCATACCTGACTGTGTGTGTTCTTACCTTACTGTTTGTGTTCATACCTGACTGTGTGTGTTCATACCTGACTGTGTGTGTTCTTACCTTACTGTGTGTGTTCTTACCTTACTGTGTGTGTTCATACCTGACTGTGTGTGTTCATACCTGACTGTTTGTGTTCATACCTGACTGTGTGTGTTCATACCTGACTGTGTGTGTTCTTACCTTACTGTTTGTGTTCTTACCTTACTGTGTGTGTTCATACCTTACTGTGTGTGTTCATACCTGACTGTGTGTGTTCTTACCTTACTGTGTGTGTTCTTACCTTACTGTGTGTGTTCATACCTGACTGTGTGTGTTCATACCTGACTGTTTGTGTTAATACCTGACTGTGTGGTGTTCATACCTGACTGTGTGTGTTCTTACCTTACTGTTTGTGTTCATACCTGACTGTGTGTGTTCATACCTTACTGTGTGTGTTCATACCTGACTGTGTGTGTTCATACCTTACTGTGTGTGTTCATACCTGCGTGTGTTTAGCTGTGTGTGTTCTTACCTTACTGTTTGTGTTCATACCTGACTGTGTGTGTTCATACCTGACTGTGTGTGTTCATACCTGACTGTTTTGTGTTCATACCTGACTGTGTGTGTTCATACCTGCGTGTGTTAGCTGTGAGTGTTCATACCTGACTGTGTGTGTTCATACCTGACTGTGTGTGTTCTTACCTTACTGTGTGTGTTCATACCTGCGTGTGTGTAGCTGTGTGTGTTCTTACCTTACTGTTGTGTGTTCATACCTGACTGTGTGTGTTCATACCTTACTGTGTGTGTTCATACCTGACTGTGTGTGTTCATACCTGACTGTGTGTGTTCTTACCTTACTGTGTGTGTTCATACCTGCGTGTGTGTTCATACTGACTGTGTGTGTTCATACCTGACTGTGTGTGTTCTTACCTTACTGTGTGTGTTCATACCTGACTGTGTGTGTTCATACCTGACTGTGTGTTCATACCTGCATGTGTGTGTTCATACCTGACTGTGTGTGTTCTTACCTGACTGTGTGTGTTTCATACCTGACTGTTTGTGTTCATACCTGACTGTGTGTGTTCATACCTGCGTGTGTTAGCTGTGAGTGTTCATACCTGACTGTGTGTGTTCATACCTGACTGTGTGTGTTCTTACCTTACTGTGTGGTGTTCATACCTGCGTGTGTTAGCTGTGTGTGTTCTTACCTTACTGTGTGTGTTCATACCTGACTGTGTGTGTTCATACCTTACTGTGTGTGTTCATACCTGACTGTGTGTGTTCATACCTTACTGTGTGTGTTCATACCTGACTGTGTGTGTTCATACCTTACTGTGGTGTGTTCATACCTGACTGTGTGTGTTCATACCTGACTGTGTGTGGTTCTTACCTTACTGTGTGTGTTCATACCTGACTGTGTGTGTTCATACCTGACTGTGTGTGTTCTTACCTTACTGTGTGTGTTCTTACCTTACTGTGTCTGTTCTTACCTGACTGTGTGTGTTCATACCTGCGTGTGTTAGCTGTGAGTGTTCATACCTGACTGTGTGTGTTCTTACCTTACTGTTTGTGTTCATACCTGACTGTGTGTGTTCATACCTGCGTGTGTTAGCTGTGAGTGTTCATACCTGACTGTGTGTGTTCATACCTGACTGTGTGTGTTCTTACCTTACTGTGTGTGTTCATACCTGCGTGTGTTAGCTGTGAGTGTTCATACCTGACTGTGTGTGTTCATACCTGACTGTGTGTGTTCTTACCTGACTGTGTGTGTTCTTACCTTACTGTGTGTGTTCATACCTGACTGTGTGTGTTCTTATCTTACTGTGTGTGTTCATACCTGACTGTGTGTGTTCTTACCTTACTGTTTGTGTTCATACCTGACTGTGTGTTTTCATACCTTACTGTGTGTGTTCATACCTGACTGTGTGTGTTCTTATCTTACTGTGTGTTCATACCTGCATGTGTGTGTTCATACCTGACTGTGTGTGTTCTTACCTTACTGTGTGTGTTCATACCTGACTGTGTGTGTTCTTACCTTACTGTGTGTGTTCATACCTGACTGTGTGTGTTCATACCTTACTGTGTGTGTTCATACCTGACTGTGTGTGTTCATACCTTACTGTGTGTGTTCATACCTGACTGTGTGTGTTCATACCTGACTGTGTGTGTTCTTACCTGACTGTGTGTGTTCATACCTGACTGTGTGTGTTCATACCTGACTGTGTGTGTTCATACCTTACTGTGTGTGTTCATACCTGACTGTGTGTGTTCATACCTGACTGTGTGTGTTCTTACCTTACTGTGTGCGTTCATACCTGACTGTGTGTGTTCTTACCTTACTGTTTGTGTTCATACCTGACTGTGTGTGTTCATACCTTACTGTGTGTGTTCATACCTTACTGTGTGTGTTCATACCTGACTGTGTGTGTTCATACCTGACTGTGTGTGTTCATACCTTACTGTGTGTGTTCATACCTGACTGTGTGTGTTCATACCTGACTGTGTGTGTTCATACCTTACTGTGTGTGTTCATACCTGACTGTGTGTGTTCATACCTTACTGTGTGTGTTCATACCTGACTGTGTGTGTTCATACCTGACTGTGTGTGTTCATACCTGACTGTGTGTGTTCTTACCTTACTGTGTGCGTTCATACCTGACTGTGTGTGTTCTTACCTGACTGTGTGTGTTCATACCTGACTGTGTGTGTTCTTACCTTACTGTGTGTGTTCATACCTGCGTGTGTTAGCTGTGAGTGTTCATACCTGACTGTGTGTGTTCATACCTGACTGTGTGTGTTCATACCTTACTGTGTGTGTTCATACCTGACTGTGTGTGTTCATACCTTACTGTGTGTGTTCTTACCTTACTGTGTGTGTTCTTACCTTACTGTGTGTGTTCATACCTTACTGTGTGTGTTCTTACCTTACTGTGTGTGTTCATACCTGACTGTGTGTGTTCATACCTTACTGTGTGTGTTCATACCTGACTGTGTGTGTTCATACCTTACTGTGTGTGTTCATACCTGACTGTGTGTGTTCTTACATTACTGTGTGTGTTCATACCTGACTGTGTGTGTTCATACCTTACTGTGTGTGTTCTTACATTACTGTGTGTGTTCATACCTGACTGTGTGTGTTCTTACCTTACTGTGTGTGTTCATACCTTACTGTGTGTGTTCTTACCTTACTGTGTGTGTTCATACCTGCATGTGTGTGTTCATACCTGCATGTGTGTGTTCATACCTGACTGTGTGTGTTCTTACCTTACTGTGTGTGTTCATACCTGACTGTGTGTGTTCATACCTGACTGTGTGTGTTCATACCTGCATGTGTGTGTTCATACCTGCATGTGTGTGTTCATACCTGACTGTGTGTGTTCTTACCTTACTGTGTGTGTTCATACCTGACTGTGTGTGTTCTTACCTTACTGTGTGTGTTCATACCTGACTGTGTGTGTTCATACCTGACTGTGTGTGTTCATACCTGCATGTGTGTGTTCATACCTGACTGTGTGTGTTCTTACCTGACTGTGTGTGTTCATACCTGACTGTGTGTGTTCATACCTGCATGTGTGTGTTCATACCTGCATGTGTGTGTTCATACCTGACTGTGTGTGTTCATACCTGACTGTGTGTGTTCATACCTGACTGTGTGTTAGCTGTGTGTTGGGTGCGCTCATGTCAGCCCAGCGGAGTTGTTTCTTATAGCATTACAGATTAGCTTCTTACGTAACCACTTTGATTCTTGACAGTAAGACGCGTTTTATTTGACCCTCATGGAAGTTTTTTTGTCAGTGATTTCTCCCGTAAGTTACCCAGTCTGAATCAACCACACTCACAGTTCATGGTTCACTTCCAGAAGGTTTGAACAAAAAGCTGTGTGTGAATTTTGGAGTTGAGTTGTATTGAGACACTGCTGTGCTAATTCTAAACCTCTCAGATTTAGCAAGGGTCTGTGTCTCACTGAAGGTCTTATTTGTCTAAAAAAAAAAAGAAGCATTTTCTCTACAAATGCCACTGAAAACACTGCAGTATCAATAGTCACCAACAGGGGTGCTGTTGATTCTTTAGGGAGTTTGAAACAGATCCCACCTCTTTATGATTCATTTTCTCACTGCCAAATATACAAACTTGCTTTTTAAATATCAAATTGCCCCCCCACCCCCCACCCCCCACCCTATGGCTGAATATATTTTCAGTTATATAAAAAAGTCTTCAGAGTTTTTGTCGCTCCAGGTGATGCTAAATGAAATGAAATCCTAGGTTATCTGGTATGCTGCATATTAGCAACATGAAGGGTTCAAGTGTTAAAGACATTTATGTACAATATTTTATTTGGAAAAAATATACAATCAATCATTTTCTAGTCCAAATGAGGCTCTTCTGTTTTTTCTTTCATTTGGCAGGTGTTATGAAAGACGGAAAAAGAAACATAAATACTTTGTATAATGGAACTAATCCATGTCAACTAATCTATGTCACGTACATATCAGTAAAAAAGAAATAAAAAGACATTTTCTTTAAAAAATATTGCTTTCTTTTTCTCAGTTTGACTCTCATTTTCATGCCCTTTTTCATTATTGTCTTTCTTTACCTTACTGAGCTCCTTTTATTATTTTTTTTATTTACTGTTTTGTCTTTCTTTCTGCACAATAGATTTTTAGTTGTGAATTTTGTGTGAGATGGTTTTCTTGTTTTCTTTACTTTCTCCAACATTATAATGATAATGATCATACATGGAATGTTCAGTACTGGGATCATGTCAACCACTTCTTTGCATTGGGTTTCTTGCATTATTATTCTTCGACCATCATTATTTTGGCAGAAAAGTCACTGAATCCCTACTTTAAAAAAAAAGGCGGACCAAACAAGCCTACCATTTGTTGGAACACAAAGGGTAACCTTTTGACCAGTCAATCAAAACAGTATAGTTAACTCAAACACACTTTTGATCACAAAAAGAAACGCGTTCCTCCAGTGCAACTGTTATAGAAATTTGATCTGAAGACACAGCTAACAGATTTTGGAATCATAGTGTTAGCTTGTTTTCATTTTGAAAACATGGACCTTTTAACAAAAGGGTGAGTGCCCACCCAGGAACTTTTTGTTTAGTTTAGAACCAGTTTTTGTTTATATTTGGATGACTGACTTTATGTTCTTTGCAGAAATACCGGTGTGAAGCCCATTGAGACGGCTATGGTTGTGATTTTGGGTTTTAGAAATAAAATTGAATTGAATTGAAGATGGACTATGTTGGGCCCCCTTAATCAACCAAGAATAGAAGCCTCACACAGTCCTGTAACTCAGAGACACAGACATATCATCAAACCCAGGAAATCTATTGTACCCACACACATACACATTACACACAGTTGAATAAGGGATCTGGGACTTTGGGAACTTTAGAGTGGGGAGAAATCTATGGAAGAAGCTGGGATTAGTTCTACGTAGCACTGGATGACCAAAGGCTTCATGGAATAAACATGTTTTTAGTGTTTTACCTCTAACACCTCATACATCAGAGAGTACATTTCCCTGAAAAGTTCTACCACTGTGTTTGTGAGACTGAACTCCTGTTTTTGTCTGTGTGTTTGACAGGTTTTCTCTGGAATCTTCACAGCAGAGATGGTGCTTAAGGTTATCGCTCTGGATCCGTACTATTACTTCCAGACTGGCTGGAATATCTTTGACAGCATCATTGGTGTGTCTCAGCCTCATGGAGCTTGGCCTGTCGGATGTTGAAGGCCTAAGTGTGCTGCGATCATTTAGATTGGTAAATCACCTCCTAAAACCCAAGTTATTACAGCAAATGTCAATGAAGCCGGTCCAAGCGTCTATTTCCCATAAAGCCTGAGACACTGAAATGTCTGATACCAGACATTCTGAACAAAATGCATCAAAAAGCTGCAGCTCAAGCACCAAAGCTGCCCCAACATTTCAATGTGCTGTATCATCTGCACATCTATAAGGCGCATCGTCCATGAATGGTCTGTTTTTGAACTTTTGTCTTTTTAGAAGGCGCACCAAAGTGTAAGGGGCCTCAACCAAGACAAAACAGTCAGAAATCAGTCAGTCAGTTAAGCTTTACTAACTGCATTCACAGTCACTCTAGAACTTGTTTGTAAAATGATACACATTAGCCATGCGAGCCGCATGTTACATGTTAGTGTATTTACAATACCTGCAACTGCCAACCTTTGTTTACAACTCGTAGGAAAAAAAAGTTACCACGAAAGCAAATGTTACAGTGATCATGCTAACGCACAACCTTGTTAGCAACACACGTTAGTCGCGTTAGTATAGCCACAATTACACTCAAGCAAACACTGAGAGAGCGCTGTTTACCTCAAAATCTCTTCTACATCAGTAAACACGACCAAAATGAATCCACGTATAGGACTCTCCGGATTATAAGGCGCACTGTTGTTGTTGTTTGTTTGGTTTTTGTTTTTTTATGTCTTTGAAGTGCCCGTTTTGATGTGGAAGATACGGTAATACAAAGAGGACTGCATAAGAAAGTTCAAATGAGGCCAACTTTGATGCTCTGACAACCACGAAAAAAGGACCAAAATTGACAAGGGAAACAAGAAATCACACAAACTCTCACACTGATCCCCACAGCCCTTCGTCGTCTGTCTTCATTGATTTCTGGGGCTGTCAGTCAGGGCATTGTCATGCTGAACCACAGGCAAACACACACTAGTAAACACACACTAGTGTTCAGTTCTTTCTTCAGCTCTCTTTATCTGTTTCATTGTTTTTGGAAACCACTGTGATCACTTAGTTTCTTTCTGAAAACGACTTTGCAGCCACTTCTGCTTGTCTTTCCTAAGAACTCATGGCTCGTTTAGGATTAGAAACCCTGGACCTCAGACCAAACAAACAGCTAAAGGAACTGTAGCCATTTTCACCTTTGGTTCCTTTAATCTTTACATTATAGTTTTTATTTTATTGTTCTTAGAACAAAAGATATATGACGTGTGAGAACAAATTCAAATCATATAAATAATTACCCGGCAACAGCAGACTTTCACTGCAAAAAGTTGCTGGAGAAAAAGTCATTTAGGAAAAAAACTCAAAACTTGTGCGTTTTGAGCTCATATGAGGCATCTAAACAAAAATTTAGTTTGAATGGCTTTTACTTTCTTAATGAAGCGTTGAAACAAATTCATGTTCCTTTTTTATTTCTAGACACACATAAGATTTTTTATTTTTCTTTTGTTGAATTTGAACTCATTGATCACTTTCTTAGGCAAACCTTGCAAACCTCCTTTTGCCTTCAGAACTGCCTTCTCTGTAGACCCTAGAAATGGTTGTGGGTGAAAATCCCAGTAAATCAGCAGTTTCTGAAACACTCAAACCAGCTTTCTGGCACCAACAACCATGCTATGCGCACACTCACTTCAATCATCTTTCTTCCCCATTCTGATGCTCGACTTGAACTGCAACAGTTCGTCTTGACCATGTATTGTTGACCATGCCTAATTGTATTGTTGCTGCCATGTGATTGGCTGATTAGGAATTTGTGTTAACGAGAAGTTGGACCGGTGCACCGAATAATAAGTGTATATTAAGCTGCTAATATATGATTTTATAAGTAAACTCTATCCTTTTTAATGCTTTCTTTAACTGACATAAAAAACTTGCAGACTCAAAAAGCCACATCATGATCCCTCCACCACCATGCTATTCATGTTTGTTTTTGTCCCAACGTGAATCTGTGTAAATCCAGCAAACATTGACCTCTCTGTTCCAAAGACATTACTGTGTTGTTTTGGCTACAGTAACAGTTTGACGTTTTTTAAGAGTTCATCCTTCAACTCTTTAAAAGACTGTTTTCTTTTTCCGTAGTTGCGTGTCTTTAAGCTCGCTCGCTCATGGCCAACGCTCAACACCCTAATCAAAATCATCGGGAACTCTATTGGTGCTCTTGGTAACCTGACGCTCGTTCTCGCCATCATCGTCTTTATTTTTGCCGTGGTGGGCATGCAGCTGTTTGGAAAAAACTACCAGGTGATGTAACAGCAGGTCTAATGGTTCTAGGACCTGTTGACTAAAGGTTAACTCTAGCGCTCGTCTCTGCATTGATTCAGGACTGTGTCTGTAAGATCTCAAAGGACTGCAGTCTTCCTCGCTGGCACATGAAGGACTTCTTCCACTCCTTCCTCATCGTCTTCAGGGTGCTGTGCGGCGAGTGGATTGAGACCATGTGGGACTGCATGGAGGTGGCGGGGCAGCCGCTCTGTATCCTCGTCTTCATGTTGGTCATGGTCATTGGAAACCTGGTGGTGAGTTCAATCTTCATATTCTGTTTCATGAGTTTCACATTTAGGGACCAACAGGTCACCCGTCCTTTAAGTGGAAAGGTCATCTGGTCATTGTGCCATGATGGGTCACGTTAGTTTTGAGGGAAACTCTTCATCTTTGTGGGGATTGTTTGATTTACTTTGGTTATATATTTCCAGCTGATGGAAATATTCTGTCCTTTTTTCCTCAGAAAATATATCCATGAGCTCAAAACTATCTTTAAATTGTTGTTCACATTGTGTTGCCACACAAAGCTAAGATAATTATTATGACTAGTGGATCATTTAGCACATTAACACTGCACTGCACTCAAAAATTCTCACCGTCCAAAGTTTTTTCCTTTTGGCTCGTGGGTTGCTCTAGACCAGAGCTGATACAGTAAATCCTGGTCCTCAAGACCTACCAGTCTTGCTGTTTCCATCATTGGGTTGCTTGAGTCTATTCCAGCTACTGTTAGGCAAAGGTGGGATACACCCTGGACAGGTCGTCAGTCATGCTTTTGGACTGTAGGGGGGAACCGAACTTTTTGAGGAGAATGTAAACGCCACAGAGAAAGGTCCCATCTGAGATTCAAACCATAGCCTTCTCCGTGTGAGGCGTGGGTGTTAGCCATTACTCCACCATCCAGCCCCTGCCTACAAGCTTGTTTTCATTTATCAACAGAGAAAACGTTTTTTGAAAATTCTACTGCCACCTACTGGACAGGATGTGTAATGACGTTGCATTGCTGCTCAGGCTAGAAACCCAGAGTATAGTTTTGATTCGGACTTTCCTTTCTTATGCCTTTCTAGTCCCAAAGTAACTTTAAATATATATTCTATTATTCAAAGGGAGCTGTTTTAGCAGATTTTACAACTAAACCACTTTCTGGGGCAAACTGAACCAGCAAACTGATCCACCTGAAGCAGGAATTAGGTTTAGTTTTAACCCTGTTAATGTCGTCAATAAAATATGATCGAAAACCTCCAGATTTTAAATCCACTTTCCTGTTTTAACTTCTCAAATACATCAATGACGTTTTAAAATGTAACCTTTGTAAGCCGCATACGCAGTTCAAACCGTGAAAATGTCTGTGAATTCTGACAGCTGTGGCTCATCACTGAAAGGCTGAAGCTTGATCAAACTCTAAAAGACATTTTGGTGAAAGCATCATGAATACCACAAGTAACTTACTTAATCATTCGACAGAGTTTAGCTGAGAAAAAGCAAACATTTGAGACAAGATATCAACTAAAAAAAACTTTAGTGCCATTTGTAATGGTTAAATCTGTTCAAGAAAGCCCTGACTTTTTGGATAAAAAATGCAGAATAAATGATGGTAAATTCTGCATCAACATATAAGACAACAATAACTGACAAAACTAAATAGTAAAGTCGCCCAAATGGTTTTTAAATGATCAGCTAATAACAGGTTTCTAAAAATGTGTGATTGGCAAAAACAAGCGTCCCAATAATGTACATGCGGGCTAAAAACTGTCAAAGAAATGCAATAATGAAAGCAGGCAAGACAAATGTTCAGAGATTAGTCATATAAAAGATTAAAAATCACAAGAACTATTTAAAACTTAAAATACAAGTGAAAGAACTAAACATCTGTTAAATTTAAACAGGGTCTTTGCTGGTGAGTGAGAAAGGCTTTTTGTGGGAATAATTCTAATTGTTTTCCAATTCATTTTCAACGGGTTATTTGGGGTTTTTTTTTGTATTGTTTTCAAAAAACAAATGTTTAAAAGGAAAATTTTGAAAGAATTGGTTGTTCTGGGTCGGTTGAAACAGCTAAAAGGGCACTGAAGATGTCATGCTCAGAAAAGTGTTGAGTAAATGAGTTGAAAAATCTTGGAAAGGTGTCAAAATCACAGCCTTCGAAAAGGTGGAAGAACTGCTAAAACGCACGCTATTTCCTTTGTCACAAGGATGTTCCGTTTGGTGGTGGGCCTTTGCTTATATAGAACTTTATTTTGATCAGATGAATGATTTGTAAAGGAATGGTCTTCTAGCTCAAAGAGAGGTAGGAGGGCAGGAAACTGAAGAGCAGGGCATTCCGTTGGTTCAGTTCAATGGCTCGCAATGGAAAGTTTATAGTTATGGTGTCAACTTCAAATTTTTATTTATTTTTTTGGGCACTTTGGCAGGAAGAGAAAGGAGCAAATTACGAATGAAATATGTCAGTTCTAATCCTAAATCTAAATAGTGCTTTTTAGGTTTCATTTGGTCACCATGGCAACCTTATGTTAGAGATGTTATCACATTTTTTACAGTGAAACACATTTTTGATAAAGGTGTTAATTAGTAAAGTTAAAGTAATTTCAAAGGTTAATGAAAATGACATACTTTTCTTGGAGTGTCTCGATCAATCGACGAAATTGATGAATCAGTTTCTATTCCTACAATCCCACCAGATCCATCTGTCGGAGGCAAGTTAATCAGATCAACCTATAAAGTTATTACATCGTTTCAAAATGATCCATAATCTACTATGAATCATATCGTCAACTACAAATGATATGAATTTCATTGTTGGTAAAAGCAATCATTACACACCGATCACTTTCCAAAATGTTTAAATATATTAAGACGTTTTTCATGAGATTACTGATAAATATACACGGTGGAAAAGTCTTTTTTGCTCCATCATCCTCCCCTCTTCCTCATCATTTTCATCGTTTGTGTTACTAACACACAGGGATGTGTGTGTGTTTTTTCACATTCACCAGTCAGTTGATCATGAAGTGTGTGTGCAGCAATAACAGAGTCCCTCATCTATTTAGCTTAATGGTCTCATGGATATTTAATAACGAGGTTGATATGCCAGACAGCTCGCAGCCTCGCAAACACACACGCTGCAGTCACCAGCCTCTTATTCTTCTCCTGTCACTGGCAGGACTTGTATCTCCTGCTGCAGAGGGGTACGCTGACCTGACTCTCTAAATATGCCTGAGCACGTGTGTGCGCACGCACGTGCGTGCATGTGTGTCATGATGACCGAACCTTTCCCATTCATGTGATTTATCCCTTCTGAAATGGCCTCATTGTGCTCACCTCAGCTCGTGTGCATGTGAAGGCATTTGTGCATGAATGCATTCAGAAATTAGGGAATAAATACGAAGAGGACGAAGCACACAAAAGGAGAGCAGAGGGCCTGGAGGAAGAAAGGAAGGAGGAACAGAAAAGGAAGTTGGAACAAAAGGGGATGAATATGGGGGATGAAAGCAGCAAACAAATGAGAGAGAAAAACCTGAGTGAAGATGAAGCAGAGAGAGGGCAGAAGAAACGAAGACAGGAAGAAGAAAGCCAAAAACCAAAATGAAATAAAGCTTCATGCATTGACACACCCACTGGCTCTCCCAGCCAGCAAACACAGTCCTCCGATGACAGAATCGATTAGTTTCACTGCTGAAGCAGCTCACAAAGGCAGAGGTGCAGGGCTGTTGTGTCACATTTGAATTCACATTAAAGTTTCAAGCAAAGACAGGCGAGTCAGGAAACGATTTGGCTTTTGCTCTGGAGCAAGTTAGAAGCCAAGCACAAGTTTGGCATAATGTTAGATTTGAGAGGGTATGGCACCCCCACACAGACCAGGGACCCTGTAACCACAGCCTTGTTTCATTTCTCCATTTGTTGAAAATGTTTATTGGAGTTCGTCACTACAGTAATTATTAAACTGTCACCTCTCGTAAGAGGAGTTTTAAAACTCTTCACACATCTTGAAGTTTCCGCAATCTTTTGAGAACTACTCTGTGTTTAAAACCCCAAATAGGGAGAAAATGGGAGAAATAGAGCTTGTAGAGTTTTGCACTGTTGTAGTCAAATCATTTGATTCTTGTTTATGTCTCGATGTTGGATGGAAAAATACAGAAGTTTGAAAAAAATCCCGATGATGCTCAGGCCCCTTATTTTACTGCTGAAATCAATGTTTTGATTCTTTTACTCTTAATATTCCAGAGAAGAGGCTGTACGGTGGCGGGTGGTTAACCCTCTTGCGTCTCAGTGAGACAGCCCTGGTTCCAATCCTGGCGGGGTCCCTTCTGTGTGGCGTTTGCATGTTGTCCTCGTGCACGTGAAGGTTTTCTCTGGCTTCCTCCAACAGTCCAAAAGCATGCTTCAAAGCTCATGTTTCAGTCATGTCAGCCTAATGGGGAGTTGACCTGAGCGGGTTTTTAGGGGGAGTGCAGGTGTGTCTTGCATTGCCCTTGAGGCCTGTGCAGCCACCTGAAGGGATGCCATAAAAATGGAACGTACCATTATTGTGTCTGTGGTGAGTGCAGGGTGATGTACATTCAGTAACGGGCTTCAGCCCCCTGGAGTTCACACCGGACCAGCTGGAGGGGTGTCTTCTTCATGTTGTTTGTTACTGTTTGGTTGGAAGAGGTGTTCTAAAGAAAACTCAGGTCATGTTAGGGTGATTAGCGGAGCCGGTTAGGTTGATACTTCAGAAAAATCAGGTATTTTGGAAGCAGCACCAAAACCCCTCTTCCAGAGAAGCATGTTAGCCACGAGAAAGATCCCTAATGGCGACCATTTAGAAAGATGGCGGCCACACACTCAATTGTTAATATATTATTAATATTATATATCATTATTAGCAATTGTTAATATTATATAAAATATTTAATGTCTTTTTACACCAGTCTCAGCAATATAGGCTGTTCACGATCACAGTGCAGTCTTTAAACTTAAGGGGTGCATAAGGAATACCATTATATGTTTATTAGGTATAAACTATATATTTTTTTAAATCTTGGATTTAAGAAAGAGGAGGTCCTAAGGTACATTCATCACAAATCTGGAACTATAAAATGCCTGATTATTCTGATAACCCGCTCCACTCTGACACAAAGTCATGTGACAGAAGATCATTGCTCCGTCAGAGAAAAACAATTGATGGGAAACAATTGATAAATCCTGTGTTTAGAGTGTGTGAGCAAGGACCAAACATGATTGACCAGTGAAGAGCATTTTGAGGTGGGGAAGGTCTCAGAGTGGCTGCGACCTCTTTCGAGGTAAAGTCTTTCTCCTCAGCATTGAGAAGAACAGGTTGAAGTGGTTTGAATGGTTTGTGAGGCAGTAGGGGATTATGTCTCTGCTGTCCTGGAATGGTTTCCTCCTGGAGGAGAAGACCAGCGCGGTCAGAAGAACCCAACAGAAGCTTCATGTGATGGGAGAGCCTCAGTGGAACAAAATCACAGCGAGTGAGGAGCGTCCTGCTTCTGTGTCCGTGTGTGTGTGCTGAGGTAGTCTGGCTGTGAAACACCGGAGTGTGTGACCTTCAAGCAGGAGCTCTCCCAGCTGACGTTTCATCAAACATCTCCTGCTCTCAGCTGTGGCTGTGATCTTCATCCTTTGTTATCCGCCCCCCCTTTTAAGTCGCCTCGTGCTCGCCCCCGTCATGAGCGTGTCATGTGTGTGCAGCTGCACGGACACAGGTGAGCAGATGTTCAGGCTGCTGTTTCGCTGTTTGACAAACGAGCGACCGAATGCGTTTCCCTGAGTCGGCACTTCTGCTGCAGCGCACCTGTCTCCACGGTCCCCCTCCTCATCCTCACTTTTCTTCAGCTTCTCCCTGCTCTCACCTTCTGCTCTCATCACACATGGATATGTGTTAACTGCAATCATCAAAACAACTTATCATGGCTTTCTAAAAAAGCAGAAATCAGTAGTTTGGTCCGACGGACTGATTAATCGCAGCTTTGGTTGATTAATTATTTGGAATAGAAGAAACATCTGCTGCAGACGAAGGGGCTTAAAGCAGTTTTTGTTTAAATCATTCAGGTCCCGTTACTACACAAGTCAAAAACAGGGCTCGAATATGAGCACCAGCTTGAATAACACGTTCTTAACTGTTACTGAAAATCACACAAAAAATGTTGGAGTCTCCCTTGGAGATGAGAGGTGAAGCTTAGCGACGCAGCAGGAACACAAAGGAGATCTGCCTTTCCCCTCCAAATGGAAAGGAGCCAGTTGGGTGGCTTGGATATACATCACTAATGTCACCCAGAGGCTTTTCTAGTAAGGCATTACAGCTGAATCCAAGTGTGGAAAGGCTCCATGGCAGACCAGGTACACTTCATCTACAGGGATCTGGAGAATCCCTGTAGATGAAGAAGAAGGAGATCAGGAGGTTCTCTTAGAGACTACAGCCCACACAACCATGGACAAAGAGGACGGACGGACAGATCAGTTTCTTTCAGGATATTTTCCAAGGTAGGATTTTGAGAAAAACACTTCAACATTTCATGGTGGGACTTGTCTTTCAGTTTGATCACCTGTACTTTATTGTTTTAAGCATTCACAGGAGGTAGAAGATGCTGCTTCTTAGTCCATCCTTGTCAATAAAGGTTAGAGTTGAAATGACTTTTAGAGGAGAAGATTGATGTCAGAAAATGACATTTGTGAAAACTCTTTGAGTTGAACTGAAATAAACGTGTCTTACATTTTATACAGAAACTCTGCACTTTTTTCTTTGATTTCCTTTTTCAGTGATTTTTAAGAATTACAGTATCTGTCTGGCAGACAGCTGGTTCCACTTGCAGCAGGTTTATTAGTTCAGACAGAAACCAACCACAGTTAAAAGTCTACAAAGCCAGAGCCAGACAGGCAAAGGTCAGGCCAGGTGGCAGGCAATCAGAGAATACGTCGGGTCAGAAAGAGAAGATCAGGTCCAGATAAAACAATACCTCACACTGAGCGAGGCTGTGTGCCTGGGAGTGAGTCAGGTGAGCGACATCCGTGTACTGTGCGCTGGGGCTGCTGGGAGGTGGTGACCAGAGCTCTGACTCCTCACAGTATCTGCTGTAAGGGGATGGGAACATACAGAGCTTCTGCGGCAGCAACATTTTTAACATGAACCACAGAGCAGGTGTAGATTTACAAAACCACCTTAAAAACAATTTCAAAAATCCTTATTTCTGAGCCTTTGGAGCTATGGGATCCAATGTTTTTTTTAATCTCAAAATAAAAAAGTGTTGATGACTTTAATAATGTCAGAACACTTCAAAGCTTCATTTTAGTTGCATACATTTTAAAAAGATCCATTTAATATTCTTGCTTTTTTCCAGTGATGCTTTCCTGCTTTTAAAGAGATCAAAAACTCCTGTTTTCTGTTCGGAACCACTTTCATTGAAGTTGTTTACCTTTTGACGTACCCTTTCACTCTCACAGGTAGCTTGGCAGAGAGTTGCCCTCCTGACACTGCCCTGGATCTGATCTGGGCTGGGGACTGGCACAGGGAGACCCAGACTTGGGCCCCCTTGTGGCTGCATAGTTAGGCAGTAGCGTGAAGGGTCTTGATAAGGACCCACACTGGATGAAGCTCGTAGCACACCCTGATTCCCTAAGTGGCAGACCTGCACTCAACCATCTGGGCCATCCAGCTGCTAATCACCTTCATTGAAAAAAATAAATTTCTTCTATGAATTGTTTTGATCTGAATAATTATAATATTTGTTGCCCTGTCTGGTGTTAGGTCCCTGTCATCAGCACCCTTTCAATATTTTGGTGTCATTTGTCCTTTTTTGGTGTTATGGAAGTTAATAACCAGATCTGCACCACTAAAGACGTCCCAGTTCACCCAGATGCTTCTCTTCACCAAAGTGGGATAAACTTTCTTCTACTTCTCTGCTCCACATTTTGTAGGCAAACAGGCTAATGGATAACTTCCTCCTCTGCTCTTGTCTAGACATCTCTCCTCCTCCGCTATGCTTCTCCTCTCTCTCTCATCCCTCCAGTGATTTTCTGGGTCTCTCGCTCTACATCTCTCATGTTGCAAACCACTTTCCCAGGGGCCTTTGCTCACTGGGGTTTGTTGTGACTTGGAGAAACACAGAAAGCAGATTATCTTAGTGCTCATTCATCACTAGCATCTCTCCCCTTTGTGTGTGTCTGTGTAAAAATGTGCTCTCTTTTCTATTAGCAGGAAAGTAGATGCTTTCAGATCCCGTCCTCCAAATTAACAAAGCTTCATGCAAATAGTAATCCCAGAAAATTCAAAGTTTACCATGTTGCAGAAGGAGGACTTTTTTTCACAAACTCCCATACAAAAAATGACAGATTATATGAAAAAATAACAAATACACTCACTGGTCTCTTTATAAGGCACAACAGTTCAACTGCTCGTTAACTAAAATTTCTAATCATTCAATTACGTGGCAGCAACTCAATGCATTTAGTCATGTAGACGTGGTCAAGAGGATCTGCTGCAGTTCAAACCGAGCAGCAGAATGAGGAGAAATGTGATTGAAGTGACTTTGAACAGCATGGTTATTGGTGCCAGACGGACTGGTCTAAATATTTCAGAAACTAACGATTTACTTGGATTTTCACCCACAACCGTCTCTGGGGTTTACGGAGAACGATCAGAAACAGAGAAACTATCCATGAGCTGCAGTTCTGTGGGTGGAGATGCTTTGTTGATGTCAGAGGTCAGAGGAGAATGACCAGACTGGTTCCAGCTGATAGAAAGACAACAGGAACTCGCATAACCACTGGTTACAACCGAGGTCTGCAGAAGAACATCTCTGAACACACAACACAACCAACCTTAATGCTGATGGAAGAAGAAGAACACACCGGTATCTGTCAGCCAAGAACAGGAAACTGAGGCTACAATTCACACAGGATCACCAGAACTGGACCATAGAAGATGAAAAACGTTGTCTGGTCTGATGAGTCACCATTTCTGCAGTAGGGTCAGAATTTAACATCAACAACATGAAAACATGGATCCATCCTGCCTCGGTTCAGGATGGTGGTGGTGGTATAATGGTGTGGGGGACATTTTCTTGGCTCACTTTGGACCCCTTAGTACTAAACGAGCATCATTACAACACCTCAGCCTACCTGAGTATTGTTGCTGACCATCTCCATCCCTTTATGACCACAGTGGACCTGATACAGTGGCCAGTGAGTGTATATACTGTGTGATTTCAATTATTTGGTTTTTTTTTTTGCAATATGGGTTCATTTTCTTTTCACAGTAACTGTTCAGAAGGGTTTTATTAAGCAGCCGTTTTGATTCAATCAGAGGTTAGATTTTTTCACAAACAGGCAGACGGCTGGTTCCATGTTCAGCAGGTTTTATTGAGAGACAGCAGCAAAGCTCAGCTAAAAGTCCACAAAGCTAAATCAGGGTCAGAGTCCAGGTAAAGGTCAGGGCAGTTGGCAAAGAGTCAGAGTCAGGGATGAAGCTGGGTCAGGTAAACAGGTGATCGGATCAGGATGAGACGCTCTGAAGACTGAAAGGCACAAACAAAACTTCACACTGAGCATGACTCTGAGCAGTGTTGAAGAGTCCTGTGGCTGATGAGCAGATGAGAGTCAGGTGGGAGGCGTCCAGACACTGTGTGATGGGGCTGATGGGAGATTGAGTGCAGTCAGTACTCTGGAGACAGCTCCTGCCATGTGACCAGAGAGGGAGAGCTCAAACTCCTTTATAGTTATAGTTCATATCCTAGTGTTGTGTTTCTATGTTTTTCTCAGTGCAGGTTAGCTGTGAGTTCTCAGTGAAGCTTCCACAGCCGCTTTCAATTATCTATTCATATTTTGGTATTAAGGAGTAGCTTTTTGGTTCTGTGTATTTCCTGCAGACTGTTCCAGTATTTTTGAGTCTTTTTGCTGTAGGCATGAGGTGACTGTTGATTTTAAATATTTCTTGAATTCTATTCTGTTTTATAGAATTCAGGGACTGCACAGTGGTGCAGTGGTTAGCCCTCATGCCTCACAGCAAGAAGGCTCCCAGTTCAAGTCCCAGCTGGGGGACTTAAAGCAGTGTCACCAGAGGGAGACCTTTCTGTCCGCTTCCTCCCACCATTCCAAAATATGCTTCATAGGTTCAGCGGTCATTCAAAATCAGGGATGGGCAACTCCAGAGGATGGTATGTTGGAAAGCATGCAGGAATGCGGCCCTCGAGGCCTGGAGTTGCCCATCCCTGTTCTAAATTGTCCCTAGATGCGGATGTGAGTGTGCATGTGTGTGTGACTGTGGCCCCTGCGACAGACTGGCAACCAGTCCAGGGGTGTCCCCTGCCTTCGCCCATGAGTAGCTGGGTGAGGCTCCGGCAACCGCCTGAAATGGACAAACAGGTACAGTATATAAATGAATACTTTTTTAGTTCGAGTCCTTCCTATTCCTGGGTTCCCTTTTGTCTATGATTCATAGCACAGATTTGCACAGTTTTTGTTGCGTCTTTTCAAAAACAGGTGGGTTGACCTACAGGCATTTTTGCTGTTGAGTTGGGTCAGCACTCTGGTCAGCGCACCTGTCCCACTTCAGACTTCATTATCACCGAGCACAATCCATTGTTTTCTGTCATGGACTTCAGTGTTGGACAAAGCTACTGACACCTGTACAAACTGAGTTGCCACTTTTGAGGTGTTAGATTGTCTTTCAATCCCGAAGCAACCAAAAGCCAAGAGAAGATCTCGAGGACAGCTGTCTTGATGTTTCACTGTAAAATGATTGATTTCATTTAGTAGTGGTCTTGTGGCTCATCTCAGCTTGCATTTGTTTGTCTAATTTCTGTTTAGATGTTTTTTTTCCTTCCTGTTACATCAAGACCCACAGCACCAGATTGTTGTTCACCAACTGAACTGATAAGTGTCTACTTTATTCAATAAGAAATAGGGAATTGACATTGCTTTTAAATGATATGAGTGCAGTAAAATTCATTTTATTATTGACTGTAAAAAAAGAATCAATTTAATTGATAAAATTATGTAAACAAGTGCAGTTTAGTTTAGTCTGTAGTGTCCATACTGTCAGTGTCTCAGCTGTGCTTCAGCTTTTCCGTGTGTGTGTGTGTGTGTGTGTGTGTGTGTGTGTGTGTGTGTGTGTGTGTGTGTGTGTGTGTGTGTGTGTGTGTGTGTGAGAGAGAGAGAGAGAAAAAAAGAGATGGGGCTGTTCAGACAGCTGGCCCACTTCCCTGGGATAATTGGTATGATCCGCTTCACAAGTTAAACGAAGAGAATTGGGATCAGGTTGTCCTAAGCTCTGGAAATTGACCCACACATCCACAACTGCACACACAGCCACACACACGCTGTTAATAAACATGAATCCATTTGCATCTGATGCATAGACTAACAATGCGTGTAGAATGCCTGTTTTGTGTTTTATAGGTATTCTCGTACTTTACCATCATCACTTGTTCTTGATTACGTTTTTTGGCAGTTTCTCAATCTTTACCAGCAGCTCTTTATTCTTGCTTGCATTGTTGGAATCAAACAGACACCAGTCAAAGGTGACAAAGTAAGTTAGTTTGCTTACAGTGATGACAGGTTCATGAGCAGCCAGGTTTAAACACATGCAGATGTTATTCAAATGTTACTCTCTTTTCAGGGAAAGCTAAGTTTGAAACATTGCCACATTGTGTTTTCTTTCAAAAAGAAGTTCAAGTTCATCCCTAACACAACCTGTAATCACCTGAAACCATCCCTTTGTAGTGCACGTTCCTATGGAACCTAATGTTTAGCATGATAATAACAGCACCCTAAAAGCAAGCGCTTTGAGCTTATTTTGTTTTCTTGGTTGTTTATAAAAGAGGATCATTTGGAACGTGATTTAAGTGAAGATCTATTCCAACGATATTAGAGCCCTGAAACACATAAACTTGTTCAGTGATTTTATTTGAAAAAACCTCCAAAATGTCTTTATAAAATATGGAAGAACAGCTAAGGAATATTAAAAGAAAACGGGGATACATTTCTGACATTCAATGAGGAAACGACTGCCAACGAATGTTATGAAAACATGAAAGAAGCAAACAATTTAAAAAGGGTAAATATATCTATATCTATATATATATATATATAAAAAGCTTCCCATACTTTTACAGCACTTTACAGTTATAACAAAAACAGGCAAAAAAAAGAGAAAACCCCGACCTACCCCTTACCCGCCCCCTTCCTCCATTAACATCCCATGACCCCAAACACAATAAAAAAGTAGATTCTAAAAGAAATCACAGTTGCTGCAGAATTGTTGCTACACATGGATTCAAATAAAATCAAAGAAAATGGTCAGTGAGTACACTTGTTTTTTTCTAGCGATGGGTTTATGAGTAGAACTTGCTTGGTTGGTATAGTTGGTTGGTTTGTTGCTTGCTAGGTTGGTATGGTTTGTTGGTTGGTTTGTTGCTTGCTTGGTTTGTATGGTTGGTTGGTTTGTGGCTTGTTTAGTTGCATGGTTGGTTAGTTGTTTGGTTGGTTGGTTTGTTGCTTGCTGGTTTGGTATGGTTTGTTGGTTGGTTTGTTGCTTGGTTGGTTGGTATGGTTGGTTGGTTTGTGGCTTGTTTAGTTGCATGGTTGGTTAGTTGGTATGGTTGTTTTATGGTTACATGGTTGGTTGCTTGCTAGGTTGGTTGGTTGATTTGTTGCTTGCTTGGTTGCATGGTTGGTTGCTTGATTGGTTGGTTTGTTGCTTGCTTGGTTGGTTGGTTTGTTGCTTGCTTGGTTGGTATGGTTTGTTGGTTGGTTTGTTGCTTGCTTGGTTGCATGGTTGGTTGCTTGATTGGTTGGTTTGTTGCTTGCTTGGTTGGTTGGTTTGTTGCTTGCTTGGTTGCATGGTTGGTTGCTTGATTGGTTGGTTTGTTGCTTGCTTAGTTGGTATGGTTGGTTTGTTGCTTGCTTGGTTGGTATGGTTTGTTGGTTGGTTTGTTGCTTGCTTGGTTGGTATGGTTTGTTGGTTGGTTTGTTGCTTGCTAGGTTGGTTGCTTGGTTGGTTTGTTGCTTGCTTGGTTGGTATTACTGGTTGGTTGGTTTGTTGCTTGGTTGGTTGGTTGGATTGTTGCTTGTTGGGTTGCATGGTTGGTTGCTTGGTTTGTTGGTTGCTGGTTTGGTATGGTTAGTTGGTTGGTTTGTTGCTTGCTGGTTTAGTATGGTTTGTTGGTTGGTTTGTTGCTTGCTTGGTTGGTATGGTTGGTTGGTTTGTGGCTTGTTTAGTTGCATGGTTGGTTAGTTGGTATGGTTGTTTGGTTGGTTGCTTGCTGGTTGGTTGGTTGGTTTGTGGCTTGCTTGGTTGCATGGTTTGTTGCTTGCTTGCTTGGTTGGTTTGTTGCTTGGTTGGTTGGTTTGTTGCTTGGTTGGTTGCTTTTGCTGCTTGTTTGGTTGGTTGGTTTGTTGCTTGCTTGGTATGGTTGGTTTGTTGCTTGCTTGGTTGGTATAGTTTGTTGGTTGGTTTGTTGCTTGTTTGGTTGATTGGTTTGTTGCTTGCTTGGTTGGTATAGTATGTTGGTTGGTTTGTTGCTTGGTTGGTATGGTTGGTTGGTTTGTTGCTTGTTTGGTTGCGTGGTTAGTTGCTTGCTATGTTGTTTGGGTGCAGAATTTTTTCCTAAGAAAGTGGAAGGTTAGCATTGTTCCTTCTAGAACAAACTGTAGCCGGTCTGACATCACTCTCCTGGTCCAGCTGTGTCGAGTGGCCTCCTGAAGGCCATTCAGACTCATACTTTACAGAACCCATGTGCATCACAGTATATTCCAAAAGTCACCTCCTCTTGGAGGCACTGCAGAAAGCCATATGCTAGAACTCCACCAACGCTAGATGGTACAATGTTTCTTTTTGCTCTGGATGTATTTGACACAGAAATTAGCTGGTCTAGCAAACTAACACAAATTATTTTTTTTCTGCTTCTGATTAATTTTTTCCATAGTGTCAAAAAGCTTCACACAGACTGTGGCATCAGTTGAAAATTGTCATTGGACTGTAACACAGGCCAAAGCAGGAATTGCATTTACAGCAAAACGAAACAATTAAACTCTGTCCTCTATGTGGTGACTGAATGTAACATCTAAGAAATAAGCAGGTTGAGCTGTTTGTGGGAGGGTCAGAGAAAAACAATTTCTTCTTTGCATTGGAGTCGCTGTCATTTTGAAACTTCCACGAAAATAGTTTTTTCATGGTGTGAAAGTTCATGAATGATCCATTAAACCCTACTACTGTTACAGAGAGAGAGGAAGATGTGCAAATGGTGGCTGAAATCTTTTAAATGAAATGGAAACACTTGTTGGGCACAGATCAAGAGGACACACAGCTCAAGGGTTTAATTTAGCAAAGGCATGCAGAGAAACTTACAATTGGTTGCAGTCAGGACACTTCTCATCCAGAAAACTCAACTCAAGAAACTAGAAACCAGAAATAATTCTGTCATGTCACACAGCGGGTGTGCGTGACCTTTGAAAGTAAAGTGTTCCCCTGTTTATAGCGTTAGTTATGCTCTAAAAATAACATGAAATGGACAAAATCCCACATGATTTTTGACCATACTTATAAATGTTTTAAAGCTGTTAATCTCCTCACTACACAGTTTATGCACTTTTCTCACAAACATGAACATTTTCAAACTTTTCTCTCTTGCTTAAACTCTTCAAGTTCAAACTTTCATTGAAAATAAGTCCAGGATTATAAAATGAAAAAGATCTGATCACGATCAAACTGAGCACATTCTGTGCAGGAGACACAGCACAGAGATAGATTGACAGTAGTCTACAGCTAATCAGGACACAGAACAAAGTGCATTGTAAAAAAAAAAAAAGGGAACAAAAACGTAAACATGTTTGCACTGAAAACAAGCTGATAAACAGCAGGACCACGAAAGAAGAACTGAAATATAGCAAGGGAACGTTGTGACTCATGGCTTCTGATAGAATGCATTTTTTAAAGCAAATGTTTCTATTTAGATTTAACCGTAAATGAACAAATATTGATGCAAAGTCTATTGCAATCACAACAAATTAGCAAGAATTGACTGCAACCAAATGCTTTGTGCTTCTCATTTGTTAGTTTTTCATCACCAAAAGCTTTAGTTGATTGAATAATTGTATCACCACTAATAGTTATGTTCAAGCCTTGGTCCCAATTTTTACTTTATCACATTGGCTTTTCTTTTGTTTTTCTTTTTTTTCCAAAACATGGGCTAAAAAAAGAAAAAAACTGATTTAACAAACGTTTCTGGTTTGCTATTTTTTTTTGCTTTGTCAGCTTTAATATTGACTTTTAAAAAGGCAGCAAGGTCATTGGCCAAGCTAACATGGCATGTCGCCATGTTAACCAATCAACTTCATTGATCTAATGGTGCTTGATTTAAGCTTGCACCTAATCAGATACCAGTGATTTGGACTAGTGAACCTGAGTGCTTGACATGGACCAGCACAGAGATTACAAATACAGCAGCAGCTGATCAATTTGAGCACACAAATAAAGCCATTCTTTTTCCATTTCTCACATGTTTGACCAATGAGATTTGTAGTGAGTGCTAGCATGTAGAGTTTTGAAAATGATTGAATTGTTCAGGAGAGTTTTTTTAAGTTATGGAATAAAACTGCTGTTTAAAATGTTTGCAAGTGAGGAAGGCTTCAAAATAAAAGCAAAAGCAGGTCTAGCAGTAAACCATTTGTTTCTGTGTATGCATGACTCTGTCCTCTGCTTCTTTGTCTCCATCTGCAGCTGTTGAACCTCTTCCTGGCTCTGCTCCTCAGCAGTTTCAGCTCCGACAACTTGTCTGCTCCTGACGACGACGGTGAGATGAACAACCTGCATATAGCCATCCACAGGATCACAAGAGGCCTGGCCTGGTGCCGCAGACAGGTATCTGTCTGATGGACACATTTGTGACACGCAGCCAAATGAGAAAGTTTGAGGCTGTCTGATCCCGGGTTCTGCTGTGCAGGTGGTGGACTTCTTTAATGGGAACCTGAAGCGTCGCCGCCAAAAACGGAAGGAGGCCAAAGCCATGATGAAGCTGAAACGCTTAAGTACCATCCACACCGAGGCCAACGGAGCAGTGATTGGTAAGACACAAAATCACCATGGCCATGTCTAAAAGTACGTCACAGGTCAGTGATCAGGACAATAGGAGTAACAATGCACCGCCGCTCAACTGGGATATCAAGTCTCTATCAGGTTTATATCATATCAAGTTTGGGGGATTTTTCAACAAAATATTAAATTGATTTAACACCAGTATTTTAAAGAAGAACAAGCTGCTGGGTTGTACAATTATGTAGTGGTTAGCCTCATAAACAATGAATAACAACAATAGTGTCCAGTGTCTATTAGTCACTGTAGAGTCTAATAGCAGATAGGAAGAAAGATCTGCAAAAATGCTCCTTTCTGCAGTGATGGTGAAGGAGTTTCTCAGTTCACCCAAGGTCTCATGGACATGGTGTGATGGGGGCTGTCCATGATGAATTCCAGTTTCTGTAACATCCTCTTCTCACCCACCACAGTCACAGACTCTAAGGGACAAAACGGAGGCGGATCTCCGCACCAGTTTGTTAATCCACTTCCTGTTTTTTTTTTCTTTTCAATTTTATTTTTGCACTTTACTAACTTGACAATCAGGTTGTGAGAGGTTTGTTTTAGTTTCTTGCTTAAAACAAGACTTGCTTGCATTAAAAGCGTATTCGCTTCAAAATAATTGTTCCATCAACAACCATACATTGACAACACCTAGCTGTTTGACAACTGGCATTAGCATCTTCCTTTACACTTTTTAAGACTTTTAAATGTATATTTCAGTCTTTTTAGAATATGAATGAAACATTTGTTAAAATGCCAGGATTTCCTTCTGTTCTGCAGTACAAAGTCATGAGGGAACCCTCTATGTACTGTAGTTTGTCGTTTTACCCTTCAGGGAGATGTGTTGCTAAAACACCTGAAAATTATCAATTGACACTTTATGAGCTTTTTCAATGTTATATATATTTTACATTTTAAAGAAAATTACCAAGAAATATGATTTAAGTTTGTCATTTTGTTGACAATCATAAAGAACAGGATACTAGAATAAAACCGGAAAAACAGTTAGCTAAGAGTTATTTTACATTTTTTTGAATCACATAAACACTTGTATGTCCACATTTCCAACAGCTTCAAAAACAGTTGTATTTTTGTTGATTTGGCTCCATTTTTTTCTTTCAATATTTTCACCACAAATGTGGATTGTTTACAGTATAGTGTTGTGTTTGCGTTTCAGTGGGATATCATTGTTTATGTTCATGTTCGAGTGTGACCAAAAACATGACAAGACAAGGACTGAAGCTCTAAAGCATTTCAAACAACAATGTTAAAGTGGCACACAACAGAGGAAAAAAAGTTGTGTTATTTACTTCGACAACTTGTTTTTTATTAGCCATGTAAACAGAATTCCTTTTAAATGTAGAAGTTTGCTATTTAAGATAAAAAAAAAAGTTTGTTTTACTAATCGGCGTACTCATCCACTATTTTCCCAAACAATTTTGGTGTTTAAAATGTCAATGCACTTTTCTTTTTATTAATAATGTGAAAATACAATTGTATTTGTATCAGAAGTCTCTGATTCATCTGTGTAAATTTATCACAGGTCGTCATGTGGAAGAAGTATGTAGTTCCAGAAGACGACAGCTACATGACAAACCCAGACCTGACCATCAGTGTCCCCATTGCTCCTGGAGAGTCAGACACGGAGTTCCCTGAAGAAGAGGAGGAGGAGGAGGAGGAGGAAGGAGAGGGGGAGGAGGTGCAAAGTGAAGGCGAGGAAGGAGAGGTGGAGCAGGAAGAGGTAGGGAACAGAGACGTGCACACACTCACAAATACACAGGTGTGGCATAAATGAGCTCAGGTGCTGCTGTGACTCAGTTGTTTTTCACTCCTTGGTTGGCTAACATGTGCAAGTGAAAAGCAAGTGAAAGCACATTTTTGAAAGCAAACCAAATTAGAGAAAAGAGGGACATTAAGCATTCATGCAGAAACAGAAATAGGCAGAAACAATCGCACGTTAGCGTTTTTAAGTACACAAGTATAGCTGCTGTGGACCTGAAAAGCTTTTGTATAGCTTTTGGATAATCCCCTTCATTTAAACACAATATGACTCAAAATTACATTCTAAGGTAAATATCTAATGAAGGTATGACAGGTATTGAAGATTGAGTCCCTAAATTCTTTATAAAAAAAAAACCAGCTGCGCTTTAAGGTGACAGACCTAGACCTAGTTTCTAATAGGTCTGGTTTATGAGAGAATCCCAAGGCGGGGGTGGGGGGTTGTGTTATATTAAATGCACTGCTGCCCTTAATGACCAAACACACCTGCAATTCCACAGACAGCAGGGCTCACTTCCACTGTTGGTGTGGCCTACCAAAGAAATAAAAATGTGTTTTTAGATTTAGGTCACATTAGGATATAACAAGATATTTCCTGATGTAAAAAGCTGATCATAATATTTTTGCAATTAAAAGAAAAAAGCCCAAAAAGCAAAAGATTGTGGATTTTCCCTTCTAAACTTTTTTTTTTTTTGAGGATTCACAATATTAGATGCTTGTTTTGATATTTTAAGTATGTGACACTTTTACCAATACCTAAATTGAGAATATAACATTGAAGATATTTATTACTGTAATCGCAGCATTGTGTTCATACAGCCAAAGCAGACCTATATCATCAAGGTTTTTCAGTAGATTTTTCCATTTTTACCACGAAAGACAAAAAGCTTTTAATGAATATATTTGTCAATCCCACTAATTCTAGTTTTATTGTGCATCCATCCTTATATCATTAGGATCAGGAACCTAACATTAAACTCCTTCAAAGTTTTTGTTTTCTTGACATCCAGATGTGAGCATTTTGGCACAGTTTCTTTTTCCTTTAAACAGACACACACACACAGACATTCACTCCAGCAGTAAGAGAGCCGCTCAGACAGAATTGGAGACCTCGGGCAATGCATTATGGTCCTGCATTTTTCTCACTCTGCTGCGTTGGTGATGTGCTCATGTTAAAAGGCGCTCTATTAGTGTTGGTCTCCGTCTATGCAAGTTATTTGGTGTGTGTTTTGTGTTTCCACAAAATGAGTGTGTGTCTGCTGTCTCTGTTCATCTAGGTCAGAGCAGAGAAAGCAGACTGAGCCACAGACAGAGGTGTCAGTTTGTGTGCAGTTTGTAAGATTTGGTTGTCACATTTCTCAGATAGGCTGTCAACTCTTTAGGAACTGAACTCATAAAGCTAAAGTCTCTTTTTCTCTGTGTGTGTGCGTGTGTGTGTGTTTGTACAGGTATATGTGTGCTTCTTAGGACCCAACAGTTACATCTCACGTCACCTTGGGGACTTTCATACTTGTGAGCTCAGACTGCATTTTGAGAGTTAAGGCTTGGTTTTGTGGTCATGGTCAATAAAACAGGCCAGGAAATACATGTTTTGCTTTTCAGGCAGGAGTTGAAAAGAATGAATAGATATTCCTTCTCCCCTCTTTTGTGTCTAACATGAAATGACATATTTATGTTGTGTGTGTGGGGGTGGGTGGGGGGGGGGGCGCACCTGTGCTGACTCAGTTCGTCACCACAGCTCCTCTTTAATCATGTTGTGCACCTGTTCTTCCTCACTCCCTTTCTGCTTTTTAGTGTCTCTCCATCAGAGTATTTTCCAACCTTTGTAAAAAAAATAAAAAAAAAAAAACCTCTGGTAATGGAGCGGCATATATGTTCAAACTGTGGAAAACACACCACAGATGTTTAGAGAGACTCAACTAGTGTAACATTTCTCAAATGACTCTGATCTAAATTATAAACTGAAAAACACAACTTTAAATCAACTTTGTTTAAACTCAGTTATTCCACTTCAGTAATAAGTTTGAAAACTCATCTGCTGCAAATTCTTTTCTTTTTCTATTAGAATAACAAAACGTAAAAACTAATTGTTTTTGCAATGTAATGCATCATTTACAGTTGCTGACTTAAAGAGAGTTTCCTCAAAGCCAACATCCAGTTGTTTTCTGTACACACTTTGCTTTTGTTGATGCCCCTATATACAACAAGTAAACATTTTCCTACTACACAATACAAATTCTGATACAAATCATTGCACTACAATTTTTACAGTTATTCTTCAATTCTGAGACAATCTTGCTAATTTTTCAATCCAGGACAGACTAAAAAAAACGTCATTAAATTGGGTGAGGAATCCCACGAATTGTCTTACCATAATATTGTTTCTTTTTTTTTTGTGCATGAGATTGGACTAAACCAAATGGGCGCACTCCTGCAGTTAGTTCTTGTAACACATTTGAAGTAGCACTGACCAGAAAACAAAATATAATGAAAAAGGAAAAACCCAGCTTATCAATTGGCCAGGGACAACTGAAAAACGCACTGATAAGGGACATTTTTACTGTTCCACGTGTCCAAGAAACAATTTTCATAATGTCTTTCTTGATGGTAAAATGGTAAATTGTATATACTTGTATAGCGCTTTTCTACCTGCAATCTTCCAATCGGAGATTGACCGTCTTCTCTTGAAGCTCATACGGCCACCTTAAGGAATGTACTTATCATGCATGTTGTAAGTATATCCTGAATATTCATAAGGATACTGCAAGTTATGACCTATGATATGCATGCTGTAGTATGGTTCCCTTACGCCACACTGTAGCGAGTAGTGACACCTTACTGATAACACACAAATGCTTCACACACAGAGTGTGCACATGATACAGAAGTGCCTGTATATGATATTCACACAAGCTATGCTCTGATTGACAAAATTCCTCATTTGAACAGTCAGGTTTCACTGATGTACTACGTTTATATACTCCTTGGGAAGTCAAGCAGGATTTGTGCAGGTTAAAAAAATGAAAAGTCTGTTCAATGTCCCTTTGTCTCACCTTCTTCCCCCTCCTTGCCCATGCACACTGTTCTCCACCAAAAACAAAAAATCTGCTTTTTGGCAAACTATCGGTTGTTCCAATGTTACTGGTTTGGTGTCCTTGGACTCATATTGTTTGGCACAAATGCACATGATTTACTCTGGTACTTCATAAAAGAATGCACCCCCACCCCATCAAAACAGCTAAGGAGATTTTTCAACTGCTCTCTTTGGAGATCATCTGCAACCTTTGGGTGCTTCAAAGAGGTTAGGAAAACATTTGCAAGGACACTCTCCATCCTGGTAATGACCCCATTTGTCCTCTTACTACATAAAAATTGCTACCATAGCAGGAAGAAAACTTAGGTTCTTTACCTGAACTGTTGGAACTGGTGCCCTGAGTTAAAGTTCATCAGGCTTTGGAAATGTCTTCAGCTTGAAACCTGACACCAGTCAAGCACCAGGTTTAGTAAAAAACTAACCCAGCCCATTCAGTTCAGACACAGCATTTGCCTTAAAAATACAAAGGTGTAAGTTCATAAAACTTAAACATTGTTTACAACTTACACAACTCTGTTAGTGTACAAAACTGGGTGGAGAGCAGCCATGTTGTTCAGCCTAGAGACAGTGGCATTGAGAAAAAGACAGGAAGCAGAGCTGGAGGTAGCAGAGATAAAGATGCTGAGGTTCTCTTTGGAAGTGACCAGGATGAATAGGATCAGGAATGAGTCCATTAGAGGGTCAGCACATTTTAGAGGTTTTGGAGATAAATTCAGAGAGGTCAGACTGAGATGGTTCGGTTGTGTCCAGAGGAGAAACAGTGAATGTATTGGTTGAAGGAGGCTGAGTCGAGCTACCAGGCAAGAGGTCTAGAGGAAGATCAAAGCCAAGGTTTATGGATGCAGTGAATAAAGACGTGAAGGTACCTGGTGTTAGAGTAGAGAATGCAGAAGACAGGTTTAAATGGAGGAAGATGATTCACTGTGGTGACCTCTGAAGGGAAAAGACAAAAGGAAAAGAAGAAGGTGAAAGATCTTATTCAAAACTGCCACCAGACCCCATCACCGCCATGATGTCATAACCTTGAAACTTTTACAACACTGAAGAATGGAGTCCAGTGAAAACTAAACACACTTTAGCGTTATTTGGCAGAACTGAGGGAGTGACCGAGATATCTGAAATTCAAACAAAATCAAAAGCATACATATGGACGACCTTATGTACACTTAATAATCTTCATTAAATGTGGAAGGGACTGTCTCATTTCTCAGCTGGTTGTGTACAAATGAAGACATTTTTTTCAGAAGTCTGATACAAATTTCTTGTTAATTTTTGCTTCAGCATTCACAATGTTTCACAAAATCTAAAAGACCAACTCTGATGAAAATCCTGTTTTTGATGTTTTCAACATGTTCTTGTGGCATTTTTAATGAGGAAGGACAAAAATAAAGAAAGTCAAGCTGAACGGCGCATTTCTGAATGTTTCTTTATTTATATAATTGTGAATCTGGAGCAGAGGAAAAATGCCTTTGGAATGAACTTGCAGTGAAGTAGAAACTAAAATTGGCCACAAACAGTGGTCACAAGCTCTCTGGTCTGCTTCCTTCCCATGCATCCACTTGCAGACAAATAGATTCATGTATGTCTTTGTTTTTCTTGTCTGAGCTGGTATATATGGAATGATTTATGTGACACCATATTGCAAAAGTCACAATTTTGAGATCAAAATTTTCTAAATTGCAAACAAAATGTATAGTTTTAAGAATAAAACTTCATAATTAGCTAAAAAAAAAAAATCAGAAATAATATGGTAAATGGCGTACACTTGTATGGCGCTTTCCCTCCTTCCCTGATGACCCAAAGTACTTTACAGTCAGAATCCCATTCACACACACAGTCACTGACTGATGGTGGCTCTGCTGCCGAACACTGGCACCAACCTATAACCACCAGAGGCAACATGGGGTTCACTGTCTTGCCCAAGGACACATGGCAGACATTAAACCTGCAATCTTCCAATCAGAGGTCAACTGCCCTACCGCTGCACAACGGCTGCCCAAAATAAAAACCTTCAGACAGAGTTCAACAGAGTCCCACAACATGTGGTAGAATCTAAAGAACTGAAAATGGTCTTTTGTGGACTGTGCTGTATTAGGAGGTCATATTTACTGAAATCAAAGCTGTTCCAAACAATAACATCTTCATAGATGATCACCAGTCTGTTGCAGAACTATGAATAATAGTTCTAACTTTCTAATGACAGCTTCCAAAGCCTTAACAGCCTGTGTTCATATGAAATGCTGTGATCAAGCAGAAGTTTTAGTGGCTGTAGACTATTGTGATACCATATTTTTAGATTAGGGAACATCTGTTAAATGATATAACTCTGGACTTGTTTACAAATATGCAGTTAACCGTTAACAAATGCTGCTAGAGCTTTGAAAAAAATTAACAAAGAAACTTGTGGCTGGTTACATCAGATATTAAATATTTTTTCAAACCAAGAAACCATGTCCTTAATGTTACAGCGTAAAAAAAATATATTTACTAATTTGCTTTGGAATTCACCTTTAAAGGATTAAAATCCAAAATTTACAAATTCTTATCTAAGAAAAATCTATAGAAATGCTGTCTTTTCTTCATGCTGTTTTTTTAAAGTGAAACAGCTGTTTGCTGCTGCCAAACATTGATGACAAAATGAACAAGCATCAAGTATTAGGAGCAACTCCCTGGATTAGTCCAACAGGCTTCATCATATTCTGAGGTGGCTGCTGGTCGTATGGATACACAGCTGCACTGAAGTCTGTTAAAAATGCTGCTGCTGCAAAAGCTCTGCCTGTTCCCTTCTGTGATCCCAGATTCAGACACCCAACTCTGCAGGTAATCCAACCAAAACAATAAAAAAAAAAAAAAAAACGGACATGTATTATAATGCAGTTTTACATCATTCAAATGTTTTATCATCTGTTTGCTTTTTTAAACAACATTTTGGGCAGCAGGTTTTGTATACCTGGACTGTTTGAAAAAAACAAATTTAAAAAGTGTGTCATTTACAGCATGCAGCTGTGTTCCTTCTGAGCATCATTTTTACTGCGTTATGCAGAGGTCCAGTTAGCCGTGAGGTGAAACATGCAAATGCAGAGAGAACAGCAACACAAACACATTCTGACCTAGTGTGAAAGGGCAGTGTAAATATAACCAAACTGAGCTGCATATTTCCCCTAAAAACGTCTGTTTTTTGACTCTGAGGGTGAGTTGGAGTGAATGTGTGCATTTGACTGTCTTTATAAGGACCAGATGTGGTTGGAACAAAGGCATTTGGGACAAAAAATGCCTATTCTGAAGGTTTGCATGTGGTTTGGGGGGTCTGGTCAGGATCAGGCCTTGAGCCTTCGGGGTGAAGGTTTGGCTGAAAGGTCAGCAAATACATCATGTCTGCTGCGGTCCTCACATATGTGGGAGGGTTCTCATTATGTGCGTGTGGTGGGATTAGTGAGTGTATCTTTGGGGTGGGGTTGCGAGGGTGGGGGTAGGGGGTCAGGACAACACAGAGTGTCGCTGCTTTCACAACTCTTTATCATCAAGTTTTGTTTCAGGCTTGTGTGTTTGTGAGCTTGCGGTGCACTCAGGCCCCCAAACACCCCCATGCCTCTGTTATCTCGCACTGTTACTGTATCTCTGCTTCAAGCCCCGACACGGGACACAAAGAAGACACTATTACCGTGTTTTTATCTTAACGCCGCAACGTTGAACACTCATTTTTATCTTTTCACCTCAGATTCCAAGAATTGCTCAGATAACAGCAGACCTTTACAAAGAGTGAAGCTGCTTTTTAACGCTGTTTCACATTATTCTAATTCTAAAGACTGAGACAGCCATATATACGGATTATAAAGGACAGATCCAGTCAAAAGATAGTTTGTAACCAGAGAGGTCCCAGTCAAAATCGTAGCGTTCATGGTCAAGGCTAACCTAGAAAACAGGTGAGCTTTTCACAATTGAAACTTTATAAACAAAAGAAGCAGGTGATATAAAATATCCAAATACAAAGTTATTGGAACTATTCATACATTCTACAATCCCCCCTGGAGAGCAGTTGCCCTGTGCCACACAGAATTTTTAAATCGAAGATCATCTTGACTTTTCAACAGTGATGGAGTTTTAGTTCTATTAAAGGCTTTAATCACAGTGCAGACAGAGCATAACGACCAGAGAGGTGTAGGTGTGAAGAAGAGGCAGAGGCGTTCAGATCATATGCAGGGAGAGTGTTTAATAAGGTAAAGGCAAAGACAAAAAACAAGGTCAAGGCCAGGCAGGAGTCAAGGACAAGGAGCAAGTCAGGCATTCGAAACAACAGGCTATGGTCAAAAACCACTAAGAAAGCTAGAAACAGTGAGAATGCTCAGGATTGTATGCAGTGCAAAACAATACTTCGCAACGAGCAAAGTCCAGATGGGATATAAGAGGCATGAGGTTGATGAGGAGATGGAGAAAAGCTTGAGAGGATGTGGGGGAGAGAGCGGAGCGGGTTAGAATTCAGGAGAGAGCTCCCTCTAGTGGTTAGAGGTGGAGATGGAGGTCCGAGTCCGGACAGGAGACAAAATACAACAGCTTTACCAACAACATGAAATAAATGGTGACTGTCATACAACCTAAGAGCAAGATGTTGCCTGAGATGCAAATGGCATGTCACTGGGCTCTCAGTCCAAACTGTACAACAGTAGACACAACTGAGTTCTAGATCTCAAAGACTTGGCTGGTTTGAGAGGGTCTAATAATGGTGTAATTATGTAAAGAGTGTTTTGGATATGGTTCACAAAATGTAAGTTTACTTTCCTATCTTTGTTTATCATTGATTTAGTAGTGATTAAAATAACAGTTTAACTGAAGACTTTGGTTTGTCTGTAGCAGGAACTTGAGCCAACATCTCTAACCTCTGGTCCGGCCGTGTCATATAGAAGCATGCATCCATCCATCCATCCATATATATATATATATATATATTATATATATATATACCAATATTCACTTTATCGACACGCACATACTCATACAGTAATGATTTGTATCCTATTTTTGCTGCTGCATGAGGTGAGGTATTTTGCTTTTTTAAGCTGTTCCTGCAAAGGCAGATTTCACAGACTGTCTGTGAAAAAGATGTTTGGAAGAGACTGAAACATAGCAATTACTATGAGTAAATGCTTCCACACAATATTTGACCATAGTTACAAATTTACTAAGTACCACGGAAGCAAGTTTATTCAAACGGTATCAACAACAGTAGGCTGCACAGTGGTGTAGTGGTAATTGTTGTCACTTCTCTTAGAAGACTGTGGTTCCAATCCCAGGTGGCACCTTTCTGTGTGGCGTTTGCATGTTCTCCCGTGTACGTGGGGTTTTCTCTGGCTTCCCCCCACGGTACAAAAATGTGCTTCATGGGTTAACTGGTGTCTCTGAGTTGTCCCTTAGGCGTGTGTTTGATTGTGCGACCCTGTGATGGATTGGTGAGCTTTTCAGTACCCTGCCGTCAACCAACAGTAACTGGATAGGCTCTAGCAACCCTGCGACCCCACAAGGGATTAAGCAAGTTTGGATGAATGGAAATAACACTTGTGTAAAACTCAGATGACAAATGTTTTACATTTTAGTGATGGTTGAAAGTTTTCTTTCCAAACACCTACAATCGCTGTGTCTCATTGTTGCTCCACTACTCTGTTTACATCCCCTAATGCCCGGCTACAGTGGCCGTTTGGTCCAGTTGTTCCACCCTAAGCATGGAGCCTAATCAAATCTAGAAAAACTCGGAGCAAACCGGAGCTCAGTCAGAATGGAAAGGAACCGAGACCACCTCCGAAGTTGGACCGGGAGAGCGGTTCTGGTTCCAGACCAGGGTCCACTTGGGTGCTTTCAGACTGAAAATTTGTTCCAGATTATCGGGGAAGACGAACTCTGGCCTCACCAAATGTGTCCAGTCTGATTACACCTTCTGTGTTGTCACAGTTTATAGTCCGACTCCAATCATCTTTTGATCTTTTTTCAAAAATGTAAAACCTATGTTGCTTTCTAGTACATAGTTTCTGCAGAGCAGCAGGACTTTATTAGAAATGAACCCCTGAGTTGTGGACAGTCCCTTCCCATCACCCATAAATGAGCTCTTTACATTTTCTTCTGCTAGCTACAACTGTTTGTTATTCTTAACCTGAAAATGACAAATCCACAGAAATAGTCGACAGCTATAAGTACCTCAGCTTTGTTCTTGATTCATAGGTTTATTTTTTATTATTTATGATGTGTGTTGCCACTTTACTACACAAGCTAAAAATGAAGTTACGGTTCTACTTTAGAAATGCATCCTGTTTCTTGCTCAAAGCTCAAAAAGTTCTGGTAGCAGCCACATTTTTGCCTCTGACTGGTTCTGAAGATGTCCTAAATATGAATGCTTCATCTGCCTATCTTCAATCACTAAATACTGTATGTCATTGTGCCTTGAGGTTTGTAACTGGTTGCAGTAGTCTCACCCATCACTGTGAACTGTATACCAGAGCAGAATGGCCTTCTTTGAGCATGCAAAGGTACATGCACCGGTTGACTCCTGGTCTATAAGGCGCTGCTTGTTTTGGTCTCCTAAAATCTCTGTTCTCTTCTTCAAATAACCCACCAGTCAGTATGCCTCACGCTTCAGTGAAGCTTTTTACTTCCATGTTCCCTGAGTACAAACTGAAGTTGGGAAACAAGCCTTCAGTTATTCCGCTGCCTCTGCCTGGAACCCCCTCCAAACTCTCCTGAAATGGCCTGAACTAACTTCATTTGGGTTATTCCGCTCATTTCTGTGTATCAAAGAACGTACACTGTTAAACAATTGGAACCTTTCACTTATTGTACTTAATTCATTGTCATGCTTTTCACCTCTCCAAATAATTGTTTACTTATATTACTTCTGAAATAAATCCCTGTCACTTTATTCCACCTCAATTTCAATATTTCTCTTTCAAATCTCATCTTGTAAATATCCTAAAGTCATCTTTTTGTTGTATTTTTTGTTTTTTACTATAACCTTATTTACATTTATGTGTGCTGCTGACCTCTTTGCCAGATCACTCTTGAAAAAGAGATCCTGATCTCAATGGATTTCCCCTTTATTTTTTAAGTAACGCTTAAAAAAACTCTCACACTCCCAGCCTAAACAAATTGGCAAACAATATTGCAGCTTTCCAGCTGTAAAGTTTAGATTCAGATTCCAGTTCAGACGAGATAAACAGACATACATGGATCTATTTTCTTCAAGTGGATGCATCAGAATGGAGTGGAGCAGGGAGGTTGTGATCCGCCCAGCAGATTTTCTATGATACGAATGCGATCTTTTACAAAACAGCATGTTTTCATCCGCTCCTGATTCACAATGATTTGAATAAAGAAATACTCAGAAATGTAATATTAATTTTCTTTATATATGTTCTGTTTCATCAGAAAAATGCTACAAAAACATGTTGAAAACACAGTTTTCATCAGAGTGGGTCCTTAAGAGCGGAAAAAGGGTACTTCTTGCCAAGGTGTACCTTTGCATTTTTGCACGTTTCTACATTTGAGCTTTTGTTTGGCTTTAATGTATTCATGTATTTAACGTTTGTGTTTCTCAACATGATGTCCAACATCATATTCTTTGCCTCTGATTAGAAAAGCTGCCTGACGAGAGCAGCAGCAGCTGCATTGATGCTAGTGCAGTGCAGGGACAATCAATGAATCTCAGCCACTGTCACATGCACAGGTGGTGTTTCCATGAGTAATCGACATGGCTGCTTTTCTGTTAAATATGTAATATCTTGACATTTAAATTCATCTTTCTAATGTGGTTATTTGGCGAGCCTCGTCGCTGGCTCAGCAACACACCGTGAAATGATGTTTTATTGTTTTAGACGGACTGCGTTTGCAAGTGTGTGACCCAGATAGGCAGGTAAATAAGTTCTAGCGAGTCGTGAGATCTGTAAAGGATTAGTCAGCAGCCAGGTTCAGGTGGAGCTGTCTCAGTGAAGGTGAACTGAAAGAGCAGCTTCAGCACCATCAGCCTCGGTGTGCAAACTGAACGTTCTAACCTTCTTCCCAGTATCACAAATGCAGAAGTTGTTTCTTTGCTACGTTTGCTGATGTTGCATTTCTGAGAACATTGCATCGTAGATGCAGATCTGATCCAGATATTTACAGAATCCCTTTACAACCAAAGTTGAAATGACCAGAAAAAGCCTGAGGCTTGGTGCTTGTCTTCAGACACATCTTGTTGATGAAAACCAAGTTTTGCTGCTTTGAAGACTGAGATTCAAGGTTTTGATGACTTTATTCTAGTGAGGTACTCACACGTCCAACTGCTAACAAATGGAGGCACTTCTTTCCTTTGCTGTACCATACAGTTGGTTTCTGTTTAGGATCCTATTTTAAGAGCCAGGAGCTGATGCTTAGGATGTGTGACAGCCAGAGAAGTGGTTCTAAGGTGGTCTCTGGTTTCCAATGCTGGAACCAGCTTATAAAAAACAGGTCTTGATTTGGCTTCATCACCCAAACAAGACTGTTGCTCAGACTCAACTGCAACAAGGATTCTTGCACTTTTGGGATGAAGTAATTTGCATCAAAAAATTACCTCAAATTTTGAAGAAAGCATGTGCTTCATTTTCACCATCATTGGGGCAGCTGTGGTGCAGCGGTAGGGCGGTCAGCCTCTGATCAGAAGTTTGCAGGTTCGATTCCTGCCTTGCCGGCTCATGTGTTTAAGTGTCCTTGGGCAAGACGCTGAACTCCAAACTGTCTCTGATGGAAGGTTGGTGCCAGTGTTCGGCAGCGGAGCCTCCATCAGTGTGTGAATGGGACCGTGACTCTAAAACACTTCGGGTCTTCACGGAAGGTAGAACGGCGCTATAAGTGAACGCCATTTACCATCATTGCTTCTCCATGATCTGTTAGCTTAGATGTCTTCGAGCCTTAAAGTGAAGTAGAGAAGCTCAGAATCAGCAGCTCTAGTGTTTGCTTTGCTCAGTCTTCTTCTTTGTTTAGCAGATTAAATGTGGGTTTACTTGCAGTGTGGATTCTGTTATTGAATCTCTATTGACACTTTTATGACTTTAGTTTTAGATGAACTCTTTGAAATCAAAGCAGTAGAGTTGTGGTTGTCAGTGACACACAAAGAAAGAATCAACTTTGTGATCATTTGAAGTGAAAAATTCCTACCAAAATAAAAACAGTCTGCTTTGTTTGCAGCTTCGGTTTGTTCTTGAAGCTCATCAGAGGACTCTGTCAAGTTTGGGGCTTTTCAGGATTTATGTAACCGAGTTTAAAACCTTGTTTTGCAGAAAAATGAAAGATTGCAGTGAGGGCTAACAGTGACGCTCATCAGTCCATCCAGCAGCAGTGAATGCCACAGCGTGAGCATTCATCTGTCTCTGCTGGCCTCCATTCTCTCTTTCTCTTCCTCCAGATCAGCAACGTGCAATTTATTCTCAGACACAAACAGCTCACTGTAAATAGAAGCTGTTAAGGCGCTTGGGCTCTCCGGTTTAATAGACCTCTGGTTTGGTTATGTAATGATTAAATGGCTGACCGGGGCTTTAATGCCATCATATATCACTGAATACATTTTTATCATCTAGTAAAACGTGAAGCCACTACTGCAAGTGGTCAGCAGACATAGTCGGAGGTCAGGTCACTGGGGAAGTTTCCCCATCCTAATATTTTAGCACAACTTGGGTTTTTATAGTTTTGCAATCTCAATAACTTGTCTTGGATAAAGTATTCATATTTTTACTGCCCAGTAGCTATTTATATCAGAGCTCTGATAGACAGAAAGAAGACCTTTCAGATCCTTTAAACAAAAGCAGTCATTGACAAGAAGCCAGAAGTATCAAATTGGTCTTTCATTTATCTCTTTATGGAGTTTTAATAAAAACTTTAAAGGCCCTGAAGGAGACCCTAAGCGGTTCTTGATATTTTCTCTGACAGAACCCCAGTTAAGTAAATTAACTACAGTGGTAATAAAAACCCAAAATGTGAAGTTTTAAGAGGTCAAAGTCTTACGAGAGTAAAAAAAAGAATCCCCGAATCTTCAAAATAAATAAATAAATAAATGGTTCTAATGATATCCGCTTGTCATGAATACTCATCATTATATTCATGCTACAACAGTCATCTTTAGTTTTTAAGAATTTTAAATAGATATGAATCACATTTGGTAAAAAATGTTCAAAAGTTCTGAAGATATTAAGCTTAAGTCACTAAACTTTTTCATGACTAGACTAGTCTCCTACAAGATAATAGATCGTTTTTTACCCAGGTAGAAGTCATATTTTTACGTGATTGTTCAAGTGAATTCACTGAAGAGCTCAGTTTAAGTCTTCAATAGTAAAAGAAATTAAAATGTGGGACAACCTGAATCTGTTTATTACATTTTACAAAAATATGGGATCGGGACTCGGTACTAGCAGATACTTAAAATTAAATGATTCTGAATTGAATTAAACCCCCCAAAAAATGATTGGGACATCTCTACTTAAAAGCCATAATTAAAAACAAAAACAGAAAAAAAAAGTTGTTGTGCCTTATATATGGATTCATTCTGGTTGTGCTTATTGATGTCCAAATGATTTCAAGAGGTGCATTCTGTCATAATGTTTGATTAGGTGTAGTAAAAATGCTAACACGACTAGCAGTAGCGGTGTTTGCTTTTTTAACGTGTTTGACTGCTTTTTTTAACATGTTTGATTGCTTTTTTAACGTGTTTGTGCTTTTTTCAACGTGTTTGTGCTTTTTTTCAACGTGTTTGACTGCTTTTTTTAAAGTGTTTGACTGTGCTTTTTAACGTGTTTGACTGTGCTTTTTTAACGTGTTTGACTGCTTTTTAACGTGTTTTGACTGTGCTTTTTTAACGTGTTTGACTGTGCTTTTTTAACGTGTTTGACTGCTTTTTTAACGTGTTTGACTGTGCTTTTTAACGTGTTTGACTGTGCTTTTTTAACGTGTTTGACTGTGCTTTTTTAACGTGTTGACTGCTTTTTTAACGTGTTTGACTGCTTTTTTAACGTGTTTGACTGCTTTTTTAAACGTGTTTGACTGCTTTTTTAATGTGTTTGACTGCTTTTTAACGGTGTTTGACTGTGCTTTTTTAACGTGTTGACTGTGCTTTTTTAACGTGTTTTGACTGCTTTTTTTAACGTGTTTGACTGTTGCTTTTTTAACGTGTTTGACTGTGCTTTTTTAACGTGTTTGACTGCTTTTTTAACGTGTTTGACTGCTTTTTTAATGTGTTTGACTGCTTTTTAATGTGTTTGACTGCTTTTTTAATGTGTTTGACTGCTTTTTTAATGTGTTTGACTGCTTTTTTAATGTGTTTGACTGCTTTTTTAACGTGTTTGACTGTGCTTTTTTAACGTGTTTGACTGTGCTTTTTTTAACGTGTTTGACTGCTTTTTTTAACGTGTTGTGACTGTGCTTTTTAATGTGTTTGACTGTGCTTTTTTAACGTGTTTGACTGTGCTTTTTTAACGTGTTTGACTGCTTTTTTAACGTGTTTGACTGCTTTTTTTAACGTGTTTGACTGTGCTTTTTTAACGTGTTTGACTGTGCTTTTTTAATGTGTTTGACTGTGCTTTTTTAACGTGTTTGACTGTGCTTTTTTAACGTGTTTGACTGCTTTTTTAACGTGTTTGACTGCTTTTTTAACGTGTTTGACTGCTTTTTTAACGTGTTTGACTGCTTTTTTAACGTGTTTGACTGCTTTTTTTAACGTGTTTGACTGCTTTTTTTAACGTGTTTGACTGCTTTTTTAACGTGTTTGACTGTTGCTTTTTTAACGTGTTTGACTGCTTTTTTTAACGTGTTTGACTGTGCTTTTTAATGTGTTTGACTGTGCTTTTTTAAACGTGTTTGACTGTGCTTTTTAACGTGTTTGACTGCTTTTTTAACGTGTTTGACTGCTTTTTTTAACGTGTTTGACTGTGCTTTTTTAATGTGTTTGACTGTGCTTTTTTAACGTGTTTGACTGTGCTTTTTTAACGTGTTTGACTGCTTTTTTAACGTGTTTGACTGCTTTTTTAACGTGTTTGACTGCTTTTTTAACGTGTTTGACTGCTTTTTTAATGTGTTTGACTGCTTTTTTAATGTGTTTGACTGTGCTTTTTTAACGTGTTTGACTGTGCTTTTTTAACGTGTTTGACTGTGCTTTTTTAATGTGTTTGACTGCTTTTTTAACGTGTTTGACTGTGCTTTTTTAACGTGTTTGACTGCTTTTTTTAACGTGTTTGACTGTGCTTTTTTAATGTGTTTGACTGTGCTTTTTTAACGTGTTTGACTGTGCTTTTTTAACGTGTTTGACTGCTTTTTTAACGTGTTTGACTGCTTTTTTAACGTGTTTGACTGCTTTTTTAACGTGTTTGACTGTGCTTTTTTACGTGTTTGACTGTGCTTTTTTAACGTGTTTGACTGTGCTTTTTTAACGTGTTTGACCTGCTTTTTTAACGTGTTTGACTGTGCTTTTTAACGTGTTTGACTGTGCTTTTTAACGTGTTTGACTGCTTTTTTAAACGTGTTTGACTGCTTTTTTAACGTGTTTGACTGCTTTTTTAACGTGTTTGACTGCTTTTTTAATGTGTTTGACTGCTTTTTTAACGTGTTTGACTGTGCTTTTTTAACGTGTTTGACTGTGCTTTTTTAACGTGTTTGACTGTGCTTTTTTAACGTGTTTGACTGTGCTTTTTTAATGTGTTTGACTGCTTTTTTAACGTGTTTGACTGTGCTTTTTTAACGTGTTTGACTGTGCTTTTTTAACGTGTTTGACTGCTTTTTTTAACGTGTTTGACTGTGCTTTTTTAACGTAATTGACTGCTTTTTTTAACGTGTTTGACTGTGCTTTTTTAACGTGTTTGACTGTGCTTTTTTAACATGTTTGACTGTGGTTTTTTAACGTGTTTGACTGTGCTTTTTTAACGTGTTTGACTGCTTTTTTTAACGTGTTTGATTGTGCTTTTTTAACGTGTTTGACTGCTTTTTTAACGTGTTTGACTGCTTTTTTTAACGAGTTTGACTGTGCTTTTTTAACGTGTTTGACTGTGCTTTTTTAACGTGTTTGACTGCTTTTTTAACGTGTTTGACTGCTTTTTTTTAACGTGTTTGACTGCTTTTTTAACGTGTTTGACTGTGCTTTTTTAACGTGTTTGACTGTGCTTTTTTAACGTGTTTGACTGTGCTTTTTAACGTGTTTGACTGCTTTTTTAACGTGTTTGACTGTGCTTTTTTAACGTGTTTGACTGTGCTTTTTTAAACGTGTTTGACTGCTTTTTTTAACGTGTTTGACTGTGCTTTTTTAATGTGTTTGACTATGCTTTTTTAACGTGTTTGACTGCTTTTTTTAACGTGTTTGACTGTGCTTTTTTAACGTGTTTGACTGTGCTTTTTTAATGTGTTTGACTGTGCTTTTTTAACGTGTTTGACTGTGCTTTTTTAACGTGTTTGACTGTGCTTTTTTAACGTGTTTGACTGTGCTTTTTTAATGTGTTTGACTGTGCTTTTTTAATGTGTTTGACTGTGCTTTTTTAACGTGTTTGACTGTGCTTTTTTAACGAGTTTGACTGTGCTTTTTTAACGTGTTTGACTGTGCTTTTTTAACGTGTTACTAACAAGGTTGGGAGTTAGCACAGTGACAGTAATGTTTGTTTTATAAGGATCGATCTGTTATTATCGGTTGTTACTAACAAGGTTTGGAATTGCAGGTATTGTGAATATGCTAATGTGTAGCGTGTTACAAACATGTTCTAGAGTTACTGTGACAGTTACAGTTGAAAAAATGTCTGAATGACAGACAGACTTATCTCTGACTTTTTTGTCTGAATGCGCCAGTTCAATGTGCCTTATAAGTTTGAAAATAGACGATTCATAAACGGTGCGCCATATAATCTGGTATACCCCATAGGGCGGAAAATATGGTACTTAGCTTTTTAAATCCCTTTTCAGTTACAATTGCAAGCTTTAAAAGTACAAGAAAGCAGTGTAAACACTGACACAGGTAAACAATAATTTCTGCACCAACTGGCTAACCACCATCCGTGTGATCCGGGTCATGGAATTTTATGCTGCTTTCCTAAATTTTCTTCTGTTTTTTATTGTCTAAAAAAGGATTAGAAGGATTTTTAACATTAAACAAGTTCATCCTGAGTCTTCATCAACTGAAGGTTATATGGATCCACGGCTGCATTAAAGTCCATGTTAAAAATGCTGCAGCTGCTAAGGTTCTGCTTTTTTCCTTTGAAAGTCTTAACACTTGAACTCTGGAAATGATTGTCATCAAACATTGATCGATGCTTCTGATCAGGGACAGTAAAAACTGCAGGTTCTCTGTCTCAAATGTGTGATTCAGTTTAAGCAGAAATAACTCAAATAAAGAAGTCATTTCTCCTGATCTGTGCTTTCCTCCAGAAAAAGTGAATCAGATGCAGGAAATCAGTCATATTTAAAGTGTTTACTTTTCACCAAGCATGCTCTGTCCACGCAGCTGCAGGTTGACTTCCTTTTATACAAATCTGACCTCTGAGGTTTGCCGCTGACAGATGTACAGGTGCTGTCTGACAATTGCTGCATGGTAACCCCCCATACACACCTTTTTTCATCCTTTTGTCTGAAATGGATCACATCAAAAATGCTACGACAACAAGGATTCAAAAAGCTTTCTTTTATCCAGACTAAATTTACTCAAAAATAGCAAGAAAGATCATAATCATTTATTACTCTCTATTAGAAAATAATACAAATTCAGAAAGCAACCCTCATGGTCTTTCCCAGTACAAGTTGGATCATATTTCTGGATTGATAAAGAGATTTTTAAAAGTTCTATATTAAATGCGAATGCTGGAACTTTAATCAATTAACTTTTTTGTCTTGATGTTTGAAAAGCACCAGTACACACCAATTAATGGCAAATCCTTATGTACTATAGAAATCAGGAAAATGTAAAGGATTTGAATATAGAGATGTACATCTCTTTCACTCTTTCTGGTCTTTCTACTTGTTTGATTAAATGCTTCTCTAAAAAATCACCACTCTGCATTTAAAACACGACTAAACACACCTAAATGCAGAAATCATGCATGTTGAGGATGTCCTCATTAGCAAAGCAACAAGGCCAGATAATACGTAAGAATAATGAATGAAATATATCTTTATGGAGGCTAATTTATGTAAACAGTGTACAGTTTTTCTTTCATCTTCTGTCTGTTTTCACAAAGTCATTAAATGTTGAAGTTTTCATCATGACTGGTGGGTTTTAATTTGTCAATGTTTTACACCAGACTGCTGCTCAAATTTTACTTGCATTGTGTGATTTTTTTGTTAATGATTTTAACACAAACAAAAGTCTGTAGGTCCACCTAAAAAATCATCCAGTAAAATGCGAATCCACTGCTGCAAGTGGGCATGATAACGGGACTAGGCATGGCAGACCCAGAAGCTGTAACATGGAAGGATCACTGAAGTCAGATTGAGAGTTTGGATAATACTTTTAATGTCCGGTGGATTTCTGGTGACTGGATGTTGCAGTGGAGCCTCAGTAGCAGTAGGACATGCAGAGGTCCAAGCGTTTTGTCTTTCTTTGTCTTTCTTCTCGAAGCAAGCTCCCACAGCAGAGGAAGAGTGGCGAATGAGACCTGAAGAAAGAGCCTCTTGTATGTATTTCTCCACGACTTCTTTTTCGGGAGCAGACAGATTAAACAAATGCCCATTGTGAAGACTAGCCCCAGGAAGCAGATCAATGGAGCAGTCATGTGGTCTATGAGGTGGTAAGTACCACTCCTGCCATTCACTGAAGGCCAACTTAAGATCATGGTAGCTGTCAGGTACAGTAGACAGATCAAGGTCCTCCTGGCAGTCAAACACCGTCTGTCCTACTGGAGGAAGAGCGGACCGGAGGCAGTTAGCAAGGCTGATCAAAGACCAGCTTCAATTCTGCTAAGAAGTGATCAAAAGGTAGGTAGGAAATGGGATGGGTGAAAAGATACGCCTGAGCCTACTCCAAAGCTCTGCCTCTGAGTGAGCTAATTATCAAGGTAATTCTACTATGATCAGTGTCATAGTACCTTGGTGCTTGTTAGAATATTAGCTGACATTGTAAGAGGAACCCGCCACAGACCTCCACCTCTCAGTAGAAGGGTTCCGGCTGCAGGAGGATGTTTCTTGTGACATGGCAGAAGTGCCCGCTTCTGGAGATCTGGACTGCAGAAGCGGCGGAGCTGGGGAAAGCATTAGGATGGACAAATGGCTTGTTAACTCCACCACAGCTTGAGAGATTTGGCAAAATACGTCATGTTGGGCAAAAGCAGCTGCTGTAGTGAATCCGCCTGATGCCACAGGAGGATTCCCTGCTGAGACACCGTGAAACGTAAGCCTTCCAGGTCATCTGGGTTTTGAGAATGGCCAGTTTATTCTATCATGATAACGACACTTGGCGTGGCACACCCAGAAGCTATAACGCGGAAGGATCACGAGAGTCAGATTAAGAGTTTGGATAATACTTTTATTATCCAGTGGATTTCTGGTGACTGGATGTTTCAGTGGAACCTCCTAGGCAGCAGGAAATGGCAGATTTCGTTTTTGATGTCGATGAAAACTAGAAGGCAGGGACATATTACACCCATTTTAAAAAGCCATTGGCTCCTTGTGTGATTCAGGAAATTTACAGTCTTGGGCCATCACATTTATCTGATATGATTTTATGAGTTCTCATGGACCTTGAGGTCTCCTGATGTAGGCCTCTTAATAATTCCTAAAGTCAGACTTAAAACCTACAGACACATTTTCAAAGTCCTCATTCAATTGTGGAACAGTCTTTTTTCAAACCTCTGGGCTAATTTGACTTTTCATGTTTTCAAAAGAAGCTTCAAGCCTTTCTAACCTGCTTTTAGCTGAAATTTTAAAATATATTTAGTTCATTTTAACTATTCATACTTTGTTTTTTTTGTTTTATTCAGGATTACAAGGTTTCTTTTCATCTGTTTTTAGTTGTGTGTATTTTATTCTTTTTGTTTAAACTCCAGTATTTTTCCCAGGGGGATCCTCCACAGCAGTGACTAGGCCTTCTCCCTATACAGGGGTGTTGCAGTGAGATCTTCCTGCTTGCTCTGTTTGGGGTGATTCTATGCAGACACCCTCTGTGATCATGAGTGGGAGCGGTTGCTTGTGTGAAGAAATCCCAACAATATTTATTTCCTTCAGCGTTAGTCCAGTTGTCTGTCTCCATTCAATTCCTTTTCTAATTGATTTGTCATTCAGCATGTCCTTAGGGGGGTGTCGAGGGTTGTAGGAAACTGTGTGAGTTTTTGTTTTTAAAAAACGTACATGAAGGTCTTTCATTTTATTATATTCTTTCCCATATATTCTTGTGTTTTATTTTGTGAAGCAATTTGTGTCTCTGATGTGTGGATAAAGCTTTTAGAAAATGTTTGATTTGATATAACGAAATAAAAAGATGTGAGTCAGAGTTTCAGTTTGTGAGAGATCACAGACTCTTTATCTGTGAGTAGTCCGAGTTTCCTGGGGGGAGTGTTCTGTAGAAACAACTGTTCCAAAGTCTTAAAGGTTCAGTCCCTGATCTCCTCATTAAAAGCTGAGTTGTTTTATCAAACGACTGCTATGTAACATTACATTTCTTCTACCAGTCCTGAGTCTAAGTCACCAGGTTGACTGCTGCTATATGAGCCTACTATTCTGTTAGATATTCCTTTTGTTCAGCAAATGGGGGATTTTCAGTTTTCAGTTAAGAAAAAAACTAAAATCAATATCGATGTGACTGTTGTTTGCCCAAGTACAATTCACGACTGTTTTATTATGTTACTGAAAAGAGAAAAATATAAAGTAACTCTTTTTTCAGTTTTGCATACTCAGAAACATTAAAAAAAAAAACATCTTTTAACTTTTTTTGCATAAATTTGCATGGAAATCTTTAGGATAACAGTAATCGGAATACAGAATCCCTCAATGTCTAAGCCTGCCTGTGTCTCCACCACACAAACAGCTTGGAGCAGAATTACATTTAAACCCCTCATTATGGTCGTCAAGTGTCAGCAAGTTGTGGCTGAAGGCTGCTGAGAGCATCCCAGTGTCTGCAAGGCATTGGCTGTCGTTTTATGTCTGAGCTGAGGCGTGTGCTTAGAATGGTTACTTTGGGTTTGTGTGTCAAAGGCTGGTGTTTGTCACCCTGGTTCTGCCTGTCTACTGAATGCATTCATGAGTAGCTGTTGGCTTAGGTGTTTAGCTCATCTGTGTGCACACATGCATACACATGCTTTACCTTTATTATGAAACAGACCAACTCACCAAATTTCGTCTCTCCATTTCCTCTCTCCTCATTCCTGGAGGACATACACTCCCCTTTGGGATGTTTAAAGTAGTGTGTTTGTGTGTGTGTGTGTTTTGTCTGAGTGCTGTGAACAGACAGAAGTTCTCTTGGCAGATGGAGAGAGAATTTCTCCTGTTTCTTAACTCCTGTCTCTTATGTAACATCAGGTGTGACTCACTCAACCTGAACAGCAGCAGTGAAGCTGACAGTCAAACAAACTGAACAGACTGTCTTTTTTAAAGATCACTGCTGACATTTATTACTGTAGAATCAGCTGTAGCTGTGCATCCGACTCCAGAAGTGTCAAGCACAGATAAATTCATGCGTTTGTGGGTTTTTGATAGCACAACAAGCCAAAAATCTTCACAAGTTTTCTCAAGAAGTGCTGTCATTCAAAAGAAAAGGCTAGAAAGTTTAAGGACTGTGAACATTTGTTTGATGTAATCTAAGTTGACTTTCAAAATTTTCAACTGTATTTTTTTTTAATTATTTGATAGTTCATTACTACCTTTTTTGTAATAATAAAAATTTGATTTGCATTTCTTATGAGTATTATCTAATCTACATCACTAACATATTTTAATGAGACAAAAACATTTATAAATAATTTTCAAAATTTTCCAGGCTTTAATTGTTTTTACAGAGACAATCAGATTTTACCCATTGACTGTATATGAGAACTGGACTCAGTGACACTCCCTCCGCCTCCCCCCAACATGCCAAACAGGAAGTACCTGCTGGTTCCAAGAAGCCTAAATCCCATAGACTTCCATAGAGAAATATCCTTTTATTTCTATTCTATTCATTCTAGTCATTCTATTTCTCAGGAAAAACCATTCTTGCTCTGCCAATTTTTTTTTTTTTTTTGTGGGGGGGGGCAAGTTAATCAAGGTATAAACTAACCAGTCAGATACATCAATAAAAGTTGGTGGTCTTACATCAAACATTTGAACATTTGATTGACCGATTCTTCCGAGCCCTCTCTCAATTGATATGAGTAGTGGACTTCCAACAAGCTCACTCTTGATTGGCTAGATTGATTTCTATAGGAACGTTTACTCAGACCAACTTGGACCAATCACTGCTTACTGGTGTCATCTGGCTCAAACATGGTGACGTCCGGACTGCACAAAAAACGAGGACTAAATTTATGTCATTTTGTATGGACCAGAAGCAAGCCGTTCTCTATGGATGACGGCACATTTACTTGATCCAGTCCTCACACACAGGCAGTTAATGATTTCACCAGAATAAATGTATCTATGTGACTAAATCTTTTACTTTTGTATTAAAAAAACAAAAGTAATCTCTCACCTGTTATTTTATTTGATCATTCATTTTCTGAACCATTTCCGGTTCATGGGGGTATCGGAGCCTAACATGGCCACTCCTGACTAAATAAACATTTTGGTTTTAGTAGAATTATAAATTTCACCATTTCACCAAATTTTTGCAATACAGTCAGTTATCTAGCATCAAATGAAAGTCACTGATAAAACCAAACAAAAAGGGAGGGACAAAGAACACTGAGAAACTCGACATGCCAGTATACGGTTTCTGTCTGTTGGATTGCTAAGCTTTAATCTAGATTTAAAAAGCCTAAATACACCTATTCACCTATTTTTAAATGGTATATGGTTATTATACAAATTGTAAATTTCAGATCAGAGAGCTTTAAAGGTACTTAGTTTCAGTTTAATTATGCTGTTTTTTAGTGTTAATCAAAACTAAAGTAGATGCACTTTCCAATGTGAATATTAATATTTTTTGTTTTAAACTACTTGGATGTAATTAGTATTACAGTACAAACAAGTTATGTGTCTCATAAAGCAAACATTCTTATGAATGAAGAAAGGGAACGTGCTGTTTCATCCTAAGCTTTCATGAATTCCATTTTTAATTGGAAAGATTTAAATATGGTTGTATATGTAAACTTTAAATCAAACCTGTATTTATAAAGCCTGATAAATTAAAACACAAATTCTTGAAACTTTAGGAAATGCAAGCAATTTAATTAAAATTTCCGCGAAATGACTCAATATTTCCACATTTTTAAAACACACAGAAAGGCTTAGCACAGAGAACCTTTAATGAAACCATGGAGTCATCTGCATCAGGGGCAGCCTTAGTCTCACTTAATAACCAAAATGTTTAAACAGTACAATATTTATTGAAAAACATGTTTATTCTACTATAACTATGTGTAGAATTGATTTTGATCAGTACAAAAGCTTTCTGTTTTAAACTCTTTTTGATTTTGTCTTGTCTCACTCCGATTGTGTGGCTCTTCAGGCTTAGGGTTGTGTTACATTGTGGTTTCAGCTTTCTTCATCTGAAAGATAAGCTTTAAACCGGACCTGCTGTTGATGGATGACTTCACTCCTCTGATGGTTAGTTGTTTTTTTTTCGTGTTCCCATTAGCAGAAGGATGACATCAGCCTGTCTGAGGGGAGCACTGTAGACCTGAGGAAACCTGGGGAAGAGGAGGATGAATACTCAGAGTTGGCTGAAGAGGCGATGGACCCGGACAACTGCTTCCCTGATGGTACGGACACCTGCAACAGCACACTGATATGTCCAGTACAGTTGTGCTTTCATTAAACGACTTTTTTTACTTACTGATATTTACAGAGGTTATGGATACTTGTTGATGCCATCACATTAAATTGGCTTTTTCTTTATCCCAGCTTAGCTGAAAATTGTATCAGAAGTCCTTTGTCTGAATCTTGTCACTAGATTATACATGGTAATAAATCAAAGTCAGGGCTGAAAACGTCTTCAAAGCGTCTTTATTTGTTTTGAAGTCAGAGGCATTTTTAATGTTCAATGATTGAGAAAGTCCACTTCACTTTAGATTTTGTTGGCCTTATGTTCTCATGATCAACTGTTTCTATTTAAAAGCATAAGCATACAAAGTTTTCTGCAATCGACGCACTGGCTTTGTCCTTTTCCTGACTCATCCTGGTTCTTCTGGGAAAAGTCTGGATGTTCTTTTGGTTTTATCTATTTCTGTCTGTCTCTTTGCGGATGACAGTGTGCTGTGAACCTGCAAAAATGTTTTACTAATAAACTTTGCACAACAAAAGTGCTTATGTTTAAGCAAAAGGAGAAGCTTCTCTGCAAAATTCTGCAGCCTTGCAGGAAAACAACTGGCAAATTATCCCACCATGATGGCCCGGAAGAGTCCCTTCGGAATGGGTCGTCTATGCAGGTGATCCACTGACAGTGATCTATGAACCCACAAACAGCAGTGGAGTCCGCCACCTGAGTTTTTTCACCTTTTTGCATTGTCTGCATTAAGCTAAATGTACGGAAGAACCCCAAGCTCAGTGTCTGTAGTCCCCAAAGCATCTGTTCTCATCTCTTAAGCAATTTGTGTTTCGTTTTTTTTTTTAAGTTTTTAAAACAAGGGAATATTCCTCTTTCCCTTTTAATTACTAGGTTAACAGTCTGTCTGCTAAATGCTCGGTTAAGGGTTAAAATTTATCTTTAATCTAGAAAACCACACAGTGGCCTCAATTACTTTGAATTAATGGTCAGCTAAATGGTACATAATGCACAGTAAAAGCTCTTCTCGACACTTCTTCCTCTGTTTCTGGACGTTTTGCATGGCTAGAAATCCACTGGTTGTAACAGATCTTACTGCATGATAAACTGGATGAACAGATTTCTATGAGAGGCGATATTTTACGGAAAAAACAAATTTAAAAAAACCCTCCAACGTAGGACCAATAACAGTTTCTGGAGTTCTGGAGGACGCTCATGATTGAAAATGCTACGGCAACTGGTCTCTAGAGGCCGAGGCCAGATGGATGAGAAATTTTACTCAGCAGAACGAGGCAGGATGTCTTCCACAGCTCTGAACCTTATTACCTTAATGTCATGACTTCATCTTCGGTCAAACTGCATTCACACGTCTGTTTTTCATGGTTCAGGAGCAAGAGGAGCATGGGGAGAGTTATTTGTCAAAGGCTTTCAAGCTGTTAAAAGCAGAGTAAAACACGTACTTTTCTTGACTCCTGGTTTCTGTAAAACTTGGATTTTAGAAAATAAATGTACATGAAGGATGGATCTTCCATTGCCTATACAGCTTTTTGCTCAACTTTATTCAGAGACAGAACTAGAGAAAGTTATGCAGTAAAGTAAAAAACTGGAAAACAAACCAACATTTTTGCTAAAAAAAATTCTGGATTTGTGTCAGATGATCCCCTCTATAAGATAGATGTTGAAACTGAGGTTTCATATTTGACTTTGTCCGTATTTTTCTCTGAAACTACACTAAAATGACTTCCTAACAAAAACAAATCAAATCAAAATGAGGCTTTGAAAAAGGTATTTGTGTCAAATGGATGACTCTACTTGTCTTGTGTTACTATAGGGATACAGAAGTGTTGGAGATAAGAAAATCTCAAAAATTGAGAATTTATCTGAATATCCGATCAGCATTTTTTTATTTATGCCTCAGTTACATGCAGCGGTACGGGGAGTTGAACTGCTGCAGGTTTTTGGGTAGTCCGGACCAGTAGAGGGTTGTAGATAAGAGCGGCCACTAATGAAGGATTGCGCAGGTGTGTCTTACAATTCCCTTGAGGTTTGTATGTTCAGTACAGCAGTTGCAGTCGAAGTCATTAACGCAGAAGCTAATGAATTTACTGTTACAATCAGGGGTTAAAAATCATCGGACACACAAGGTGTATATTCGTATAAACCCCTTTTGTAATTTCAACTAAACTTTGTTTACATTAATTTTGTTTGTGTCCTTCCTTTTGTTGGACCAGACGTAAAAAGAAGGGGGGAAAAAAAGGAAGAGATGTAGGGGGAGCAAAAAAGGCAGTGGAAGAGGGTGGGTTACAGAAGTTAGAAGATGACTACGGGGAGGAAGGGCAGAATCGTAAAACAACAGGCAACAAGATGCTGGAAGTTCATAATGATTACAATCAAGTGTGAGTGTTAGTCTAAAACAGGCGGGGCCTGTCCACACACTCAGTTGTTACAAACATACCTGCAGGCTAAAAAGTCTTCACAAACTTATCAAAATGCAGTTCACACGCACACTTATGCATACAAACCAACACATGTAAAGCGTTCCATTCTGTCCCGTAAACTATTTGAAGGTACAAAGGTGAGCCGACGCCAGTGCTCAGGTGAATTTTATGTTAAGCTGAAGAGGATGATGGAATGTAAAAAGAAAGAAGGAGGGAGAATTCCCAGCCATCCCCACACCAAGACCCTCGCCGAGGCAGCAGCAGTGACCAATCCCCCCACCCCCGCACCCGTACTGTGGGGCAGACAGAGGAGATCCAGCAGTCTGGCCAGGCATTCAAACCAGGGCCCGCAGGACCCCCACACAGGCCCCCCAGGACCCCCAACACCCGAGAGCAGTGAAGTATGGAAGCACAGAGTGCAAGACCCAGCCTAGCCAGAAGAGCAGCCCTCCCACTGCGCCAGGTTGCCCAGCGTGTGGCCCCCACCTCTGAGAGCCCCACCACCCCAGACAAGTCGCCCCAACCCAGCCTCGGGTATGAGCCAGGGCCCCCCAAGGGAGATCCACCCCAAAGTTCCAGGCAACTACAGGAAATCCAGGAGAGAGCACAGCAGGAATCAGCTACCCCCACCTAGAGGAGGGACGACCAAGGAATATGTGGCTCCTCGAAAGATGTTAAGAATAGCCTGACCAGGCTCTCCCAATGTTGTAGCTTAGGAGGGGCCCGGCACTATAGAGCAAAGACCAGAACCCGCACCATAAAATTACGGACACCCTCCAGGCTCTGATGGAATATCATCCCCCACTTATGGACTAACTAGAGAACTAAGGGATCGGCTAATGGCTAACACCCAAGAGACAAGACCGCTGCTGTTGAAGGCCTTGTTCCCTCCGCCAGGGATGGGGTAGGGGACAGAAGATCAGTAGTCACACCTTCCTTGTGTAATCTAATTGTGTGTGTGTGTGTTGGAGTGTGTTTGTTGAGGTTTAAAGGATGTGTACTAAAGGGTGCAGTTAAAATTGGAGGATAGAGGAATGAGAGGACATCTCCTGATAACTTACAGGGATGTCCAGGCACCCCCCCACCAAGGGTCCTACATGTCTAAGGTGCACTTAAACCGAGAGAAGGGGAAAAAGCTATTCAGAGACCATGGAAAGGGGGACCACTGCCACCAAAAAAGACCACCAGGAAAAAAAAACATGCAAATATTATTTTTTAAAAATAACACAGCAAGACTGTGAAAGATGAAAATTGTGAAATAGTGAGGGAACCCTGTTTTAAAGGTATTCTAGTCGAAAGCTTCTTCCATATGATTTAAGCTGCAACAATCAATGAATTTGGAATGGAGTGTCTAAAAAATGTTTTATACATAGATCTTGTTTTTATTTTTTAAAATGTAGAAACTTGAAGATTCAGTAAAAACTGAAAATGTTTGTAAATGTAAACCACTAATCTCTTCAGAAAGAGCTTTGAAATGAAAAACGTAATTATCTGAGCGTTAGGTTTTTCTAGACTGTGCTCAGCCTTGCCGTGTCGTTGTGTGTTTGCTCTGCAGACGAGTTCCTTAGTTCACATTATTGTCCCCTCCACTTGCCCCCAAACTTTCATAATAGATTTATGGTGGTGTTCTGACTAAGCCAGGTGAAAAGCAAACACCGTGTTTCCTTCCTGACTCAGCCACTTTCCTCCCGGAGTGCACAGATTTGTCTGCGGGTGGAACACATTGAGAGATAAATTAAACGTATTTGTGTCTTCAGTTTAATTTGAAAAATAATATAAGTCATTGTCTGAGGTACTGGGAGCTAAGAAAGAAAAGAATGAGGTCAGGCAGCTGGAAAACCCTCTCTGTAGAGCAAAACTCCAGCAGAAAGCCACCCAGCACCTGCTGCTGGAGGCTTTGGACTTGTTTTCATTCCTTTAGGATTTGGAAGATGGAGAAAACCTTCATATTTGTCATTTTTTTTCTACAAATTAGCTACTCCCAGTTGCTCAATAATTTATTAAATATATTGACATTTTTAGATTAACCACATGTTTGCTGTTTTCTACCTCGTGTTTGGTAGATTGAGTGTATTTGGAGAACGCACCATAAGCCTGGACTAAATCGTGATGGGAGCAGGAGATAGATCATCAAAAACAGAAGGAAACATTTTTCCAGGACATGGATGACTAAGATGTCAACATGGAAGAAAGTCAGGTTTGAAGGGAGAGATGGTGAAGTTCCTGCAGAGGAAGATCTCTGTCAAATGTGCAGAATCTCAGCTTGAAGCTGCAGAAACAACATTTATGTTTCAACGAGGGAATGAAAGATAGAGAATCAGATTATTTGGAGTTTAAAAATCATCACAGCTGATAAACTGATGGATGTTTTACAACACAGCAAAAAAGCTCTGTAGCCTGCAGTTAAGGGACCAGGATGGAGGCAGGAGTTTGTTTAGGTTATCATAAAGGGTGGGGTTAAAAGTAGATGTGACCTATAGACAGACAAACACAGTAGAAGCTTCTCACTGTGTACAGTGTGTCTTACTTATTGGAAACAAAACTGAAACGTTTTGGAAGAAAAACGTCTTCAATATGGCGTCAACATTCTGTGGTTATAAAAAGCTGATTTTGTCAGTGAAGGTGCACTCAGATCCGAACACGGTTCGCGCGGCAGACGCGGCCAGTTTCAATGGAAACTCAATGGTTTAGACGCGAGGTTGAGGTTCTGTGGTGCGGATTTTTAGCGTCCGCCGAGGCTGGCCAGGGTTGAGAAAAATCTGAATTCTGGGGAGGTGGTTCCTTCTCCTCAACCAATCAGGGACCTCAACTTCCGAACGTGACGTTTTCATTGACAGCGGGGAGAAAACATCCAATATGATGGATCGATCCATAGTTCTCCTGAACTTCCATTCATTTTCTTAACCCACACCTGCTTTTGACACAATCAATGTTTTTTGGGGGGGCTATCTTTATTTTTGCCTGCATGTTTGAATATAAATATCAAACTAACCTAAATGGTGTTTCTTCTCATTTGTTATTTTTGTCAAAGGGAACTTTTATATATTGCATTGAAATTCAGACCCACATTGGAAAACTCTCTATAAATAACAATTTCCCAGGACTTATAGTGACTGTTTTTTTTCTTTGGGTGTTTTAAATCTGTATAAACATTTCTGCCTCATTTTCACGCCTTCATGCTCAGCAGCCTTTGTGAAAGGCAGAACTCTGGCGCCTTCAAGACAAGGCTGAGGGTCAAGTCATGATGGGAGACCACAGAAGGCGTCACAGAGGAACCAAAATCAAATTTCATCAATAGAGAATGTTAATGTCCATAAAGTCATTACATCTCTCTTCTCACTCCTGGAACGAATACTCCAGCCAAACAGCAGATGTTGTTTTAGCTTTGATTCATTTACAAGATGGATGTGTCCATCACACCCGCCGCCTTTCCCCTGACTCAGCAGAGTCCTTCGCAGCAGGCAGACGTTTGTCACCGGCTGGACTCGGATCGGACGCTTGAGTGGCGACAGGGGAGGAGAGATGAGACCAGCGAGACATCTCTTTTATGCCACCAGTTTTTCTGCAACAGCAGGTTAAAAATGACAGCAGACAAATGGTGGGAGAAACAAATATAGAAGAGTAGAGGAGAGAAGATTCTGAGGATGAAGGGGTGCAGAGAAGGGCCTCACCTGTTGACATTTGGACCCTGCTGCGTCTATAGATTTTGGGGTAGAGAAACAGATTTGCTCCTCAGGCGCACGGCCGCTGCCAGGCCTCCATCCTGACTCAGCTCAGATCTGGACCAGCAGCACTGGTCTGCTGACACAGCTCTGGGTTTCTGTGATGGGGGGCCAGCTGCTGCAGAAGTGGGCCAGAAAACAGTAGGAGCAGCAGCTGTGTGCACAACAACAGGAGGAAGCAGTTTCTGTTTGCTTTGTGTGCGTACGCGCAGCATCATCGTCCGGTACAACACAGACCTAAGCAGATTTAACACAAAGTTCAAGTGACACCCTGCTTTTCAAAGTAAAAGGCTTAAAAGAATAGGTACATAAATGAAGAACAAATATTTGGAATTTCACAAAATCTCCTTTATTTAAAATTTTGTGAAATTGAAAAGATTTCTTTCTAATGGAATGAATAAATGAAAAAAACATAAATGAAACAAAAAACTTTAACAAACTTGTCTGTGTAAATGTCTTCCCTCATCTGGTTATTCAGCCCTGCTATTGTCCAAAACATTACCAGAAGTAGAAGAAACTAGGAAGGACAGCCACTAGCGGCTCCTTACTACAGACATTTTCAAACTTTATCATGATTTTTACTTTTCAGGTTTGTGCTGTAAGCCCAACACGCAGAGCACACATCATTTCCTGTCTTTGGTTTTGCTTCTTTTTTTTTTTGCTTCTTTTTTTTAATGGTTAGTAATTTGTTTTGAGGTTTTTGTTCCCAGTCAGTTAAGACATCTGACCAAGTCTCACAGTTCAGTCTGATTTGTAAATGCTGGTGAGAACAGTGCGAGACGGTTCCCTCAGAGGCGGTTTGCTACCTAAGGCTATGGAGGAAATGCTGCTCTTTAATTTATTGACTGTGGCTGTTTGGCTTTGAATGAAAATGCCAAGAACTTAAATAGATAATGGGTTTGTAGTTTTGGTTTAATTGCTTTAGTTGATTGATTTTTTGTCATTTTTGTTTAGATTCTTACAATGTCAAATAACTGAGCAAAACCCAGAGTAAAATCTACTGTCAGAGTGTTTTTATTGTTAAATTAAGCTTAAAGCAGAAAACCAGTATTCTGATCTCTGCTGCACAAAAATGAGCATTTACGCTGTAGCAGCATTTATTTTTCATTAGTGGATTCTACACAGACATTGTCACGTTTATGGTTAGATAGTAAAATGGGAGAAGAAAAGAATGGAGTTGTACCAAAGTGATACAAAATGGCCATCTTTGACTTTCTTGCATTTTTATTTTAGGTAAATCTACTGCAGCAGGAGAATCTTATTTGACAAAGGATGGATTTTATTTTGAAAGGAACTTGTAAATCTGATTATAAACTTATTAGATATTACACTGTTATACAGTGTAGTGAAAAAAAACACGTTTATAAAAGGTAACTTTTATAAATGAGAATAGTATTTTTGTGAACTGTAAAATGGACCTTTGTGGTTCTTATGGGTTTTGTTCTGTGAGAAACGAAACCAAATTGAGCATTAAGGTTGCAGAGCCCTTAGCCTGTTCTATTTTCACTGTTAACTGTAAACACAAACTTCACAACACACAGTGTTGTTGAATCTGATGACATCTATGAATCTGATGACAAACCTTTGAAAAATTCCACTGTCTTACTGTATAAGAGGACCAGGGAGATCTCTCCTGATAATCTGGTGACTTTTCTAAAGACTGTCTGAAACGTGTTGTTTTCTTGCTGGAATAAGCTGTCAGTTGAAAGGAAACATTCCAGCACCATTAGAATTAATTTATGTTCTGTGAGATTAGAGAGACACCAACAGAAGTCTGGAGACAGTTCATGCAGATGAAGAAGTCTCAATGACACATTTTCTCCGATAAATGATTCAATTCATTGACTTTTTTTGACATAATTCCTGTGGAGAGCAGCTTTATTCAGTTCCTGGCGTTTTCATATTTTATCGAGATTTTGAGTTGTTGAATGTTGAAGTTTTTTAAAGAAAAAGCCTGAAGGGATTAATCAGTGTTCTAGGTCATCTGACAGAACGGCACATTATTTTGACCTTTTCCAAAGGGCTGTTTGGGATTTTTCAGCCTGTAGGACAAGATTATGTAAGTCTGAACATCAGCTGCATCAACATTTCCTCTGTCACACATCACTTGCAGATAGTTGCGTTTTATCGAAGGCTCCCACCTCTCCAGATCGCTCCTCAGAAAGTGGAGGTTGGAAAGTTTCACGGATCTGGTTGTTTTTGCTTCCCCCGTTTGTTCGGTGTGTGTGGTCGTTCTCCGCTTGTGTTACAAAGCACAGGCAGCAGCTCGCCTCCCTGCTGCTCCCTGTGGCTGTCACAAGACAGAGAGTCTGTCGGCCCGAACAGCGACGTTCCTCACTGCTGATTATTGATCACTTTGGAAAAAAGGCTGGAAAAGCTAAGCACTAATGAGGTGGAGATTTTAATAAAGAAAGTCGTCAATCTAATGAGGACACAGGTTGACTTCAGCTGACAAAACCTAAATGAAGCTTCTTCATTCAGGTTCATATTCATAAATGCTTAATCGATGCACGGAGAACAAGCAGATCCGATTAGAGGTCAGCAGAGAAAGGACCATCTCAGACTCTCAAGCCTCAGGCCTGCATGTTCAGACTCAAAGTTTGTCCTTCACTTTGTATCTCCATTCTCTGAACGACTCTGTGAGATGAGTTACCTTCCACTGAGTCCATCTTCTCTGCAGGTAAAACAAATGTGTTTCACTGCACAGACGCAGAGGGAGCATTTTTCTTTGATTTCCTCCAGAGGAGAAAGACGCCACGATGGAGGAGGTCATATTCTCTGCAAGCTTTCTGTTAGTGTGTTGCTGTTGAGGGTGCAGCTTGTTCTTGTACAATATATTTTTATCAGGTGCACAACTGGGCTAAAAACCAGACATGAAAAGATGAGAACATCCTTCAGGATGCAGAAAAGTGAACTTGTAACCTACAGGCTTCATGCAGGTAGTCTATAATATAAATAGATGTTCTTTTCACATCCAGCTGCAGCGCACACATCAGAAGAAAGATGTACTTTCAGAAACACACAAACACACACATCTGCACAACACGGAGCCTGGCAGTGGCTGCTTTGTTAGTCGTCTAAATGCCCAGCTCGTTGCCTCGCGTTTTGATGAACAGAACACTTTCCACGGCTTCGTGGAACAATTACAACCTGGCTGCTCCCATGCCCTCGAGCAACAGCAAGGACATGTCGCTGGGTCACATTAAGAGGATGAATTCAGTCCTAACCCATGTGTAAGCAACCTCTCCATGGTATGCCTGTGCTGAGTTCAGACACTACAGATAAACCAGGGGTGGAGCTTGGTGTCCACGCCAAAAAAATGTATTCTAGTTGGTCAGAGCGATCATAGCGCAGGTTGTCACCAGAAGACTTGATCACAGAATTTGAATTTTATACATCAGTAGAGCCCAGCAATTCGCGACCTGTTCAGGGTGTACCCCACCTCTGGGATAGTTTTCCAGCAACCCTATAACCCCAAAAGGGATGCAGCAAGTTGCTGAAAATGGATGGATGGATGGAGGGAGGGATGGACGGAATGGATGAAAAGGATTGATGGACAGATTGCATGGATGTATAGGATGGTCATTGGGTGGATGGATACATGGATGGATGGATGGATGGATGGACAAATGCATGGATGGATGGATGGATGGATGGACAAATGCATGGATGGATGGATGGATGGATGGACAAATGCATGGATGGATGGATGGATGGATGGATGGATGGATGGATGGATGGATGGATGGATGGATGGATGGATGGATGGATTTTAAATATAGAATTTACCAGAAAAATAACAGATATTAAAGGGAACAAACTTTAAATTTCAGTATTCAGTGTAAACTGAGGTAAAATTAGGTATTTGTTAGTACAGGACACAGTACTGCTGATGTGAACACATGAAAGAGGTCTTTGATAGAGAGGTAAAATATTTTAAAAATGTCTAAAACATTCCTGTGATATTCAGGTATTATATAGAAAGTTGCGGAACGTTACTCAGACTCCTGACCATTGGACAGCGCTCTGACAAAACGCTTCTCTTTATATGCCTTTATGCTATTTTTTGCTCTGATGCCTTTTTTTTACATGTGATTGATAATCCTCTTTTTTTGTCGTGATATTTTCTTCCTGAGTGCCAGTCATTCAGTTATTAACTGACCAATCAAATGCTCAGTAAATGTATGTGGTCTCCTGTCAACACGTTTGAAGCCCTCTTCACTGGACGGGTCTTCTAACATGCTTACTCCTAATTGGAGAGAGTGGTTTGCTATAGAAAGGTCAACTCAGACCACTCGAACCGCGCGGCCACACTTACTTACAACAATTGACCATCTCTGGCTCCACATGGCCGCCGTCAGTATTGCAGGAAAATGGCAACTGATTTGACTTCAGCTTGTTGAAACTGGAAGTAAGTCATCTTCAATGGGTGATGTCACACACACTCAGTCCAGTTCTCTTATGGAGTCAATGGTTACGATATGATGACACTTTGTTGTGGCAGAAATATGGAATCATATGGGCTCATGGCATTGAAAATAAAACATGGTGACACTGCAAAGGGGTCAGATCATTAAATGATGTTTAAAAGACAGAAACACCTTTTTTTGTTGGGACCAAACAAACAACAAAAACAAAAAGGAATAATAATACCAACTCAAAAAAGCATGAGGAAAAACTAAGACTTGATTAAATACATTTCTGTTAATAGAAGGTAGAATTGAATATAGTAAAAAAACAAAAAAAACATGTATTTATTTATTTCTTATATTGTACTTACATGTCCTTACTTATTTCTACAAACTTTAAGCAAAATGTGTCAGATTTTAAAATATTTAAAATGGTTACACGTTTTTTCTGTCTACATAAACTACTAATTGAAAGAATATAAATGATCTGCAAATAAAAACGTAAAGGTAAAGAGTTTTTTTTCAGCTTCTCTTTTTTATATTTTGGATGAAGTCTTTATGCCTACAGACGAGGACAGAAGGTGCCAGTTCTCTGCTCTTCAAATACCTTTTACAAAGCATTAGGTTTTAGTCAGCTGGTGCTCTTCATCACTTCTTTAATGCAGCGTTTTTACGGTGGAGAAAAAGTATCTAAAGAGGTTTTTAGAGTTTAATGACTGCCAGAGGAAGGGTGGATGATTGTCCAGATGCTTCTCTCAAGTTTATTTAACAGCAGATTGATGTTTTGTGGCAGCTGCAGTCCAGAATGAAGGGGTTTCCTCACAAACGAACATACACAGACAATTTTGAGACTCTGGGTTAGATTACAACGCGCTCTTTTTCATTGGATTAGCAAAGTGACTTACGGGGGAAGAGCCTGTTAGTAACCATAGTAACGGGAAGCAGAGATGATGAGAGGCGTAATTAGAGAGGCAGGCAGACGCTACAATCAGGACAGCGAAGAGCATCAAATCAACTCCTGATCTTCAGTCTGATAGTGGGAGGAAGCAGAGAGGCACTCAACGTGTTCATTAAGTAAAAATGTATGTGTGAGGATCTGATCAAAGTTTAGGATCATTCAGTTTTATTCACAGGGTAAAAGATTAATAAGACAGAGTTGGGGAAAGCTGTGGAAGTAAAGCTCTAGCTGTTGGTCTTGAAGTTGAATGCTTTTTGGTGCATCATGTTTGCAGATGACACTGAACTATGCTGATGGTGAACAGTATGTAATGATAAAATCTAAGAGCTGGAATGTTCAGAAGAGATTAGTTTGGACATAAATCACTGGAACTAAGATAGAAGGCAGAAGTCAGGAAGATGAGCTTCTAATGGTGGTGGGGTTCCTCTATCTTTCTTTTATGTGGTACAGGTAGAATCTTTATGTGGGCCATTGACTGGACCCCAGACATCCAGGGACCTGTATTCTGTCTGTTTTAACAGTGTTTGTAACGTAATGTAACAGACACAGACTTGGTTAGGATTACTGCATGCTGTGCAGCAAGGCATCTTAGCAACCTTAAAGACCCACTCCAGTGTTTGTAACATGCTCATGTGGCATTGTCCTCATGATGGAGGATTTTTATAGAAATGAAATTAAGTTTAAAATGTCATTTATGAGTATTTTTTATTCAAATAGTGAATCAGGATCAAATGAAAACATCTTGTTCAAAATAGATGAATCATTGGCAGACCATAACCTCCCCCGCTCCGCTCCATTCTGATGCATCCACTTGCCAGACCCTCCAGGATTTTGTTGAAGTTATTTGTCTTTGTTGCAGCCCAAAAAGCCTGATTTTTTTAAAGCACCTCAAAAATGTAAATGATGAAATAAACTTCACATTCTCATATCCCCACTCTTTTTGTTTGTGGCATGCGCATTAGGAAAATATTCTCTTCCATCTCCATCATCTCTTCTGGCTGGGGGTAGGGCTTGCGCTCCTGTGCCTCGCTGCTCTCAGGTGTCGTTGGCCTGTGTGGCGGTCCTGCGGCCCCTGGTCTGGGTGTTTGTACCATTTTTATTTTAATTATTTTACATTCCATCACCCACCATATCTTAATATGGACATTCACCTGAACACAAGCGTCAGCTCACCTTTACACAGATGGTAGATTGACAGAATGAATGTTTACATGTGTTGGTTTGTATGCATAAGTGTGTGTGTAAACTGTAGTTGTTTGTGTTCATGTTGACAAGTTTGTATATGAAGACTCTTGGAGCCAACAGGTATGTTTGTCACAACTGAGTGTGTGGACAGGCCCCGCCCACTTTAGACACACATTCACACCTGACTGTAATGATTCTATCTTGTTGCCTGTTGTTCTATGATACTACCCTCTCTCCCCTGTAGTCATCCTCTAACTCCTGTACCCCCCCTCTTCTCCTCCCTTTTTCTTTTCTGTCCGGTCCAACATAAAAGGATACAAACATAATCAATATAAATAAAGTTTAGCTTAAATTACAAAAGGGGTTTATACAAATATACACCTGGTGTGTCCAAAGTTTATAACCCCTGATTGTAGCAGTAAAATCTGTCCAACACAAGAGACTCTCAGCTTGTTTGTGATTGCTCAGCTGTTGGACAGGACAAGTTAAACAGAAAAGGAAAATACCGCATCATCCCCAAATACAACATTGTTGTCATATTTAGCATAACTAATAGTGTGAATCCCAAACGAACTTTGGTCCTCCCTGCTTACAAAAACCCAAATATGTGTGTCTGATTTAAACATACTTTAAAGAAAAATAACAGAAAAGTGAGGGAAGAATTATAAACTAAAAAAAACCAAACAGCATTCACAGAAGAAGCTCAGATCTCTGTGTCCTCCAGAGTCTTCCTCTTTATCCATTTCAAAAGCACATCACTGGTTCTCACATTCAGGTTCTCTCAGGTGTCTGTACAGGTTTGTTTTGAGGCGGTTCTTTATGAAAGGATTTTGCTGCAGACTCAATGCTCTTCCTTTATCCATGGAAGTGAAATGGTTTCACTCAGTGTCTTTACATGTTTGTGTTGATTCTTATGGTTGCAGTCGGCACTCTCTCGATCTTTCCTGCATACTTGGTTCGTGTTTTTGCTGCTGCTGCTGCTGCTGCTGCTGCTGCTGCTGCCGCCCTCCTCTCCCCTCTGCCCCAGCAGGCTCAGTGCAAATAGATCCATGAATGTCTTTATTTTCCTCATCTGAGCTGGAATCTGGTTTAACTGATAACTCCAATGTTGTTCATCATTTTTGTTGCACCGCTAATGTTAGGTTGGTGTGAGGGGCTGTAAGCTAGTGGGAGAGAGTGTAACGGAAGGATGATGGGAAATGGGGCCAGGCTTACTCCGTACCAACAGTCTCGCCCACAAATCTGATTAACTCCTTCTGACAGTTTTTTTTTCTAAAACAGCATAATTATAATTAAAAGTCCACTGGGAACATGTTTACAATAGATACAAAATGATCAGAGTAGGACTGTAAACAGAGTAGGAGGAGTAAACCCTCATGCTGGTTTAATCCCTCCAGGCAGCAACGACTCACAGTCTGTCCTTCGGATCTGTCATGTTCTATAAAACTTTCTTGTCTTGTCCTCAGTGTGTGTGTGTCGCGCTTCTCATGCTGTGACATCGACACAACGGCGGGACTCGGGAAAATCTGGTGGAGACTAAGGAAGACCTGCTTCCAGATCGTGGAACACAGCTGGTTCGAGTCCTTCATCATCTTCATGATCCTCCTCAGCTCTGGAGCCTGGTTAGAAGCTGACATTCCTTCACCGCAGCTTTTTAAAAAAAATCTGGGTTTAATTTACATTGACTGTTCAAATCTTAAGGAAACAGACTTAATTAATGTCCCTCTTCAAAAAATAGAAGTCAAACTAAATTATTTTGTTATATTTATTAGGGAATATTTGTGGGTTCTTTTATTTTCTATCCAGAGTCTTTTGGGACTTCAACATTTACTTTTTTTATCTTCTACTTCACTCATTCACTCCATTTTTTTTCCTCTATAACAGCTTTATTCACAATCAAACAAAGAAAATGATGCATTCTTCTAAGACCAACAGGAGTGATGGCTCGTTAACAAAAACATGAGATTTTAATAAAATAACTTTTTCACTTTGCTTTTTTAAATCAGCTAACATATAGAATGTGAATTATGGTTCTGATCAGTCTGGAAGAAATACTGTGCATTTATGCCAGACTATATAGTCAGCAGAATCCAAAGATTGACCAAATGTGCCGACAATCAAAGTTAATTTCAAGAAATTTAAGGACGAGTGCTATTTATTTCACATTATGGCAGTGCATGTTCTTGTTTATGTGTTAGCTTTTATAAAAAGCAGACTTATTAAAATGTGTCTCTTCAGGCCTTTGAGGACATCTACATTGAGCAGCGGAGGATGGTTAAGGTGGTGCTTGAGTTCGCTGATAAGATTTTCACCTACATCTTCATCCTGGAGATGATTCTGAAGTGGCTCGCCTACGGTTTCAAGAAGTACTTCACTAACTACTGGTGCTGGCTGGACTTCTTCATTGTTGATGTAGTTCTGTTGTCAGTTTTTGCTGCAGTACACTTTGGCTTTGTTGGTCAGTTTTTACCCTAATATGTTCATGTTGTGGATCATAGGTTTGTAGTGCTCTTGTTATAAGTGATCAGATTGTAGATGGCTTTTATTCCTTTTTTGATTTGTTTTAATCCAAAAAGTCACTTTACACAATAGCATAAAGATTGGAAAAGGTCTTTAAATTAAAAATGGTGTTGAAGCGCCTCCAGCACTACTTTGCATCTGCATATTGTTTCTGACCTTTTCACGCTGGTTTGAATCCTGTACAAGTTGGGCAATTTATCAGAAATTAAGCTATTTTTTCATATCTGCTGTGGTCCATATCCATGGCAACAGGCGAGTTGTTCACTTGAGGAAACAGAAGATTGGGTTTTCAAAGATGATCACAATTCTTTACTCCACATTAAAAGCAAGAGTTGAGTCTCAAGATAAGGAGGCTTAGGAGGGACAATATTAAATAATACTGTATAAACGTCATGAAAATCATTAAATCAAAGTGTCATTATTTATTTAAAATTGGCTTTAAATAATTAATAGGGTCATTAAATGTGTCAATATTTTATTAAAATTCAATTTTAAATGATTTAAGAAAACATTTATTTATGTCATGATTCAATAACATGATTTAATGATTTAATTGGTTGGAAAGAGGTCTAAGGCGCTGCCGTCCTGCT
>BOLG01001064.1:0-32922 GCA_016861445.1 Oryzias woworae
TTCAATATTGTTTTGGTGTGTTCTTTATCATAGTTTGGTGTGTTCCTTCAATATAAGTTTTGGTGTGTTTCTTATTATAATTTGGTATGTTCTTCAATATAGTTTTGGTGTGTTCTTCACTGTAGTTTGGTGTGTTCTCCACTATAGTTAGATTGTTCTCCACTATAGTTTGGTGTGTTCTCCACTATAGTTTGGTGTGATCTCCACTATAGTTTGGTGTGTTCTCCACTACAGTTTTGTGTGTTCTCCACTTATGAAGTTTGGTGTGTTTTCTCCACTATAGTTTGAGTGTTTTCTCCACTATAGTTTGGTGTGATCTCCCTATAGTTTGGTGTGTTCTTCACTATAGTTTTGGTGTGCTCTCCACTATATTTTTTTGTGCTTGCTCCAATATAGTTTGGTGTGTTTCTCCACTATAGTTTGGTGGTGTTCTTCATTAAAATTTGGTGTGTTCTTCAATATAGTTTGGTGTGGCTCCTCAATATTGGTTTGGTGTGTTCTTTATCATAGTTGGGTGGGTTTTCTCATTGTATTTGGTGGTTCCCCACTATAGTTTGTGTGTTTTCTTTCATTAAAAGTTGGGTGGTTTTCTTCAATCTAGTTTGGTGTGTTTTCTCACTATAGTTGGTGTGTTCTTTATCATAGTTTGGTGTGTTCTTTTCATTATAGTTTTGTGTTTTCTTTCATTAAAGTTGGTTGTTCCTCATTATATTTTGGTGTGTTCTTCATTATATTTTGGTTGTATACCTCATTAAAGTTTGGTGTGTTCTCCACTATAGTTGGTGTGGTTCTTCTCAAAGTTTGCTTGTTTCCTCATTAAAATTTGTTGTTCTCCACTTAGTTTGGTGTGTTCTCCACTGTAGTTTGGTTGTGTTCTTCATCAAAGTTTGTGTGTTCGTTCATTACAGTTGGTGGGTTTCCTCATTAAAGTGTGGTGTGTTCTCCACTATAGCTTGGTGTTCTCCACTATAATTGGTGTGTTCTTTTATCATAGTTTTGGTGTGTTCTTCATTATAGTTTGGTGTGTTCTCCACTATAGTTTGGTGTGTTCTTTATCATAGTTTGGGTCTGTCCTTCATTAAAGTTTGGTTGTTCCTCATTAAAATTTGATGTGTTCTCCACTATCGTTTGGTGGGGTTCTCCACTATAGTTTGGTGTGTTCTCCACTATAATTTGGTGTGTGTTCTTTATGATAGTTTGGTGTGTTCTTCATTATAGTTTGGTGTGTTCTCCACTATAGTTTGGTGTGTTCTTTGTCATTTTGGTGTGTTCTTCATCAAAAATTTGTGTGTTCTTCATTACAGTTTGGTTGTTCCTCATTAAATTTGGTGTTGTTTTTCATCAAAGTTATGTGTGTTCTCCACTATAGTTTGGTGTGTTCTCCACTATAGTTTGGTGTGATCTCCACTATAGTTTGGTGTGTTTCTTCATCAAAGTTTTGTTGTTCGTCCTCAAAGTTTGTGTGTTCTTCATTATAGTTTGGGTGTGTTCCTCATTAAAGTTTGGTGTGTTCTCCACTACAGTTTGGTGTGTTCCTCATTAAAAATTGGTGTGTTCTCCACTATAGTTTTGTGTGTTCCTTATAATAGTTTGGTGTGTTCTTCATTAAATTGGTGTGTTCTTCAATATAGTTTGGTGTGTTCCTTCAATATTTTTGTGTGTTCTTTATTATAGTTTGGGGTGTTTCTTCATTATAGTTTGGGTGTTCTCCACTATAGTTTGGTGTGTTCTTTCATAGTTGGTGTGTTCTTTATCATAGTTTGGTGTGTTCTTCATCAAAGTTTTGTGTGTTCTTCATTACAGTTTGGGGGTTCCTCATTAAAGTTTGGTGTGTTTTCACACTATAGTTTGGTGTTTTCTCCTATAATTTGGTGTTTTCTTATCATAGTTTGTGTGTTCTTCATTATAGTTTGGTTGTTCCTCATTAATATTGGTGTTTTTTTTTCATCAAAGTTATGTGTGTTCTCCACTATAGTTTGGTTGTTCTCCACTATAGTTTGGTGTGATCTACACTATAGTTTGGTGTGTTCTTCATCAAGTTTTGTGTGTTTCTTCATTATAGTTTGGGTGTGTTCCTCATTAAAGTTTAAGTGTGTTCTCCACTATAGTTTGGTGTGTTCCTTATCATAGTTTGGTGTTTTCTTCATTATAGTTTTGGTGTTTCCTCATTAAAATTGGTGTGTTCTCCACTATAGTTTTGGTGTGTTCCTTATAATAGTTTGGTGTGTTCTTCATTATAGTTTGGTGTGTTTCCTCATTAACGTTTGGGTGGTTCTTCACTATAGTTTTTGTGTTCTTCACTATAGTTTGGTGTGTTCTCCACTATAGTTTTGGTGATGTTCTCCATATAGTTTGGTGTGTTCTTCATTAAAGTTGGTGTTTTCTTCAATATAGTTTGGTGTGTTCTTCATATCTTGGTTTGGTGTGTTCTTTATTATAGTTTTGTGGTGTTCTCATTGTAGTTTGGTGTGTTCTCCACTATAGTTTGTGTGTTCTTCATTAAAAGTTGGTGTTTTTTCTTCAATATAGTTTGGTGTGTTTCTTCACTATAGTTTTGTGTGTTCTTTATTAAAAGTTAGTTTGTGTTTTTCAATATAGTTTGGTGTGTTTCTTCAATATAGTTTGCTGTCTTCTCCACTATAGTTTGGTGTGGTTCTTTATCATAGTTTGGTGTGTTCTTTATCAAAGTTTGGTGTGTTTCTTCATTATAGTTTTGTGTTTTCTTTATTAAAGTTTGGTTGTTCCTCATATTTTGGTGTGTTCTTCATTATAGTTTGGTGTATTCCTCATTAAAGTTTTGTGTGTTCTTCATTACAGTTTGGTGTGTTCTTCAATACACACCAAACTTTAATGAGGAACACACCAAACTATAATGAAAAACACACCAAACTAATATAAGGAACACACCAAGCTATAGTGGAGAACACACCAAATTTTAATGAGGAACACACAAAACTATAGTGGAAACACACAAAACTATATTGAAGAACACACCAACTTTGATGAAGAACACACCAACTATATTGGAGAACATCACCAAACTAGTGGAGAACACACCAAACTATATTGGAGAACACACCAAACTATAGTGGAGAACACACCAAACTATAGTGGAGATCACACCAAACTATAGTGGAGAACACACCAAACTATAGTGGAGAACACATCTAACTATAGTGGAGAACACACCAAACTATATTGAAGAACATACCAAACTACAGTGGAGAACACACCAAACTATAGTGGATAAAACACAAACTATAGTGGAGAACACACCAAACTATATTGAAGAACATACCAAACTATAGTAGAGAACACACCAAACTATAGTGGATAACACATCTAACTATAGTGGAGAACACACCAAACTATAGTGGAGAACACACCAAACTATATTAAAGAAAACACCAAACTATATTGAAGAAGACATACTAACTTTTATACAAACTATAGTTTGGTGTGTTCTTCATTAAAAGTTAGTTTGTGTTCTTCAATATAGTTTGGTGTTTTCTTTAATATAGTTTGGCGTGTTCTTCACTATAGTTTGGTGTGTTCTCCACTATAGTTTGGTGTGTTCTCCACTATAGTTTGGTGTGATCTCCACTATAGTTTGGTGTGTTCTTCACTATAGTTTGGTGTGTTCTCCACTACAGTTAGATGTGTTCTCCACTATAGTTTGGTGTGTTCTTCATTAAAAGTTGGTGTGTTCTTCAATATAGTTTGGTGTGTTCTTCAATATTGTTGGGTGTATTCTTTATCATAGTTTTGTGTGTTCTTCATTGTAGTTTGGTGTGTTCTCCACTATAGTTTGGTGTGTTCTTCATTAAAAGTTAGTATGTCTTCTTCAATATAGTTTGGTGTTTTCTTTAATATAGTTTGGTGTGTTCTCCACTATAGTTAGATGTGTTATCCACTATAGTTTGGTGTGTTCTCTACTATAGTTTGGTATGTTCTTCAATATAGTTTGGTGTGTTCTCCACTATAGTTTGGTGATGTTCTCCAATATAGTTTGCTGTGTTCTCCACTATAGTTTGGTGTGTTCTTCATTAAAAGTTAGTTTGTGTTCTTCAATATAGTTTGGTGTTTTCTTTAATATAGTTTGGTGTGATCTCCACTATAGTTTGGTGTGTTCTTCACTATAGTTTGGTGTGTTCTCCACTATAGTTAGATGTGTTCTCCACTATAGTTTGGTGTGTTCTCCACTATAGTTTGGTGTGTTCTCCACTATAGTTTGGTGTGTTCTTCATCAAAGTTTTGTTTTTCCTTCATTTAAGTTTGGTTGTTCCTCATCATAGTTTGGTGTGTTCTTCATCATAGTTTGTGGTGTTTCTCCACTATAATTTGGTGTGTTCTCCACTATAATTGGGTGTTCTTTATCATAGTTTGGTGTGTTCTTCATTATAGTTTGTTGTGTTCTCCACTATAGTTTGGTGTGTTCTTTATCAACGTTTTGTGTGTTCTTCATTACAGTTTGGTGGGTTCCTCAGTAAAGTTTGGTGTGTTCTCCACTATAGTTTGGTGTTTTCTCCACTATAATTTGGTGTGTTCTTTATCATAATTCGTTGTGTTTCTTCATTATAGTTTGGTGATGTTCTCCAATATAGTTTGCTGTGTTCTCCACTATAGTTTGGTGTGTTCTTCATTAAAAGTTAGTTTGTTTTCTTCAATATAGTTTTGGTGTTTTCTTTAATATAGTTTGGTGTGTTCTTCACTATAGTTTAGTGTGTTCTCCACTATAGTTTGGTGTGATCTCCACTATAGTTTGGTGTGTTCTTCACTATAGTTTGGTGTGTTCTCCACTATAGTTAGATGTGTTCTCCACTATAGTTTGGTGTGTTCTCCACTATAGTTTGGTGTGTTCTCCACTATAGTTTGGTGTGTTCTTCATCAAAGTTTTGTGTTTCCTTCATTTAAGTTTGGTTGTTCCTCATCATAGTTTGGTGTGTTCATCATAGTTTGGTGTGTTCTCCACTATAATTTGGTGTGTTCTCCACTATAATTTGGTGTGTTCTTTATCATAGTTTGGTGTGTTCTTCATTATAGTTTGGTGTGTTCTCCACTATAGTTTGGTGTGTTCTTCATCAACGTTTTGTGTGTTCTTCATTACAGTTTGGTGGGTTCCTCAGTAAAGTTTGGTGTGTTCTCCACTATAGTTTGGTGTTTTCTCCACTATAATTTGGTGTGTTCTTTATCATAATTTGGTGTGTTCTTCATTATAGTTTGGTTGTTCCTCATTCATATTTGGTGTGTTCTTCATCAACGTTTTGTGTGTTCTTCATTACAGTTTGGTGTGTTCCTCATTAAAGTTTGGTGTGTTCAACCCTATAGTTTGGTGTGTTCTTCATCAAATTTTCGTGTGTTCTTCATTATAGTTTAGTGTGTTCCTCATTAAAGTTTGGTGTGTTCTCCACTACAGTTTGGTGTGTTCCTTATCATAGTTTGGTGTGTTCTTCATTATAGTTTGGTGTGTTCCTCATTAAAGTTTGGTGTGTTCTTCACTATAGTTTGTGTGATCTCCACTATAGTTTGGTGTGTTCTCCACTATAGTTTGGTGTGATCTCCACTATAGTTTGGTGTGTTCCTCATATTAGTTTGGTGTGTTCTTCATTATAGTTTGGTGTGTTCTTCATTAAAAGTTGGTGTGTTCTTCAATATAGTTTGGTGTGTTCTTCAATATTGTTTGGTGTGTTCTTTATCATAGTTTGGTGTGTTCTTCATTGTAGTTTGGTGTGTTCTCCGTTATAGTTTGGTGTGTTCTCCACTATAGTTTGGTGTGTTCTTCATTAAAAGTTAGTTTGTCTTCTTCAATATAGTTTGGTGTTTTCTTCAATATAGTTTGGTGTGTTCTCCACTATAATTTGGTGTGTTCTCCACTATAATTTGGTGTGTTCTTTATCATAGTTGGTGTGTTCTTCATTATAGTTTGGTGTGTTCTCCACTATAGTTTGGTGTGTTCTTCATCAACGTTTGTGTGTTCTTCATTACAGTTTGGTGGGTTCCTCAGTAAAGTTGTGTGTTCTCCACTATAGTTTTGGTGTTTCCTCCACTATAATTTGGTGTGTTCTTTATCATAATTTGGTGTGTTCTTCATTATAGTTTGGTTGTTCCTCATTCATATTTGGTGTGTTCTTCATCAACGTTTTGTGTGTTCTTCATTACAGTTTGGTGTGTTCCTCATTAAAGTTTGGTGTGTTCAACCCTATAGTTTGGTGTGTTCTTCATCAAATTTTCGTGTGTTCTTCATTATAGTTTAGTGTGTTCCTCATTAAAGTTTGGTGTTTTCTCCACTACAGTTTGGTGTGTTCCTCATCATAGTTTGGTGTGTTTCTTCATTATAGTTTGGTGTGTTCCTCATTAAAGTTTGTGTGTTCTTCACTATAGTTTGTGTGATCTCCACTATAGTTTGGTGTGTTCTCCACTATAGTTTGGTGTGATCTCCACTATAGTTTGGTGTGTTCCTCATATTAGTTTGGTGTGTTCTTCATTATAGTTTGGTGTGTTCTTCATTAAAAGTTGGTGTGTTCTTCAATATAGTTTGGTGTGTTCTTCAATATTGTTTGGTGTGTTCTTTATCATAGTTTGGTGTGTTCTTCATTGTAGTTTGGTGTGTTCTCCGTTATAGTTTGGTGTGTTCTTCATTAAAAGTTAGTTTGTCTTCTTCAATATAGTTTGGTGTTTTCTTCAATATAGTTTGGTGTGTTCTCCACTATAGTTTGGTGTGTTCTTCAATATAGTTTGGTGTGTTCTCCACTATAGTTAGATGTGTTATCCACTATAGTTTGGTGTGTTCTCCACTATAGTTTGGTATGTTCTTCAATATAGTTTGGTGTGTTCTCCACTATAGTTTGGTGATGTTCTCCAATATAGTTTGGTATGTTCTACACTATAGTTTGGTGTGTTCTTCATTAAAAGTTAGTGTTCTTCAATATAGTTTGGTGTTTTCTTTAATATAGTTTGGTGTGTTCTTCACTATAGTTTGGTGTGTTCTCCACTATAGTTTGGTGTGTTCTCCACTATAGTTTGGTGTGATCTCCACTATAGTTTGGTGTGTTCTTCAATATAGTTTGGTGTGTTCTTTATTATAGTTTGGTATGTTCTTCGATATAGTTTGGTGTGTTCTTCACTATAGTTTGGTGTGTTCTCCACTATAGTTAGATGTGTTCTCCACTATAGTTTCGGGTGTTCTCCACTATAGTTTGGTGTGATCTCCAATATAGTTTGGTGTGTTCTCCACTATAGTTTGGTGTGTTCTCCACTATAGTTTGGTATGTATTTCAATATAGTTTGGTGTGTTCTTCACTATAGTTTGGTGTGTTCTCACTATAGTTAGATGTGTTCTCCACTATAGTTTGGTGTGTTCTCCACTATAGTTTGGTGTGATCTCCACTATAGTTTGGTGTTTTCTCCACTATAGTTTGGTGTGTTCTCCACTATAGTTTGGTGTGATCTCTATTATAGTTTGGTGTGTTCTTCAATATAGTTTGGTGTGTTCTCCACTATAGTTAGATGTGTTCTCCACTATAGTTTGGTGTGTTCTCCACTATAGTTTGGTGTGATCTCCACTATAGTTTGGTGTGTTCTCCACTATAGTTTGGTGTGTTCTCCACTATAGTTTGGTGTGATCTCTACTATAGTTTGGTGTGTTCTTCAATATAGTTTGGTGTGTTCTCCACTATAGTTTGGTGTGTTCTCCACTATAGTTTGTGTTTTCTACACTATAGTTTGGTGTGATCTCCTTTATAGTTTGGTGTATTCTCCACTATAGTTTGGTGTGTTTTTCATTAAAAGTTGGTGTGTTCTTCAATATAGTTTGGTGTGTTCTTCAATATTGTTTGGTGTGTTCTCCACTATAGTTAGATGTGTTATCCACTATAGTTTGGTGTGTTCTCCACTATAGTTTGGTATGTTCTTCAATATAGTTTGGTATGTTCTTCAATATAGTTTGGTGTGTTCTTCACTATAGTTTGGTGTGTTCTCCACTATAGTTAGATGTGTTCTTCACTATAGTTTGGTGTGTTCTCCACAATAGTTTGGTGTGTTCTCCACTATAGTTTGGTGGGTCCTTAATTAAAAGTTGGTGTGTTCTTCAATATAGTTTGGTGTGTTCTTTATTATTGTTTGGTGATGTTCTCCACTATAGTTTGGTGTGTTCTCCACTATAGTTTGGTGTGTTCTTTATTAAAAGTTGGGGTGTTTTCCACTATAGTTTGGTGTATTCTTTATCATAGTTTGGTGTGTTCTTCATTATAGTTTGGTGTGTTCTCCACTATAGTTTCGTGTGTTCCCCACTATAGTTAGATGTGTTCTCCACTATAGTTTCGTGTGTTCCCCACTATAGTTAGATGTGTTCTCCACTATAGTTTCGTGTGTTCTTTATTATAGTTTGATGTGTTCTTCAATATAGTTTGGTGTGTTCTTCATTATAGTTTTGTGTGTCGATCATCAGTATGGTATGTTCTTTATCAGTATGGTGTGCTCTTTATCAGTATTTTGTGTTCTTCATTAGTATGGTAGGTTCTTCTTTTTAGTCTGGTCCATTTTCATCATCGTCACCTTGACAGCTGTTGGCTTCATGCTTTTGCTCATCGTTGAAGTGTTCTTTTATATCCCCAGCGTCATTTGGCATTGAGAGGTTGCCATTTTGCCCACCCCCTCGCCACTCCTTTTTTTTTTTATAGTTGCTTCTGTTTTGCTGTCTGTATATCCCAGAGGAGACTCCTCATTTTAATATAAAAAGAAGGCTTCATCATGCAGTGGCACAAACTTACCCATGTTGCATTACTTTGGTGGCATTAGCAGCAGAGGCAGGAGATAGCCATAGCAGCAGGGAGACAACAGCTTCATTCCAGTTTTAACAGGAAGACATGGTTTGGTTTTTGTTTTTTGTTTTTTTTTCCCCTGGAGGATGGACAAATGCAACATAAATAGAACTGAACAACATTTGTGGAGAGAAATGCAAAATGTTTGCTCTGATGGCTAAAGAAAGACAAACTTCTCACAAATTGCAGCAGGAATTATTCCTCTTTTGAAGTGAGACGGATGTGATACATGTGATGGTAAACTGCAGGTCTGCTGAAAGTTTTGTGCTTTTCCATTATTAAAAAAAAGTGGGATCTTGTAGGCAGCATGCCTTAGCCTCAGTGGAGTGAGGTTCTAATCAGATGTGCACAGCTGTATCAGAAATGTCAGGGGTTCATTTGACAAAGACACATGCACCAGGATTCTCCTTTTTCCTCTGTAGTGGTAAAAAGGCCTGAAGGGCCGGCAGGGATTGGACACCGCCCGGGGGTGCTGACTGCTGGCAGCTTTTCTCCAGCGGCTTGTGCGCTGCGATTGGTGCACGACTAAAGCCGCCGTCACTCACTAATTGTGCTTCTCGTGGGCCCAGGTTCCATCGAGGCTAACAAGAAAGCACTCCAGGTCTTCATTTAGCCATGAAACCTACTCTCCCTGAGGGGGCGGGGGTGTCTGGAGTGCAGCTGCTGTCCTCACCCCTCTCCCAATCAGCACTTCAAAAAGTGACCCCAATTCATTTGTCTCCTCCCGATGCCCCCCCTCCTCTTGCTGCAGCTTCAGTAGGAGAGGCTGAGCACAGAAAAGTTCCAGGTTGGTGGAGTCACAGTGGTGAATACTGAGCGGCAGCTTTAGCTCTCTGGATTTAACAGGATATTTATTCTTTTATATTCACACAAAAGAGACACACATGCTTTCTGTGCCTGCAGAGTCACACTGCAGATCAGCAAGAAGCAAAATCATTAAGCTCCATTATAAAGATTTGTTTGAAGCTTGGCTGTAAGCTGGCATAAACAATATTTTTGCAGCTGAGTGAGAATCATCCAGCAATTGAGTCTATGTTTTCTGCCTTCCTTTGTCTGAAGAACAAAGTCACAGACTACATGTCATGTATAAATCAACAATTACTAAAAGACAACAGAGCAGAAATTTACTCTGCCAGCAATCAAAAAAACTGTTTCTTCAAACAACTTAGTTGATGACAGGCCTTCCTACATGTCTTCTCTTTCCAAGCTCTTCCTCCTCTTCCTCTTCTTGCCCTTTTTTATTACATGCAGAAATTTAATATGAGGCAGCAGCTCATGTCCTATGTGGCAGCAGCTCCTTTGTTTATTAAGAGCCCACTTTAGCATATGATTTGATTAGATTCTTAATTACAGAAAATTACCATAGTGCCACAAAAACACACCAATGTCCTCCTGGAAATAAGAGGATATTAAAGGACTTAATTCAGGAGTCTCTAGCCACTCTGTGCTTCTGTTCATCAGTCACTTTTATTGTCAGATGTAGAGTCACTTTAACAAAGCAAGGGGGACATAACCCACACCTTTAGAAAAAGTTGTTTTGAAATAACATTCCTTTCGCTATTGTAAAGTAAAAATAGTTTTTTTTTTCTTTTACATGTAAACGTACACACTCACAATTATAAGACACAAACTAACAGATGACGAGCCAGACAAAGAGCGGTTCAGAAACCGTTAGGAGAAGACTGTTCCTGGTCGGGCCCAGCCCAAAGGAACGATGCGGGATCACTCTCCCATAGGTCTACAACCTGCAGGAGAGCTAAGAAGGGGCCGGTGTAAATGTGGTTTGGGTGGCAGTCAAAGTGCTTGTTGGCCCAAACCCTGGTTATGGAACTTGGCTTTTGGGATATGGAACGTCACCTCTCCTTGAGGGAAGGAGCCTGAACTTGTGCGGAAGGTGGAGAGGTACTGGCTAGCTATAGTTGGGCTCACCTCCACGCACAGTGTGAGCTCTAAAAACGCAGTCACTTGAAAGGGGTTAGACTCTACCATACTGGAGTTGCACATGGTGAGAGGCGGAGTTTATCCCGGTGTACAAGAGGGTTGTGTGCCTTCACCTTTTTCTCTCCTGCTGTTCAGAGCTGTGGTCGCAAGGTCTCTGGTGCCTGTCCTGGTGGTAACCGCCGAATGATGGATACCAGAAGTAAGGGATCCGACAATCTGAAGATGAAGTCCTATAAAGCCTGTCTGGCTTGTGAGAATCCAGAGGCAGCTGACAAGTACTGGCAGTCTAAGCGAGCTGTGGCCTGGACTGTTGTGGAGACAAAAACTTGATCCTGGGAGGAGTTCGGTGAGACCATAGAGAAGGACTATCGGTTAGCCATGAAGAGATTGTGGAAAACTGCCTGATGCATCAGAAGGGGAAAGCAGTTTTCCACAGGCTCTGTCTTCAGTGCAGGTTTGGAGCTGCTGACTTTAACTGGGGACATTGTCTGACAGTGGAAGGAATACTTTGATGATCTCCTCAATCCAGCTGACACTCCTTCTCTTGAGGAAACCGAGGCTGAAGACTTTTCAGTGGGGCTGTCTGGGCCTGAAGTCACTGAGGTAGTTGACAAGCTTCTTGGTGGCAATACTCTGGGAGTGGATGAGGTTTGCCCTGTGTACCTCAAATCTCTGAATGTTGTGGGAGTGTCTTGGCTGACATGTTTCTACAGCATTACGTTTCAGACGGGGAACCATACCACTGGACTGTTAGACAGCGGTGGCGGTTCCCCTTTTCAAGAAGGGGGACCGGAGGGTGTAATCCAACTACCGGGGAATCCGACTCACTGGGAAAGTCTCTGCTTGGGCACTGGAGAGGAGAGTCCATTCAACAGTCAAACCTCAGATCCAGGAAAAACAGTTGAGGTGGTTCGGGCATCTGGTCCGGATGCCTTCAGGATACCTCCCTGGGGAGGTGTTCCAGGCATGTTCCACTGGGTGGAGGCTTTGGCGTAGATCAAGGACATGCTAGAGAGACTATGTCTCTCGGCTGGCCTAGGAATGTCTTGGGGGACCCCCAGAGGAGCAGGAGGAAGTGCCCAGGGAGAGGGAAGTCTGGGAAACCTATTTGTAAATGCAAAATCAAAGATAGGATGAAAGCGAAATGAGTGACAACGCATCTCAAAACATTTGTTTTGCAAACACAAAAATGTTTTTTGAAAGCAAAAAAAAAAAAATGAAACCAAATATTAAATATTTTCATTTGCAAATTATGAAGTTTTATTCTTAAAACTTTAAATTTTGTTTGTAAATTAGAAAAATTTGATTTCAAAACTGTGACTTTTGCTTGCAATGTGGTGGCATAAAGATCACTCCATACTTTGCTGCTCGCTGGAAGGACAGGACTCCTTGCAGAGTCTCTTTTTGTCTCATCTTTGAGTCAGTTTAGAAATCACTATGACTGTAGTAATGAGGGCATGTCTGCATTTTGACCGATTCCCAACTCTACAAGCACATGCATATGTGTAGATTCGCCAGTTGCCTTTTTATTTTTCTCATGTCACACCCTACAAAACCTAAGTAACAAAGTAATAAGGGTTTCTATTGTCCAGTAATTGTATTTTATTACCAAAATTTTAATTTATACTCCGTTACTGACAAAAGTAATTACATTACAGTAATTTGTTACTTTGTAATCCATTACCCCCAACACTGATTACAAAAAGGGACAAACAAACGTTTGAGCTTCTTATGTTAACATCTGAAGAATATACAGGTCAACAAACAGAACAAGTTAGGTCAACTAGACTAAATGCATAAAGGAAATGACCAAAATAATTAAAATAAGGCAAAAAAAAAGGAAAGGCAAAAAAACAAAGAAAGAAGGAAATAATCATCTTTCAGATGTTTTTGTTTCAGCTTCTCTTTTTATGATACTTCTCATGTACAATGGAGACTATAATGGGAAGTAGAAGAAAGTCTTGTTAATTCCCAACCCAGTATTACATTATATTTTATGCAACCATTTTACACAGTAAACAAATATTCATTTTTAAAATAAACACAAACAAATTTAAGAAATAAGAGCATCAACACAATGTCACCAGATCAAGATTGTCAATAAAATGTCCCATTAGCTTCTCATTTTTTGTTTCCATCATTTCCTATTTGAATTTTTTTTCAAATATGTGTTAATTGGTAAACATTTTTATATTTTCTCCATGATATTCTCCAACCCCACCGCACAGAAGAAAAAAAATTTTTTTGTTTTGTCCTTACAAAAGATTGTTTGATATAATTTTGTCATTTAAGTAATTATTCTCCTTCTCTTCCTGAAACAGTTTTTGTATTTTTTAAGAATAATGTTTATTTTAGCTTTAGAATTTATTTGCATGGCATTGCATTTTATTATATTACGACTTTCATTCATTTTATTTATTTATCTAAAAATATATTTATTTCTTATTGCGACATAAGCCAGAAGCTTGACTTAACACTGAAGTTACGTTAGTGAGCATGGATTGCATTTTTGAGGCACAAATTAGAATAAGTTATTTAAATGCAACTTCCTGTCTCATTTATCAGTAATCAAAAACCATTTTTTCTGTTCTGTTGACATTTGTGAGAAATGGAAGAAAATAACATTTCTGTTGTCATGTGTTGTAAAAACATAAAGAATCAAGGCTGAAGCTGCTGGTTGTTCAGTTATTTCTGAGCCAATCAATAAACTGGTTAAAAAAAGTCAATAAACATATGCGTAAATTGATTCCATCTGCTTATTATCATATAAAACAGCCTGGTAAATATGCAACTAATTACTGATGACACTCCAATATCCGATAAACTGCAGAAGTAATGTGTGGGATTTGATATTCATCGTGTTATTAGTACGCACAGACATCATGGGAAATGTATTTGTCCTTCCTTCCTTTTTTAGAAATTGTCTTGTGACCCCAATCAATGTGTGACGGTCCTGTAAATACAGGTTTGTCCCTCACTGCTTCAAACTGAATAGATCTTACATTTTAGAACTCTGCAAATAATTTTGCTTTTTTAAATTACCTTTCGATGTAAAACCTTTTAAAAACCTAAACATACAAAGAAACTAGAAATCCGAAAGTCGTCCAGTAGGCAGCACCAAAACTTCAAAACAAAAAGTTTGTTTTTAAAATGAGGTCACAACCCGAGTGTCCCTGATGCGTTAAATGAGATGGCCTTCATCGGGGTCTTATGTGTTCAAAAGAGATGCAGCGCTGCTTGACCCTTGCTGCATCAGACCAGTTTCATGAAGAGGCTCTCTGTCACCCTGCTGTCCCTCTTGGCTCTCAGACTCCCACACCGTCGGCATGGCGATGATGCCAACAACACAACATGGCGTCCTGCTGTCTCTTCCAACCCTGATTCCTACAGCCATGCAGATTTTCTATCCTAATCCCCCCTCTTGCTCGCATCTCAATCCTGTTGGACTTTGATACTCTGATCAGGAGAGCAGACTGGATTCCCGCTCGTCCAGCATCACTGGGTTGCTTGTCTCCTTCCTCCAGAGCTTTAACAAGATGAGCTGCTTTCCATTTGGGCCCTTGATGCCTCTCTGGGCCTCATTTGCAGATCTCTGATGAGCTGCAGTGAAGTGGCAGCCCGGACTCAAACCTGCATGTTGTTCTTGAGATTATTGGGCCACAACAGGTTTCCCTCCTAATCCCGGTGAGGCCTGGATGGGGAAGCTGCGGCATGAGCAAAGATGTCTTCCTGTGTCTGTGCCTCTGCGTCTCTCCTGCTCTCTAACCGCTGTCGTCCGCAGGAGCCGGCAGCTGCTGGCACCGCAGTGCCACTAAGCAGGTTTTAAGACGGGTCCCAGTCGAGCCTGCTCTCACACAAGCAGGAGGCAGAGCCGCGGATCCAGACCTTTTAAGTGATCATCCTTGTATCATAACAGATTAAGGGCTGCTGCTGCTCAGGATTAGGCCTAATCTAACCTTTATCCGCTCCCATCTCCACCTGAAACTTACAGCGACCAAGAAGTCAATCGCCGAGCCCGTGATATACAGCGACACTGATCTTCTTTTAAAGCTCTAATTATCAGGATTAAGAAAAACACTTTTGAGTAATTATTTTCACGTCAGATAAACATTAGGCTTGCATGGATTTAGCTGAGATTTCGCCCAACAAGAAGCAGAGATCTAAGCAGGCTTACGAGCTCCAGACGGGCAGATGGAGATCCTTTCTAATCAGGAATAACCAACAAACAGTTGCCGCCCAAAGTCCTCTTGTTGTGATTCTCTTCAGAGGATTTTTCCTCCCTCTGTTTTGAATTCATGCAGCGACTCCTGACACTCATTTTAGAGTTACATTTGGAGAAATGATTGCAGAGGGGAAGGGGTCCAACTACCACTAAAGAAGACCTTCTGCCTGACTTATATATTATTTCATCGCACACAATTACAAACTGAAATCACATCACAGCAGCAAACTGAGCCCCAGATAACCTTTTAAAGGGACTATTCCTCGGGGGGCTGACCTCTGACCCCAGCTCTGCCTGCAATCTTCCCCAGGATGACTGGGCCGTGGAAGAGGAGGTGACATGCAGAAATCCCCCCTTTTCCCACACTCACCCCCACAAGCACACACACGCACACACACACACCTTTGTTGCTTCTCTTTTCCTCAAAAATTGTCTTTATTTTCCTGATTATTTCTCTACACAAAATGTTAAAAACATTTCTATCTTTTCCTCTTTTGTTTGAGGCTTAGCTCAACACATGAATCCTGTTTCCTGCAACGTCATTTCCAGGAGCGCGTTAACCAGTGCTTGGTTTTGTGCTCCTGTTTATGCCTGATTTGCTAATTGTGCTTTACAGTATTCACACTGTAGTGATTCTCCTTCTCCTTTCCATGTAAAAACTCCTTCATTCTATCAGCTATTTTAGAAAACTTGGTATCCAAACACTCAGCTCGTTCAAGAAATGAATGCTTGCACTTTTGGTATTCATATACTTTATAGTTTTTGAAATATTGAGCAAAATAAGACCCAAAGGAAGTGAATGAGAAATTGATCAAATCCTTCTAATACTTTGTGCACTTTGAAACTTATGAACTTCAGCATACTTTCAGCTAGAAACACCATTTAAACTTGTTCTGCAAAATTGAGCAATTTACGAAGTATTCCACTTTTTAAAACGCGTTCTGGTTTTTTATGCAAATACAGTTCAAGTTTTATGCACATTTAAGGACATTTTTTAGTTTTTCGATGTAATCCAGTGGGCAGAATGTTTGGAATCTAGAGTGGATGATGTCACAGACAGAGTGGAGCAGTTTGATTTTTAAGATCAAAATTTTCCCGACAAACTGACATTACTCGAACACGTTTGTCACAGAGTCACAATTGTTTTTCAGGAAAATGTAGGGAAAGGCCTCTGGATTTGGAAAAAATGTGAACCTCAAACCTGTGGGGCATGCACATTTGCCCTAACAGCTCCTAGTCTGACACAAAATTCACTAAATTTGACTATTCCCCTCCCGCCCATGTTAAATCTTCTTGCTGCTTTTATCCCAAATCATGTTTTTTAACTTGCACTTGTGAGAACATGCTTGAACTTACAGACATGAAACTTTCACACATTTTAGCCCAAAGGCTTTTGATTTTTTATGTGGGTTCAACTTTTTTGAAAAGTGATAGTACAAATTGAACATTTACGATCAAATTTACATAAAGATTTTGTATTTGAGACAAGTAAAACTTGTGAGCTGTTCCAAACTGAAATAATTATTTTGATCTGACTTTTGGTTTAGACACAGCCTCCATTTGTTTGGGACAAACTGTCCATCTCAGAATCTGCAGTCTGTCATTAAGTAGATGACATTAAACCCATGGCGACGGCACTCTCTTCCACACACATACAGACACACACACACATACAGTCCTTGCATCATTTCAGGGGACCTTTGACACATTCTATAACACGTGCATGTTTTTTATTCAGTTTGCTGTAACTCCATAACAGATCAACTTCATTAAATGTGCTTGGAATGAATTCCACACACTCAGATGTTGCAAACATACCTGCTGGCTCCAAGAGTCTTCACATGCAAACTTGTCAACATGTTACACAATACAACTACAATTCACACGCACACTTTTGCATACAAACTGACACAGGTGAGCTAACACCTGTGTTCAGGTGAGTGTTTATATTTGGCTGCGGTGGATGATGGAATGTAAAAAAAGAAGAAAGAGGGAGAGTGGCCAAATCTCCCCTTTATTTCAAAAATCCTAGAAAGAGTTGTAGTTAAACAGCTATTCTACCAATTACAGGACAAAACCTCTTTGATGATTTTCAGTCAGGGTTTTTTATTACCATTCGCTATCTGTGCTATATTCATACACTTACCATTAAAATACTGAATCAAATTTCTAATTTAAATTGTACATTCTAGATTAAATTTTCTAAAAATTGCTCGTAGGCTACTATAAGTTAGAAGCTGGGAAATTATGGTGCTCTGGAGTTCTGTCCCTCTATTACTTCTCTTCTCTATTCTTTATGATTTACCCAGTACTGTTTTTATTTAGTGCATCATGACTCTGTTGGTGCAGTGCGATTCATATGTTGTCCCTGTTTCCCACTCCCCTAAGGGGAGCTGGAGAGAATCCAGGTGGATTGGTCTGTGCTCCTGTCTTTGGCTGTAGACCTCGCCTCTGGCTCATCTCGCACCCTCGGGTGACCCACAGTTTCATTTGGATGAAGCCCATCTGCTACACTGTTCATACATGTAGTTGTTTTTCAAACATATAGTTGTTTATTTAAACATGTAGTCATTGTTCAAAACATGTAATTGTAGAGTTAGATAAGCAAATTCTTCTTTAAAAGTTCTAGCATATTGCCTGTCTGTCCTGGGAGAGGATCTATAAATCCACATCCTGTCCACATCCTCATCCCTGAGGTTTCTTTTTTTTTTTACCCAAGACTGGCATACTTTTGTGAGTTTTTCTTCACCGAGAACGAAGGTCCAAGGGCAGGAATGCCAGTTTAGTTCAGTCTCTTGAGTTTAATTTATCAACCAGCTATTGTTTATATTTTATGACTGAATTTATGTTCTTTGCATAAATACCAGTGTGAAGTCAACTGAGATGGCTACGGTTGTGATATTACACTATTTAAAATTGAATTGAATTAATATTGGGAAGCTTTAAAATGAACTTTACATTTAGATTGAGAAAATGTTCCTATTTCTGTCTGATTCTTTTCTCTAATTTCACTCACACTTTGAAAAATAAAAATTGTGCTCCATTTCTATTTTATTATTGGGCAAAATGAGCCAAAAAGAAGAAAACCGTGAATCTGTAGAGTTTTCTATGAGCAGCAAAAGACAGAGATTCCCTGCATTAATATGTCTGTGACTTTGGGGGGTGGGAACCTCCTAATCTTCATCATTTCAGCTGTGTAGCTGTGTTCTGCTGCAGAGCTTCAGTCAGGCTTAAAACACAAATCACCACTTTTTTTCCCAGGAACTGAAATTAATGTACCACCATGTTTCAAATCCCTTTTCTGTCACTGTTTCAAACAAAACCCTTTTAGCTTGTTCATAAAACGCCATTCTGTTAATTGAGTCTATCTCTATGTGGTTCACGAGGTCTGCAAGAAAAACATGAGACAGAGGTAAAATAAAATCATTCAGGATTATTATAATCTCATTCAAGACAGATTATTCCAAAGTCTCTTCATTGTACTTTATTAATGGATTACATCAGAGTGTTTTCTGTGTAGCGAGCTCTCAAATGTTTATGTGTACCGAACAAGCAAAGGGTGGACTGTTGAGAGAAAACCTTTTTTCAATACCTGAAAAAGTATTAGAGGGGGGTTGTTGCATTTGCTGCGGTCACTTTATGGTTTTTAATGTGAGTGGCTCCTCACTACACCATGTTTATGCAGTAGTTTCTGCAGTGTTTGATCCAAACCAGAGTTCAGGTGAACTTTCACTCCTCACAAACCAGAAGGACCATCAGAGGAGCCCAGAATCAGTCCAGGAAGTGGGAATGTACCATCAGTGACTCAAAGTTACAAACTCACACTGTACCACCTTAAATACAGCTGACAGCCAGCAGGCAGATGAAAAACTAAATGAATTATTTCTGTATATTAGCTACGTTCCAGGGCTGCATGGTGGCGCAGTGGTTAGCGCCCTTGCTTCACAGTAAGAAGGCTTGGTTCCAGCTGGAGCCTTTCTATGTGGAGGTGAGGTTCTCCCTGTGCGTGCATGAGTTTTCTCTGTCTGGCTTCCGTCCACAGTCTAAAAACATGTTTATAGGTTAATTGGTTTCTAAAGTACCACACTCACAAAGCATATGAGTGTGTGTGAGTGATTGTGTGTGCCTGCCACAGACTGGATACTTGTGTACCCTGCCTTTGCCCAACTGTAGCAGGACAGGCTCCAGCAACACAGTGACCCAAAAGGGGTATAGCAGGTTAAGAAATAAATAAATAGATGGATATATTCCACACAGCTACACCATCCTCAGTGCCGGGAGTAGTTACAAAGGTGCAGATTACTTTTTGCTGATTGTTGTAAGGACTTTTTTACTTTGAATTTGTTTTTTTTTTTGTTTTTCTGTCAAAAGTAAGCCCAAAAGTAAATGTTTAGATAAAACAAACTGGAGAAACATAGAAACAGAGACGCTGCAGAAAATGTTGTGTTTTCCTAATCATGATCAGTCCCCACCAGAGAAGACAAAAGAAACACCTTCACCAAAAGACAAACTCCTTAATTGAAATGAAGCCCAAGAACAAATGTTTCGAGCCTTGTTGAGCTACTGATTGTGAACTTTTCTCCCTAACCAAAGCAAGTCCACCTCTCACAATTATTAAACATTTAACTTGATTTACAACTATCACACTTTCTGAGAAGAAAAAAGAGAGAAGTGTCAGAACAGTCAAAGAAACTGCAATAATGCTTCTCTTGGTTTGCCCTCATGGCACCTCAACTTTAAGAAGTCATTTGTGTCACAGCAAGAGATTGAACACGGATCATTCCTCCAGTAGTACTTCATGCTTACCTGAAGGAGCCTAAACACCCTCACTTTGTTCAAAGTTAAAGAGAGCACCAGGTAACTATTTGAAATGACGAGAACATCTATTTGGATCCTTTAAATATGTTTGTTGTGTCAATATGAATAGCTGTGAAATATTCCAGATAAACCACTTCACTGTATGTTTTGGATTTTTTTTGGTTCTGTTCATCATCCCCTCTTACCATCAACCTTCACTTCATTGTTAATGAAGGACTCGAGTTGTATTGGACTTGTACTGGAGTGTGTGGGGAAACTGGATGGACCTGCTGAGATTTATTCTCAACCTAATTTTCCAACACTCCTCCAGGAAACGACACTTCTGAACTCAGATTCATCTTTATGAAACACTGGGGGGTTGCCCCCCCACCCCACCGCTCTGATGAAGAACTCTCATGTCCACCTGCCCTCCCCGTTTATTCCAAACCAGATGTGAACAAGGCTTTGATGTGGACCAAACCATTAGTACAAGTAGGGGGGTGTGAGGGGGGAGCAACCCACAACTGGCTTGGATGACGCCACAACACACAAAACGCCTACCTTCAAGCAGGACCATGAAAATGTGACTTTCGACTACATCTTGGCCCTCTGTGATCAGTCATCTGCTGATGTGGGGGGTGGGGGTGGTGGCGTCTGCATCTGCTATGAGTTTGGAGGCAATCCACAGAAAGGTATGAAAACATGACTTATGCAAGCTATTCTGTAATTTAGATAAATTAATCCGCTTTGAGCTGCACACTGAATGAAATGATTTCTGAGTGAAAGATGAGCTCATTATCATGCAATTCTGAAAGCATTCAAAATGGATTTCTGTTGATAGAAATGTAGACTCTCCAGTTTCAGGACAGACAGACTCCAGCAGAAAAAGGCTTCCATCTTCATCTTTCAGTGCAGTCGCCGCTCTCTCCTCATGTTGGTTTCTGCTCATCAGGCCTGCAGGACGCTGCAGTGAAACAGCACAGGCAGGTCTTACTATGAAACACAAGAAGATCCTCAAGGACAGACCAACACATCTACTGTTTTAAAGTTACTCTTTAGATCGAGGAGCAGCTCAAAATGGCCGCAGACTCATCATCAAACAAAACCATTTTTCATCTCCATTTAGATGGTAGATGTGTTTGTTTGTCTATATTGTTCTTTTTCTTTTTTTTTAATGATTTTAGTGGGTGAATTTGCCTATTAATGGCCTACTGGCAAACATGTATGTAACTTTTTTTTAATTGCCAGGAAACAAACGTAGCATTTCTCTAAACTTGACCTCTGCATTCGTGTCTGACAAATTAAGAACAAAAGCAGGTTCCACACTGTTAGAACCAGTTCTCCAACAGCCTGGTGTTGGTCTCTGAATAGATCTGGAATCCGTTTTGTGTTCAAGAATACAATCCAGGAGTCGCTGGTCAGAGCTGTAGGTTTGAGGTAAAGACTTTCATTGACCTTCTTTTTGAAGAAAACAAAATAACCAAGAAAATGAATTAATTCTATAATAAATGACTGGTGAAACCAGAAATACATGTTTGATGGTTTGTAGTTTTTTTTGTAGATTAAGGAACTGTTCAGGCTTCACACTGATGGTGATTAACAGTATTATTAACACAATTAAAAAGACAAAGGGCTGTGTTCTCTTATCACTGTCCAAACTGCATCAGACCACATAGAAAAAAGGAATAATGTATTCTGATCTCTGCCATTCGGTTGATGGTTGGAGTTCAGATTCAGCCTAAACGGGAGCAGCTGGGATGGAGGACTGTAAAATCCTCTTCATGAAACTGTAAAAAAGGGTATTAAAACCATCAGGCACACCCCCTTTATTAGGAAAAAGAAAAGAACAGGACCAAGAAACAAAAAAGAATGTGGAGAGGAAAAGTTTCTTAACATCTCTAAATATGGAATTTAATGAAACAAACCCAATGTCATGTAGAATTGTTTGTAGTACTGGTAGAATTGTAAATTGTACACGTGAACAAACTAACCCCCCAAACATAAGGAGCCTCTGCTCCTGGTTCAGATCGATCATGGTCAGGTCCATCTGTCCACAGACACCATTTCTTCTTACTGAAATCCGCCTGAAACGTCCCTCACTGCACAGTGTGATAAACCATTGCACCCTGAAACCCTCCTCCTCTCCACCCAAAGCTCAAAAGTGGCTTACAGCATTTCTCTTGCTCTTTAGGAGAACAAAACCAGTGGGAGAACAGCAGACTGGAAACAACAGACAGAGGTTTTGCTCCTTTTGACTGTCTCAGCATTTAAGATGGTTTTGGATTAATGAAGCTGAACTCTACTTGCTGCTTCTGTGTCAGTGAGGATGTTCTGTGGATGTCCACATTCACCAATCTCAGAACTCAGTCAGGAGTCTGTAACTGGAATGACTGAGTCTTTGGTTGTCATTTATTGAGGGTTCAGGGATGATTTAAGGGATGAGTTGGCTGCTGAAGATCTCTCCTCCTCCCAACCTGGACTTAGCGGCACATACAGTACAGGGAGGCAAAATGATATAAAAGCTTTACTGCAGTTCAACTGTTCTTGTTCTTCCAGGATGAAGAGACCACATTCTTCTGACTCCAGAAGAGGAGACTCCAGATTCCATGCAGCTGAGGTGCATGAAAGAACCTCTGGAGGAGAGTATGCATCGTTTCTAGCAGTGAAACAATTGTCCAAATAGTGGCAATTGTCCATACGGTAAACCAGAACATCAAGCCATGCGTGAGCCAAACAATTTCATTCAATTCTCAAAAAAAATGAATCAAAAAACCTTGAATGTCAGCTCCTTTAAGATCCATTCATAGATTGACCATGAGATTTTTAAGTTCTACTTTCACTAAACCTGGATGCCATGAAATGGGACCATCATTTAGTCCTTCAGGTCTTCATTATTGGAACCTCCTGTTTTCTCATTGTTCTGGGAGCATAATGGCTACACATGCACAACCACAAATGAACTGGTCAGTTGGGAAAATATTGTGTTAGAAACTCATCCAGTTCTCTGAACTGTATCATGAATAAGCGCACCTCCTAAGTCCACAAAATTCACCTACAGGGTCGTCAACACTGAACCGGCAGGAAAAGGATTATTCGTGGTTAAAAAAAAAGGGTGGGGCTTAAGATCACATATCCATGATAGGGGGCTCAAGTAGATAAAAATTCACATCCACTACCCTACACAACTCATAGTTTCTGCTTCTTACTTCCCCAGGGAGTTCCTACAATTACCAAATTGGATCTATGAACAAATTAGACTATGAAATGGATTAATAAAGTATACGAATAGGAGATGGCTTTCAATACCTCTTTGGACGCTACGAGAGTCCTTTAACTCTGACTGGTCTCACTAATGCCCTTACCAAATGCAATGCGTTTGATGATATGCTAAGTGACCTGCTAAAAAATATATAGTTATATAACTCGATGATATTCTAATTTTACTTACTGTTACACCAAACACACAGTAAAACATGTCCATTAAGTGATTGTTTTACCATGTCTGCTGCAGAACAGTCTGTTTGTCACAGTTGGAAACAACACACTTTCAAGTTCTCTACGTTTTTTTTCTTCTTTAAGTTTCATAGCGTTCATGATATACTCAAGATGGATCCTTCCAGGGCAGAGACAGTTTTGTCATTGACCCACCCCAAGATACAAACAATTACAAAATGTTTCTTTGTTAAGTTCTTCGGGTAGATTATCAAGAGATAACTTTGAGAGAATCAAATTGCTGCACCACTTTATTCCCTGATCTCCAGGAAATGCTTCTTCATGTGGACTCTTAAGCCTGATAAGGCATCCATTGAACGCAAAGACCGCTCTCACCCCTAGTCCCATGATAAGCATAGTTTAATGTGGAGGTGGATGCTTTGGACCAGGGAGTTTGAGCTATTTTGGGACAAGCCCAATAGACTAGCTGGTGCCGATGCTGGGGGTGAGGGGGCTTCTGTTTTGTCACTGTTTTGACCATCTTTTCTACAGAAACACAGCCTCTGGTTCTGTTCCCCTTTGTGGACCTGCCTTCTGGATTCTGCTCTCGCATGTGGAATGTTTGCTACAGATCCCGTCGTCTTCTCTCTGATCCTGGAAGAATCACCTAACCCATCAAAGAGACTTTAGTTAAAGTCTTTTCCATACCCACCATTGGACTGGATTCTTCTCATCAGGATCTGCTTCAGCCACTCATTCCTGGACACACAGGGAGTGAAAGACATTATAAAAGTTGCATTCCTGTTCACTCTGTTTTACCATTTACTTACCATCGGCATTACTTGTTAGGAACCATCAGCCAGACTTGTTCTGTTTAAGTTTGTTGTCCAGAAGATCTCAAGTAAGATTGACTTTTCTCCAGGTAACCTTCCCTACTCACTGAGAGTACTTACCTTGTCTCTTTTATCCTCATTCTACCATGGTGGCATTCCCTCTGCTGCCACTGTTTGCCTTTGTCTACCTCAATTGAGCTTTTGATTAAAACGTTGAACTTTACGCATCTGAGTTTTGGTCTCGGGTGTCCATCGTATGTTTCACTACATGAAGGAAAGCTCAGAAATGTAATAATTCTGAGTTTACTCCCTTCTGAGCTCTTGGATACTGATGCTAAATATTTGTAGGCCGTTATCACTCTTTTAGTCTTTATTCATTCAGGAAGTAGCAGAGATGACAAATTATAAACCTTCTTTTTTTTATTAAAATTGTGCTTGTTTGGCAAAGTGCTACAAAACAAACAGGTCATTCTGCATATTTGACAGCTTTTCATCATAACCAAATTTTAAAAAAAAACAAAGCAATGACAAAATTATAATATTGTGAGATAAGGTGAGTCTGAGAAGACGTTCTTCTATTTTTCTTTAATCAGAGACATTGATTGTATGAAAGAATTGAACCGCGTGAGCGATTACTGAGCCATCTGATTGGTCAGTTTCTGACTTAAGTAACTTACAATAAAGAAACAATATAATAAAAAAACCTAGGATTATCAAGAACATGTAAAAAAGGTATCAGGGCATGAATGGTTATTCTGACAAATAGAACGACTGAGTAATTGTTTATTTTTCTACAGAAGTACTGTATGTGGGATTTTGGCTTCGTGGAGCTGGCAGGTACATTCTCAGGGGGAAGGGGTTACTCAGTCCAGTTTTCATATACAGCCAATGAGCAGAGATGGTGATTCCTCAAGAAAATAATATAATGCCATTCGTTTGCCATAATAATATAATAATATTGCTTAACATAGGTTTTAGTCTACAAGTGTTGTAGATATCTTGCTGGCAGGTGTGATTTTATCTGTGCAGGCTCACGCCAGTTTTTTGCAACAATTCCACAAGTTTTTCTTTCTTTAACACAGAAGGTCAGCCTGGTGAAATGGCTGGAAAGCTCAGACCACAGCTGAAGGCGAAGGCGGCCATGAGAAGGTGAGGTTTCATGTTTTCCCAAAGCTCTGTTGGAGGGTAAAAGAATCAAACAGACTAGACATGCACTGGGCAGCACAGTCAGGGAATGAGAAATTCATGGATTACTCAGCCAGGAAAGAGTAATTTCTTGATACTTTCTTGGGCTTAGAGAGTAAGTATGTGAATATGAAGCTTCAAAAGTTATTCCTGCCTAACTGTATGTTTAGAGCTTGGCTCAGCTGCTGCCCAATAATTACCTGCTGTTTACTCAGGGATGGGCACCTTTTCTGCCATCCTGTCCAAACAGCGGGGTGGGGGGCCAAGGATGAGTGACGAAAAACAAGACTGTCAAAACTTGTTTCAGCTAATTATTGCTTTGAATTCTAGTTTAGAACTGAAACAGTCGCATTCGGCAAAGTTTCAGAGCTCTGAGGACAAATCCCCGAACAGACGGGTTTTTTTGTTTGCTGGAATGTGTCCTCCTGGGTGAACTGGCAGAGGTGAGCTCTCACCAGCCACACTTTAAAGGCAGCTTGTTTTCTCTGGCTGGGCTTAATTAACAACAGCAACCCCCCATGAACATGCAGCTTTCACAAACTCTCTGAGCCCGACTGCACTTTACTTTGTCTTTTGTCACTTAAGGCAAAAGGTCAGTGAGAGGCTGGAGTTCGACCGGCACGTTAAAGCTGGTTCAGTTTTCCTGAGCCTTAATTGGCCGGAATTCTTGCTGAAAAAAAACGTTTTATAAATTATTTACTAATAATTTTTTAGATCACCCCAGTGATGTGGCAGCTTCTAGTGTCATGTTATAAATTGAATGGAAAGCTTTCTTATTTTATAATATAGAAACATTTAGTTCCCAAACACAGACGTTTGTCCATTTAACAAGGGTCAGGTTGTCTTTGAAAAACAGAATGAAGAGAGAAATTGGTCAACATGAAGACCAAATGTCTGCACATCCAGCATCTGTGAAGGTGGAAGATGCCATAGATTCTGCAAAAATATGCAATAAATATATATTGTATATAATTTAAATGCAAATAAAAGAGTTTCCCCAAAGTTATGATTTAAGATTTGCTTTATTTAAAGTCTTCTTGAGTGAAATGAAAAAAAGGAGATGCCACAAGCATCACAGCCCCCACCACCCACCCACACTACAGTTGATCTGAGAACATGAATGATCAGCAATGATGCAAAAGCAACTCAGCTGCTGGACAAAGACACTGATTTTATATATGTGGGAGTAAAAACATATAACAGATTTGTTTGTAAAAGTTAAAAACAAAAAGAAACAACAAAACCCTTTTTGGAAAGGGGCACCAATCCGCCTGTTGACCCCAAGATACTTAAACTCCTCCACCTGAGGCAGGAGCACTGCACCCACCCTCTCAGGTCAAGAGCCACGGCCTCAGACTTAGCGGTGCTGACCCTCATCCCAGCCGCTTCACACTCAGCTGCAAACCACCCCAATCCATGCTGAAGGTCCTGGTTCAATGAAGCCAACAGGCCAAGATTGTCTGCAAAGGAATCCTGTGGTTACCAAACCAGACCTCTTCCGACCCCTGGCTGGACCTAAAAATTCTGTCCATAAAGACTATGATCAGAAACTGGTGATAAAGGGCAGCCCTGCCAGAGTCCAACATCCACTGGGACCAGGTCTTACTGCTTACTACTCAGGGCAGACCTCATCCATCCTGGGGAATCTTAACCGCCCCTTGTCTGGCTCGCCACCCTGGACCTGTCTGCCGTGGAAGACCCAACCAGAGACTGAAGACCCAGACACTCGAGCTCTCTAACCCCTTCACCATGTTAAGGTGGCGGTTCATGGAGGGGAACAAGAAACAACCTTTTTATTAAAGTAGGTGTTTATATGGGTCTCACACAACCCATTTAAAAAAACAAAAACTCATCATATTTTATTTTATTTGATGAAATTAAAGTACCAATCTCTTTGTTTACATGTCTGTAATTTATTATAAAGATAAATATAAGAACAAAGAACCGTCAGTGCATCACAAAGTCAAACTCTTAAAGAATTCCCTCTGCATTTCACAGCATCCGCATCCATCGGTCACACCTTCCTCCGCTCGATACGCTCTTTGAGAGCTGTAATTTGATTTTTCATGTGACGATGACGATGATGGAGATGGGGATAATCCCCACTATGCATTCACAATGGAATATTTCCCAGTAGCCTGTATTGATCGGAACTGTTATTTGCCAAGAGGATCAGTGTGATAATTAAAACCTAAACACACTTAGCACCTGACTTTGAAGCATTTATTACCTTGGATAGTTCAGCAGGAAAAGGAAAAGGTCACATCAAGCAGGAGGGACGAGCAGTTTGGCAGCTTGGTTTGTTTTGGAGACGACAGATTTTAATTTCATGTATGCAGGTAGATTAGCTGGTTAAAATGACTTTGCTGACACCTTCAGAAAGCCTCAAATGTTATCATTTTTGCCACTGGCACAACAGGACCTACTACAAGTTTTTTGAGATCTTCATAACTCTGTTTGAAAAACAAGGACTTTTAGAATATTTGGAAATGGAGATTTGCAGGTTCATGTGGAGGCAGCAGGTTTGTAATTTTAGTGATGAGTGTCCTGATAGACTCTCATTTTTCTGACAGTGATCTGGACCTTAAGTTCATTTCTGTTTAAACCGAGTAAACGCTAAGATCCAAAGACCAGTTTTAGTCTGATCTGAGTTCAGTACAAGAAAACCTGAGCTCATCCATGATCTTGCACTCTTTGCATTTTGTCCTGAGCAGATTTTTTTTGTGTCCTTACATATCTTGCTATGAAGTTAAGTGTGGACACAAAACACATTTTACTTGTCAAAATCTGAATCCACCACAATTTTCTTTTTTGTTGTGTTGCCTTGACTACAGCAACACTGTGGTTGTGTCAGAATTCCCTCTCTGCTCCCTAACGACTATCTAGTGCCCTGAAATTTAAAAGCAGTTCAGACACCATTCTCACTAATTAAAAACAAAAAACACACCAAATATGATGTCATAGATTTCCGGAAATGAAAACGTAATAAGTATCAACATTTGACAAAGAATATTTATGAACCCTCTGTGTTCTGATGATGAAAACTTCGATGGTTTATTTAAAATAAATATAAATGCAATTTTTCAAACAAGAAATTGTTCAAGCGCAATGCATTGTGGTCTATATTGACCAATCAAGTGAGTATTGATATATGCTGATTTTTCTCCTGGGAAACTTCTAGGGCTCAATACCTTATACCAGCTCATCGAAACTATCAATGAAATGGCAAACTCACTAAATAGTGCACTAAGTAGTGAGTAGTGAAAAAATTCGGACACAACCTGATAGTGAACTATTTTCCCAGCATCCTTTTTTATGTATGGAGTCTGCATGTCTAAGGATAAGGGGGGAGGGCTTTCCATTGCTGCTGCTGGGCCCCTCAGTGGCTCCAAACAAACAAGAAACTCCCAACTCCCAAACGGATGGAAGAACACTGCAGCCACACAAGTGCATCATCTACCACACAGTGGTCCCCAACCGTTTTCAGGCCTCGGACCAGTTTAATGCCAACAATATTTTCACGGACCAGTCTGAAATCAGATTCTTTTCAAACTTCCAGTGTTCCTTAACTCTTTAAGGTAATGTTTATCTTTATCCTCTGTAAAATATCTCTAACTTCTTTAAACTTTAGCTGTGAACTAGATTTCATGTGAACCATTAAAATGGGATATAGATTTTTCCTTAACCTATACCTGTTAAAGTGGAAGACAAAAAATCTGACGCTAACTTCAGCCTGTTCCAACTTTTAAGATGTGACGGACAAATCCAAGAAACTGGATCTTTTCTGCTCAAAGAAACTTCCCAAATATGTTGGTTTTTGTTAACTTTGTTAACTTGATCTAACCTTAATTTAACTGTTGGTGCAGCAGCTTCTAGAAAGTAGTGGATTGAATTTCAACACGTGATTAAGCAACTACACATGTCAAGAATTAGTCGGATATGGTCGGATATGAAAGAATCCGGTTTTCCAAAATGAAACCTCTTTCAGAATCAGATTTTTAGTAAAACAGAAAAAAATGTTGGTTGTGTTTTCAGTCCGATGGACCGCTACCGGTTGATCGGGGAACACTGATTTAATAGAGCCTTTTCTGTTTCAAAACAAAATCTTTCAGAAGATCAGACGTGCAGACCTTCATTACCTTTGGGTAAATAATGAGGAGCTGAGTTAGTGGGTATCTGCTTCATTCTTACTGTTCTGACCAAGGCCATGAATAAAACTATCTGCTCTGATCAACTGGGAACACCTTATGGTTCAACATTTTAGAATAAAATAAGACGAAAAAGCTGCCAAATACTCTGGATTATTTAAAGATTACCTCCTGCTGTGACTCCACCTCCGCTGTTGTTATCCTTTCTCTTCAAACTAAAAAACCTTTTCCTGAGGTGTGTTTGTTTTCTCCAACTCCACTTCCTCCGTGTCAGATTGAACTCTACACAGTTAGTTGTGTTTCATTCCTGCAAATGTTTGCAGAATAATTTCTCTTCATGTTGATTTAAAATTCCAGAAAGACGCTCCATCACAATAGAACACCTGTTTGAATGTGAACATGCAATGTCTCTCTCCAAATCCAACATGGCGGTATAAAGTGGACATATGGAAAAAAAGATGTGTGTGTGTGTGTGTGTGTGTGTGTGTGTGTGTGTTTGCAGGGAAAGGAAAGGCGATGCTCCAAACAAGCTCAATTCAGGAGTTTTATCTCCCTTATAAATTAACAGCATGAGCATAGGCCATCACTGCAAGCAAACACAAGGACTCCCCTGGGAGTGGCGATTCATAAGAATGGGAGGGGGGCCAGAGCATGGGGGCACAGCTTGGACACATCAAATCGACTTTAAAGACAATTCAGAGCAAGAAGCAGCAGAGATTGATGGCCATATGTCAATGAGCTGCAGACAATGAGGACGAAAGGTAAATGTCCCGGGGAGGGTGTTTGTGCACCCCCCCAGTTTACACTGATGCCTGCCTGTGTACATAAATTACAGACATCCTCACGCTCTGCCACCGTTTAAGGCCCCTTTGGAGTGCTTTCTGCTATTTTATTAAGCAGCAACAATTTATGTTTGCAGTTGGGGGGGGGGCAGAGCTGGGATGGACCCGGACAGATGATCCGATTCCATGATGGATGCGGCTTCACTGAACTCTGTCGTGGTGGGAGCCACTGGGAATTTTGCAGGAAAATGATCACTGCAGGACAATGAAATTCTCTGTCAGTGACAATGAATTCATATAATACTGGAATATGAACAAATACCCCCCTTTACCCAAAAGCAAATGGATCATGTTTGATCATCAGACCACATGTCCAACTCATTCCTCTGCTCTTCACTTATCAGACTTTAAATAACATTAAAAAAGAATCAATCATAAAAAACTCAAGATCACACAAAAAATGCAAGATTTATCAAACTTTTATAAATGCATCTGATTTGTTTGTCAAACGTTCCCATTAAAGACCCACTTCAAACAAAAAGGGTCTTTTTTGTGTTTGTAACATGTTCTTGTAGCATTTTTCTGATGGTGGAGGACATTTTTAACATGAATTTAGATAAAAGCTGTTTTTCTGAGTATTTCTTTGTTGAAATATTTGTGAAACAGGATCAGCCAAAAAATGCTGTTGGACCAAACCTGAAGCAGTGATGTAGCTGCTACGTGTATAATCAGCGAGCCACAAGCTCCCTGCACCGCCCCATTCTGATACGTCCACTTCATATCAATAGATCCATGTACGTCTTTGTTTTCCTTGTCTGCACTGGTGTCTGGCTCTAAACTGTATGGCTGGATAGCTCCAATATTGGTCATCATTTTTGTTGCACCTCTGGTAGGTTAGGGATGTGAGGGGCTGTTAGCTAGCAGTAGAGAGCACTGACTGTATAAGGGAACTGGACTGAGAGTGTGTGACGTCACTTATACCTTATTTCTGGCTCCAGCAAAATTAAGCCGATTCAGTCACCATTTTTGGCATTGCCATGTTGGAGCCAGGTGACAGTGATTGGTCAGAGTTGGTCTGAGTCAATGTTTCTATGGCAACTAGTGTCGCCAATCATGAGTAAGCTTGTTCAAAGTCAACACCCCTTCCAAAGAAAGCGGCTCTGAAGAATCAGTCTATCTAATGTTTGAGGTGGGGGCTAGTGGGCACCATGTGCTTTTACTAAGGCATCCGATTAGTCAGTTTCTAAGCTGAATTGCAATGAAGGTAAAATATCAAAAAAAAAATTGATCATAAAGAAAATGTAAAAAAAAAAAAAGTATCAGAACAAGAACGGGAATTCTGACAAATTACTGAAAAATATCTGTTTATTTCTCTATAGAAATCTATGGGGTTTTGGCTTTTTGGAGCCAATGGGTATTTCCTGTTGGAAAACGATGGAGGAGGGGCCATTCAGTCATTCATTTACCTTATACAGTTAATTAGTGTAAACGAAGGGATGATGGGAAATGAAGGCAGGCTTACTCTTGTAACAGTCCCAGCCCACAACTCTGATGCGAGTTTTTGATGAACTCCTGCTGCTCTACAGATACTATGTCCTAAAAAACAACACAGGCTTTTTGATTTGGTTTGAAATCAACATATCATAATTAAAACCACTGGGAACATGTGTACAAAAGATCAAACGATGATTGGAGTTTGACTTCATCACTAATTCAATAAACATATGCTTCTTAATACTTTGGCTATTATGACGTTATTGGAGACGTTTGGGAGATATTGTTGAATCAATCATTGAAATTACATCGTAGCCGGGTCATTGGTCACTAAATTATACTAAAAGACCCCCCCCATTAAACCGCAGGAGATAAGAGGATTAGTAGAAGTCCTGAAGCATTCAGACGATCAGTGAGTAGAGCAGTGACATGCTAACTCTGACATTTGAATCTGAGCGACCCTCCCCTCGCACACTGAGGATTCAGCAGCATCCCTTTAGCCAGAAACACGGCTTAATCAAATGAAGCCGTGTTAGCACCCACCTACACTGATTCCCCCATCAAAGAAAGTAAAAAGAGGGTCTCATTTTAACAAGGGTGAGTCTTTATTCAACCAAGTTACTGACTTGTCGGTTCATGACCTGAAAGCACATCTGCACACGACTAATTAAATCACAACTGAACACATTAAATATGACAGTCTGCAGAAAATTGGAAAATTATTACTTTCAGCTTCTCTGAGTTTTAACAGCCATGTCCTTTGTCATGTCACTGAACATCATCCAGATGCTAATTGGTTCACCTTCATACATGTTCTTGAAGTTTTCTGTTCAAAGTTGAGTCTGGTCCTCCAGGGTTTCAGTCGAAACCAGAAGCCGCAGAAGCCATCTCATTGCTTACAAACTGAAGCCATGAAAAGCCAGATGCTGCACTGGAGCAGAGCTTCATGCCTTCAGTTTCTACTTTGACCTTGCCGTCAGTAAAGTTCTACTTTCAGAACCACTTGTACGCTGATGTGTCTGTTCATGGATGTGGACTGACTAGTTGTGTTTTTGTTCCCAAATATATCCATCCCATAGTCCAAACTATGTATACAGTAAGTCCCTCCCTCTTATTAACCTTTTGTGGTTTTTTTTCAGTGCAGTCCATGCAAACTTTTTTTTTTTTTTACAGGGCAGTGTCTGTGTCCCTGATTGGCTCTTGATCTTGTCACTCAGTCACCTACGTGCCATGTCTCCTGTACAGAAGCGTTCAGGTTGAAAAATCCAC
>BOLG01001065.1:0-45000 GCA_016861445.1 Oryzias woworae
AAGACTTTCCGGTGGCACTGTAGTTCCAGAGCCTCAGTCAGGTTTAGAAGATGTGTGGGCTTAAATGAGCAATTTGTGAAAAAAGGTCATAAAACAAAGTTCTTTTTGGACCAACAATCTGCTGTAAACCCACAACTGCTTAAATCAGAAATCACATCAAGCATTACGTCATCAGGTTTGGAGGACTCTCCTTCAGCTGAGCCCAGAAACGAGCAACTGTCTTTATTCTCACGGATGTGTTTGTAAAGGCTGATGACTGAACCTTCCGAGTTACCTCTCTCAGGAGTTTGGTTTGCTTACTCAGAATGCAAACAAACTAAACATTACACCTGGAAAGCAGCGAAGCAGCAGCAGCTCATCATCACTCAGCTCAGCTCAGACCAGGATTATTCCACTGTTCTTGTTCTCAGATTAAACCTTAGATTAGGCCGTTATCTTCAGATAAGTGAGAGATTTCCTGGGAGTCTGGCCTTTAGTCTGCTACAGATAAGACAGACAGGAAATCTTTGCTTTATAAGTCTGGACGTTCTCCTTCATGCTTGAGCTCACGTCTTTAATCTTAGAAAGCCAACAAGAATTTTATCAGTTCAGTTTCTATCTAACGTCTGTTTCAAGCCTTATAAAAAAAACGACGTTAATAGACCTTTTTCAGATGAAAATGTCCTAAATGGTGGATTCTCTCTTAACTGTCCTTCCGGATGTTTGGAAGGTCTGCTGTGTGCCACAGGTCGACCATGATGAGTTAGTTTTTTTCTTCTTTTTCTGGGTCAAGAAGAGTCCAGAGAAAACCTGCACCATAAAAGTGTTGAGCAATGGAGCACAGTACTGCAGAGGAACCAAAACGAAAAGAAGTCAACTTTAAGCTTTCAGTCCAGGAAGAGGACAATCCCATCAGAGGAGCACCGGGATCGCTCCACCACAGGGAGGAGTCCGGGCCCCTGTGGGTTCTGTTTGCAGCTGGAGCACGGGCCCTCTGACAGTCCTGAGTCTGACCTCAATGGTAAATGGTAAATACTTATATAGCGCTTTTCTACTTCAGGCCAAAGCGCTTTACAGTCACAGACCCACTCACCCATTCACACACACATTCATACACTGATGGTGGCTCTGCTGCCGAACACTGGCGCCAACCTTCCATCAGAGGCAATGTGGGTTTCAGTGTCTTGCCCAAGGACACTTCGACGGGCAAGGCAGGAATCGAACCTGCAATCCTTTGATCACAGGCCGACTGCCCTTTCCACTGCGCCACGGCCGCCCCAATGTCACACTTCATTCATTTCACTGAGGAGCTTTTGATTGGAGCGTCAGACTCCATTAACATCTCGACCTTCTTCGCTCTACATAGAAAGGCTGTTTGTAGCCTCTCTGTTCTAAGGACTAAAATGGCTGAAGCTGGGGGCGGGTCTAACATTTACACTTCCTGTAAACACATTCCACCTCGCTTCTCTCTGATGCATTTAAAGTCCAACAAAACTGTCAGACTTTTGGTTTCTCGTTTTTCTTTCCCCTGTCAGCAGTTACCAGGAGAACATTTCCATGTCGGGGCGGCCGTGGTGCAGAGGAAAGGGCAGTCGGCCTGTGATCGAAGGATTGCAGGTTCAATGAAGGTAGAAAAGCATTGTATAAGTAAACGCAATTTACCATGTCATGCTCCTTTGGTGCTTCAGTCTTACAACAGGCTGTAAATGTGCACGCACTCACTGTGAAATGGGTTTATCTCCACAAGGACCCATTAAAACACAAAACTCATGAAAGATTACAGGAAAGGAACAGAATCTTCTGGACTTTACACTCTTCCGGAGAGAAGAGGATGAACTAGAAACCTGGGAGTTTACATGACAGCTGATCACCTGAGTAAGACCTGCAGAGACCTCCTCAGGAAGCAGGAGCTGCCTGAAGCTTGATGATGAGCTCCAACTGGGCCTCTACAAGGGTCAGAGTTCAAGTGTCAAAGGCCCTGGAACCCCTGTTCATCAGATCTTATTCTCTGTGGCTGCCGGTTCTAAACCGTGAACGTGTAGTGCGTGGTGTGAGGGCGCTCAGCTCTGCAAAGAGATTTCCTCCAACTCGGAGCAGCGATCTGAAGGCTTTGGAGTTCGTGTTTGAGTTCTTGCTCTGTGAAGCAGCAGTTTGAATTCAGTGATCATAAACAACTCAAAATGGGGTTAAATCCACTTGTTTCCAACGTGTGAATCAGTTCAGATGAGGAAGACGCAGCATTAAAAAAAAACACTTAGACACTTTTGGTCTGTTTCTGACAAATAAAAACAGGATTCACCTGGTTTCAGGAAGGAGTGATGGTGGGAGGAATTCCATCCATTTTTATTCAGGGTCACTGAGGTCGACCCCGCTGCTGAAGGGTGGTGGCAGCATTCATCCTGGACAGTTCACCAGTCCATCACATAATAAACACTCTCACACAAGTGGGACATTTTTACAGGAGCTGAAGCTTTACAGCAAGAAAAAGAGGAAGAAGCTGGTTGCGCTGAACTGAACCACTTCCTGCTGCATCTTTTTGACCATTTTAATTTGACAGAATTTGTTCATTTGAATGAAATTGTTATAAAGAGGACACAAACTTAACGGATGAAAGAGAGAGCGCAGCATCATGTAAGGGCGCCCACTGCAAGCAGTTAAACACAAAGAGCATCCAAGTCCTTTTCTATCTGCTTCTCTGACGCAGAACAAAAACGTTCCTGCTAGCAGGAAAGCTAGCAGTGGTTTGAAATGAAACCACTTTGAGGAAGTTGTGGGAGGAGCAGAACGGCAGTGTGATCATGGAGGGTCCAGAACCCCCTGAGCGACTGTCTTCTCATGCACTAAACTTACTTTGGTTAATCTGTATAGCTTCCCTCTTTTAGACATTTTAGTCAAATAATATCATTTGAAATATAATTAGTTTATGGTAAAAATATTATTTGACTAAAAATGATTGAAATAAAAATGTTCATTGCTCATATTTTGCTTCCAGAGTCAAACCTCTTTTTTTAAACCAGAGACAGCTCTTTTCCTTCCAAACGTGATTAAAGTGAAATCTTTTGGGATTAACGGATTACTTTTTAAAGGATTAGCCCTATTTTAATGCTGACTCAGATTTTCTGTTTGTTTTTTTACATTTAAGAAGTTGTGTTGTGCTCACACAACAAAGCCCCTAAAAAGTCAGACATTTTCCATAGAAAAAATGTCTTGATAAGATCATTCTCCTTGCAAGACAGAAAATAAGACATTTTTTCTTGAAACCTGGGACTTTTTTCCTTTTGTTAAGATTCAGTTTTTGCTGAGCTCTGACCCAAAGCTGGAGGTTCTGGTGCTCCTCCTCTGCTACTTCTGAGGACAGAGGATGAAAACTTCTTCAAAAAAGTAGAATTTAACTAAAAGCAAAGGAGGAGGAAGCTGCTTCTTTGACGAATCTGTGACTTCAGGAATGATGTGAAGGTGAGTGCCTGCTGATGTGAAGTCCTCCCAACTGGAGTGGTCCCGGTGCCGGTGTGGGTTACTGGATCGGGTCGGTCCTTCAGGTGCTCCTGTCACTCTCCTCTTTTTCTTTCTTCTCTAAACTCTTCAACTGAGAGACAGAAACCAGGAGAGTTAAAAGAAAAGAAGAAAGACAAAAACTAAAGGCAAAATGGACTCACTTTCTTCTTACTGAAAGGTGGATCCTTCCACACACGTTTCCATGGCAACGCGGCCCTGCTCAGCCCAGGTGAGCGCAGAGTCCCGACCCATCTGTGGGAAACAAACATCATGTCTGTTTATTTTTACGTTTATAACAAATGAAAACATTTACGTTGGTACAGTTTTATCGTACTAGGAAACAAAGTTTTCAGGGAAGAAAATGACTGCTAAAATTCTTATTACATTTATGTAATGGAACATAAATGTGCTAAAAGGATGATGGCACATATATGTCATGATGAGCTCCACTCAGTTCCCTGCTTTTCACATGTAAAAATAAAGAATATTCTAGCAAAATGTGTTTAAAACCATGACCTCCATCTGCTCCCTGATCCGCTGCCCTCTGCTGGCCAGCAGGGGTTCTGCAGGCTGCGTATCCTGCAACCGTGAACAGATTCTTCTTTTTAACTCACTGACCTCCACGATTTCATCTACACCCTTTCTTTGTCTGGTTCCAGAAATGGAAATCTTTAAAGACCAAACCGTCCTTGACTCAAAGGAGTTCAGCTTTGAAGGGCTCCATCTGTGCTGGAGCTTCTCCCTTTGCAGGAGGCACATGAATACATGATGAAAGCAGTTCACAGCTAGAGCTTTCTGGATAAAAAACACCACCACAGATCAAACAAACTCAGATAAAACTTGAATCCTCTGACAGAAAAAGTTTTCAACCTCTGACAGTGGTTTTCCTGGGTTATTTCCTGCTAGAAATAAGCTTTTAGAGCTAAAAGATCAATTGTAGTGGGCTAAAGTTAAAATAGCACACAATGTAGGTGAGAGCAGCTGCTTCCTGAAACTCAAGCCAACCACTGAGTCCCTGAAAAAAATAGGATTTAAAAGATGATGTTGAGAAAGGTTATTCTGACTAATAGACTGAGTAATGACTGAACCTGCAGGTACTTCCTGTTTGGAACGCCAGGAGGGAGGGGTCACTCAGTCTACAGTCAGTGGTTTATCCAATGAAAATAAAATAAAAAGCAAAGAGGCTGTGTTGTGGGCGTGGCCTCTTCCTACCTTTAACAAGGCGGCGGCCTGCTGGGGGTGAAACATGGAGGCGCTCAGAGCCATCAGACCGACTGGAACAGCAGCCGCTTCAGCCTGGACCCTGAAAGCAGAGGTCAACACTTCAGCACGCTGCAGAGCATCATGATGCGGGCAGGTAAAGACTGCCACAGGAGAATCACAGCGTGTTTCACAGTGAAGCAGAACAGAAATGTGTAAATGTGAAACCATAGCTTTGTTTAATGCTGCATTTCAAAAGAATCAAAATTTCAAAAACATCCAACAGGTTCAAAGGATGAAGATGATGGGGAGGTGCTTCCTCATCCCGTCCTCAATGAAGTTGTGTTTCCACCACAGATCTGAAGGACATCAGGGGATCCAAACCGGAAGTGTCCTTTGAAAACTTCCTGATTCAGGTTCATGCATTTATAAAGCTCCAGTTCACTTTGGACGCAGTGTCAACCTGAGTGCTACCAAACATCAAACACAGCCAGATGCATTCGACAGGAGTCAGTTACAGTCAAAGGGGTTTCAGGGTGATCCCTGTACTGAGCTACCAGAGGGGATGGTGGGGAAGAAAACTCCCTCTAGATGCTAGAAGAACCCTCCAGCAGAACCGGACTCACTGAGGGCCACCATCTGCTGTGAGAGGTTGGACGGACAGGAAGACGACTCAAAACAGCTGGAACATACAGAAGGAAAGACGAGGGAAGCGAGGAGCCGCAGCAGTGAGAGAACAGGAAGCAGATGAACACAGTATGACCGTGACAGAAGAAATCAGTCCTTTTCTGCAGCAAGGAGATACCATGAAGCAAACAAACAAACATCTCTGAAGAGCTGTTACAAACAAAGATATTTGTTAGTACCTGCAAGCAGAAGAGAACAAGAAAAGATCCCAAAACTGCAGAAGAAAAACAAAGATTTACAGTTTAGATGGTGGATAAGTAAAAATGTTCAGCATGTTCTGAACTGACAGTGAAGCAGTTCTCTTATTTTGAAAAGATCAGGGGGGGTGATTTCTTTCAGTCTTTTTTTAACCCAGTTTCTTTTTTAAAGCAATCCTACTTTGTGGAAACAATTGGGGATATTTTAGAGAGTTGGATAATCTGATGAATCGTTGAGCATCTTTAAAAATCAATTCGATAAAAGCAAAGTTTTGGAACCCACATCAAGAAAGAAGGTTACCTTTAGCCAGGTAAAGTCCCAGGAAGCCGGAGAATCCCACCGCAGCCGCGCTGGGGTACAGGTCAGGGGGGGGCTCACTCAGGAATTGGTATGTGTCTGAAGGTCACATGAAGGAGTCAGATCTCAAATCAGATAGAGCAGAGTTTGCATCAGAAATGACATTTGTGGAGATTCTCAGTCTTCCAGTTCATGTTTTCTGCTCAGAATGGGACTTCCTTCTTTTTGTCAGTTCTGATGAAGCTTCTCGGATCAGAAGTGAAACGTCTTCAGGAAAAGAAAGAAGTCCTGTTGTCTTTAGAACACACGCCTCCATCAGGAATGACAGAGACAATACCTGATGCTGAATAGACGCAACAAGAATAAAGATGAGACTCGGGCAGATTGCAAATGTGTTTAAACACTTTGAGTGTGTGATTGTGCAAAATATGCAATCCTTATAAAAGTGGGAAGTCATTTGTCAAGTGCACAACAGATAAAACCAAATGCAAAAATCAGAAGCAGAATTCTAAGCTTTATTTCAAGTTCAAATACATTTTTCTTTTGGATTTTATCTCAATCCCTGAAAACAGATTCACACATAAATGCTGCATTTAAGTACAGCAAACTAGGACTTTGGTGTCTTCTAAAGAAACAATAATTATTGACTTATTCCTTTGTCAACAAAACAGGATTGTTTTTAACTCTGTTTTTGTAGAAACCGCACCGATAAAGTTTGAAATAAAGCCTGCAAACATTTTTATGCCGTTAACTCCACAGGTTAGCAGCAGTTTTAAGCTTCATTTTCTTTATGCATGTTCTCCATTGCTACAAGAACATGTTAAAACCAGCATTTGGATTGGAGTGAGCTGTTCTGTTACAGTCCAGTGAACGGTGCATGGGTATTTGTCCTCACCTGTGACCGTCCTAACAGCAGTGTTGACCAAAGGCTCCACCGTCCTGTAGGCCTGCTGGAATCCACACAGCAGCACGAGACACACACAGGTGAGTTTGGCACTTTCCAAATCATCAGGCCGTTCCACATCTTTTTGTGAGGACGGTGTCACTTATGGAGCTTTAAGTATTTAGGATCATCTGCAGCAACTATCATGTTCTCACACTGAGCTCTTCTCTCAGTCTGCAGGATTCCTGGTTGCTTCTGAATATTTCAGGCCCCTCTATAGTGGAACCAGCTCTCTGCTTCAGGTCAGGAGGCAGAGGCCAGCTTTGTTTTCGGGACTTTAAACTTCCCTTTTTAATAAAGCTAAGACTGAACTTAACCTGGGTAACTTTGAGCCCAAAATGCTTTTTAAATCCCATGGAATGATCTCATTCTGATCAAATCTACTCAGAACCATCAGCAGATCTCCTTAAGGCTGATGCTGGGTCTTCTCCTTTCATCCCAGACTTACCTCAGCCTTTTCCACTCCTGTGTGCACACTTTGCTGAAAAAAGATGCACAAAGTTCCAACAGTCAGTGTGGGGGGGGGGGGCACAAAGATGTAGAGCAAAGACACAAGAACTAAACCTGAATTTCCAGAAAAAACGTCCTCATCAAAGAAATGTTGAGGTTTTGTGTGTCTTGATCAACTCTGACACCATTTCAAACTACTGGATGAGCTTCGTCAACTCAGGTGACACACCTGACAGTGGTTTGTGTAAGGCTCCGCCCACTTCCTCAGCAGCGTCACGCTCTGCTCCAGCTGCCCCACCTCCCGCTCCACATCTGCAGGCTTCGTTTCAGGGACGGTGTATAGAGACGGCAACTGAAACACACAAAGGGAAGCTGTCAGTCACAGTGCTGCCGCTGTTATCTCAGATAACATCACTCTTTAATGATGCTTTTATTTGGTCCTTTTTGTCTTTTATCTTAAAGCTTTCTTTTTAAACACAAGTTTGGTCCTGTTTTTGTAATCTCACACATTTGTAACAGATGATCTTTCTCTGAAGGATTTTGTGTCTTTGTTACTGTGTGTGAGAAACATTTCTTCTGACTGCGTCACTGTGTAAAATAGTAATGAAATCTTCATTCATGTCTGTTTGTTGAGTTGAGGTCATGTTGAAGGGGATCCAGACTCAGCTGTGGCAGCATGATCCCACATACGTGCATAAACAGTGGGATCAAAACAAGCTCACTGCTTCTGTTCAGTTAATTTGAACCTGTCAACAACTATGAAGGTTGGAAAAGCTCATCTCTCTTGTTCTTTCCCGTCTTTATCGTGACATCATATTTAATTTTCACAGTTATCTTTAAAACGCGTTGTTTGTAAAGAAAACCTCATTTAGGTCCAGAAGCGGCTGGGAGCTCTTCTTCTTCGCCTCGCTCATTCCTCCCGCCAGTCCCGGAGCGGCGGCGCACAGCGACTCCTGGTGGACACAAACAGATCACAAGCAGATCTCCAAAATTAACTAAAAACTCGATGGAGTCAGAGTTTTTAATGTCAACGATATATGTAGGGACAATTTACGCTATTAGGAAAAGAATGTATTAAATATAAACAAAATACTTAGAGACGAGGAGAGATGCTAACGACAGCTACTAGCGGAATGCTAACATGTCATCAATTAGCAAGGCTAGTTACTAGCTTTTCAGTCAATTCCTCTTAATCCCGAACCGCTTGTTATGATAGCTGTTCACCCTTTAGAACATGATTCAGAAAATAAGCGTTATGACGAAAGTTACCATCATCTTTAAGGACATTTTCATTCAGTCGTGTTTTCCTACGGAAACTCGTAGTGTTCAAAAAAAAGAAGCGCAAGCGCACTAGAAAAAAATCGATTAAAAAATAAAAATAGGTATGAAACTGCAACTGGAGGTATATCCCTGATTGGAAAACACAAAAAAGTAGAGATAAAAACATAATAATCAACAGTCATTTCAAATAGTTGTGAAATTTCATTTAACCTTCGTTTTAAATAGAGAATCCTCAACATTGTGTAAATGTTTTCTTCTATAAACCCAAATTCATTCTTTATGTTTTTTTATATGAATGAAAATAGACTCAGAACCTTTGAGCTCAACGTACTGGTATATCTCAGGGGAAATCTTTAAGCAAATGTTTAAAAATATTTGACTGTTAAACCAATGCGTGAATCAAGCAAAGGTCTGGCTATGAAGCAAATATAATTAAAAAGCCTTAATATAGCAATGAAATGACATTTTATACAATTTTATAACATTTGTATAGTAAAAAGAAAAAGGTGGCAATAATAAACAAACCAGCAGCTGAAAGTTGATCAATATGAACATTTATTTCTGGAAAGAAGTTACAAATCGTTTCCAAAGTCTCTACTCAGATTATAACATACATTAATCTGATTTTACTGACTTTTTCTGATGAGTCGCAGCAGTAAGGTGTGATTTATTCCTCTCCTCTATTCTGGTTTCCTACAGACAGACTGAAGACTGGAGGACTAAAGGACGCTGCGCTATGACTGAACGTGCCTGAAATCCCTGATGGTTTCAAGCTCTTCAAAGAACAACATGAGGAAGAGGAGGCAGAGGACTGCAGCAGGAGCCGTGAATGAGAACGGGTGAAGATGTTTGTACCCTGAAAAACTGACAACAAAACAGTTTTACTGGTTGAAAGGATAGAAGTTGGAGGTTTGTCATCTACGTGGATATCTAGATTATGTCTACTAGAGTTTGACAGCAAGGTATTTGATAAACACATCATCTGAATATAACAGTCTTGCGTTTTTTTTTTCTTGTCGGGATTTACAGATTGTAGTTTACCTAACAATAAAAGTGAGATGATTTGCTCCACACTATGAGAAAACACTACATGACTGATTCAAGAATAAAAACTTAAGACTTTTGTGGCATTTTCAAACATTTCTCCCCAGGTCAGCTGAGAAGGAATGTCGAAGTCAAAGCAGCTCTCCACGAACGCTGTGCAGCTGCAGCTTGTCAATGTGCAGACAGCTGCGCAGCCCTCCACCAACGCTGTGCAGCTGCAGTTTCTCAATGTGCAGATAGCAGAGAAATGTTGAATGCAGCCACGGAAGAAATGAAATGGTCTTGACCTGAGGATGGGATCCAAGTCCCGTCCTCGTGGTCCATGAGCGTTTTCTAACAGGAAACGCACAGTTACAGCAGACTGTCAGAAATGCAGTGCAGTTTGATCTTCAGCATGGTTTTCTAGGCAGAGTGTCGACGCCTCCACTAAGAAACCATTCCGCTGGACCAGAAACGAGCAAAAAGAACAAGATTCAGAATTCACTTCTCCACATTTTTAACTACTTGATCACTGGTACTGCATAGCTTGGTGAAAAGCGATACTTGAGAAAATAAATAACTTAAATAAGCAGCTACAGACAGAACTGCATCAGTAGGTGCTCTAGCCCTTTTCCACAGTTGCCTAAAAAAAAAAAAAATCAAAAATAGAATCAACACTAAACAGCTGCTGGGTTGCAGGATCAAGGCGTCTGAATGCTGACGTGCAATTCAGTGGTTTAGGGAGCTGAAGGCGACTCGTCTGTGTCTGAATCTAACCGCTCACATGGATGCACATCCTGGCTGCTGGTTAGTTCATGTTTTCTGTTCAGCTTTTTATTCTAGCCAAGTTTGAGATGAACCATCTGTTTAGACAAACAAAAAAAAGAAAGTCAACCCATTTAAGGTCTGACTTGATTTCAACAATGAGACGACTTTAAAGTTGTTTGGTTAATGCTGCCTTCTGCAATGAGGTAAACCTTAAAGTAGTCCCACCGTTGGAATCGAAGAATGTCCTTTCATTAGGAGACTCAAATATATACACACGTGGACAAAATTGTTGGTACCCCTCAGTTAAAGAAGGAAAACCCACAATTCTCACTGAAATCCACTTGAAACTTACAAAAGTAACAATAAATAAAAATTTACTGAAAATTAAATAATCAAAATAAGCCATCACTTTGGGATTGCTGATTAACATAATTATTTAAAAAAAAACAAACTAATGAAACAGGCCTGGACAAAAATGATGGTACCCATAACTTCATATTTTGTTGCACAACCTTTTGAGGCAATCACTGCAATGAAGCGATTCTCTGTATTTGTCAATGAGCGTTCTGCAGCTGTCAACAGGTATTTTGGCCCACTCCTCATGAGCAAACTGCTCCAGTTGTCTCAGGTTTGATGGGTGTCTTCTCCAAATGGCATGTTTCAGCTCCTTCCACAGATGTTCAATGGGATTCAGATCTGGGCTCATGGAAGGCCACTTTAGAATAGTCCAACGCTTTTCTCTCAGCCATTCTTGGGTGTTTTTGGCTGTGTGTTTTGGATCGTTGTCCTGTTGGAAGACCCATGACCTGCGACTGAGACCAAGCTTTTCTGACACAAGGCAGCACATTTCTCTCCAGAATGCCTTGATAGTCTACAGATTTCATTGTACCTTGCACACATTCAAGACACCCTGTGCCAGATGCAGCAAAGCAGCCCCAAAACATGACTGAGCCTCCTCCATGTTTCACCGTAGGGACAGTGTTCTTTTTCTTCGTATGCTTGGTTTTTTGAGTCTATGAACATAGAGTTGATGTGCCTTACCAAAAAGCTCCAGTTTGGTCTCATCTGTCCAAAGGACATTCTCCCAGAAGCTTTGGGGCTTGTCAACATGCATTTTGCAAATTCCAAGTCTGGCTTTTTTCTGATTGTTTTTCAGCAGTGGTGTCCTCCCTTGGTCGTCTCCCATGAAGTCCACTTTGGCTCAAACAACGACAAATGGTGCGATCTGACACTGATGTACCCTTGGCCTTGGAGTTCACCTTTAATTTCTTTGGAGTTGTTCTGGGCTCTTTGGATACAATTCCAACGATCCGTCTCTTCAATTTGTCATCAATTTTCTCTTGCGGCCACGTCAGAGAGGTTGGCTACTGTCCCGTGGGTCTTGAACTTGTGAATAATATGAAGCCACTGTTGTCACAGGAAGTTCAAGCTTGTTTAGAGATGGTCTTATAGCCTTTACCTTTAAGATGTTTATCTATCATTTGTTTCGGATGTCCTGGGACAATTCTCTCCTTCGCTTTCTGTTGTCCATGTTCAGTGTGGTACACACCTTTTCACCAAACAGCAGCAGAGTGACTACTTGTCTCCCTTTAAATAGGCAGACTGACTGATTATGAGTTTGGTAACACCTGTGATGTCAATTAAAGGACACACCTGAGTTAATCATGTCAGTCTGGTCAAATAGTTTTCAATCTTTTATAGACGGTACCATCATTTTTGTCCAGGCCTGTTTCATTAGTTTGTTTTTTTTTAATAATTATGTTAATCAGCAATTCAAAGTGATGGCTGATTTTGATTATTTCATTTTCAATAATTTTTTATTTATTGTTACTTTTGTAAGTTTCAAGTGATTTCAGTGAGAATTGTGGGTTTTTCCTTCTTTAACTGAGGGGTACCAAACAATTTTGTCCACATGTGTATATATATATATGTTTACAACAGAAATGTAAATACTTAAATAAAAGTAAGATGTCAATTTCAATAAAAGGTCTGGGAGTTCAAAATCACGCCAACAAACTGCTTCCTGTTTGTTCTTGGGCCTCAACATCCTTTAGCTACTGTGTTTGTACTCATGTATCATGTTTATAAATCTGAATGAAATGACATAACTTTTGGCTAAAATTACAACCAATCACCAAACACTGCAGTTCACTCTACTATGATTAGCTTAGGAGCTGAATTAGTGCATAAGGTTAGAAGTTAATGTGAATGAAAGAAGATAATCGACTCGCTCTTCAAGATTTTGGCGATTTCGCTCATGAATTCAAAAGTAGCTAAACTCCAGCAAACGTCTGCTCTGATGTGAGCTCCCTCCATATGATCAACATATGCCTTCATTTTTGGGTTCCCGTAAACATAACTACATGAACCTAAGCACAAACAGATGGTTTGTATGTGGAAATGAAAAAAGGTTATCTTGTTTGTTTGGGTTAAACCAAACATCAAGCCGGTGCAGATGAAGCTTCCGGCCGCTGGTGTCGTTTGGTCGGCAGGTAAATTCAGACACTGTTGATCATCTTTGCTTCACAGCTCAACTGTTTAGCTGCTGGGGGGGCGGGGGGGTTCTGGTGAAACTGTCATGTACACAAACAATAAGAAGCAATAAAGTGCAGGACAAACACCGAGACCTCCTCTTCTTCAACTGTGAGGTGTACCATCCTCCTCCTCCTCTTGAGTGCAGCGAGCGTCAGCTGCTGTTTAGTGTTATGAACGCGGCACATGAGGACAGTCTGGACAGGTTTGGAACGCACTGGAAGCAGAAACGCTTTCCTACTAGCTAAACTAAACTAAACACCTGGCGACTCGAGCCTTTTCCACTTTTGGGGATTCTCCACATTTCTGAACATCTTTTTTTCAACCACACTGTTGATTCCGGCTGTGGTGAAGACGGAGGCAGAGCTGAGCATCAGAACGTTCACGGTTGTGAACTGAGGTGAAGGATGGCAGGAGTTTTGGTTTCCAAACAAGCTGCTCTGACTGCTGAGAGAAGCTGCCGATCTGTTAGGATGGCCACAGCAAGCCTCTGGGGTTTTGCACAAACTGAACCTTCAATGGAAGTAGCTCTGTGTGCAGGAAGGCCTCTCTGTTGTCAGACATAACGGGATACGACAAAGACTGACCCAGTTATTCATTTTGACATCTGACTAAATGTGGGGATTAAGCAGTATTTTGCAGAAATGTTCACCGAGGAGAAATAAGGTGCAATAGTTTTATGATTTCTATTCATGCCCTGCACCAACGAAGAGCTCCTCACAGCCACACCTGACCGATTTCTAGGATGCAGATACTTGCAAACTAAAACCAAACAGATTATTTATCTATTTCCGATGTTACTCTGCTTTTTTATGCCATTTCTTAAAAAAAAAAAAAAAAGTTCTTTGTGTTCAAGTGATATTTACCTATAAATCTTGTATTGCCTTGTTTTTTTTGAAGCACGAGGTTACAGACTGCGGTGTGAACCTCGTTGATGACGGCCGTGACGTGATCAGATGTGTTTGCATGGACGCAGCGCTCAGACGCGAGGCGATCGGGGGCTCAGTCTGACAGCACCTTTGACCTGAAGCAGCAGGCAGAGAAGTGGGATCTGAGTGACCCTGGCGTGCAGTTCTGCTTCCAGTGCGTTTCTGCAGCAGCTTGCCCAGACAGCCGACACACAACATGTGGCGAGAAGAACAGGACACGGAATCAGCAGAAGGATTCACCCCAAAAACCAAGAAACCGGCTTGACTGAGAATTCTGAAAAGCAGACTGTTAAAATGTGGCGGCTTGCAGCGCCACGCTTTGCCCTCGGTAGCAAGAGCAGCGTTTCTCACCTCTAGGTAAGTGCTGGTCTCTGGCTTGAAAGCCCCACGCCTCAGAAGTCCCACCCCCCATCTCTGAACGCCTGGTTCCTCGGCGGGAGTCCTTGAACACAACATTCCCCGTTGGAGCAGCAGACCTCAGCTGCAGCGTCTCACATGCTCCAGCACATACTCTGGGAAGTGCAGGCTGCACACCTGCAGGACCGTCCAGTTTGCAAGGCATCCTGGGATACTCGTCTTCCTTCCACTTGTTTTCGTCTGGGTCGAAGGTGAGGATGGAGTCACTGTAGTGGCCGTTGTAACACAAACCGCCAAGTACCATGATCTGTCGGTCCAAAACCGCCACCCCGTGGCCACTACGTCCGATGGGCATGGATGCGAGAATGGTCCACTCGTCAGTGTCGGGGTCGTACACCTCTGTGGACGGACATCCCTGCGACTCGAAAGAAGCCCGCAGGATGACGCACACGCCTCCAAACACGTACAGCTTCCCATTGTGGGAGATCATCTTGTGGAAGCACCGAGCGTAGTTCATTTTGGATTTGTTCTCCCAGCAGCTGGCATGCGTGCCGGGCAGCAGCGGGCCGCGGCCGGAGCGCGTCCTGTGTGAATCTGAGCCGCCCGAGCTCCCTCCGCTGCCGCCAGCCTCCGCCCGGGATCGAACACGCACACCCTGCTTGGAGGTGGAGGACGAGGGTGATGCCGCCGGTGATGTAAAGTTTCCCACTCAGAACCGTCCCCTCGTGGCCGTACTTGTTGACAGGATAAGGATCCACAAACTCCCAGCGGTCCTCTGTGATGTCATATCGCTCGGTGGAGTAAAAGGTCTCATCTCGCGTGCGTCCCGCCACCGCATACACGTACTTTCCAATGACGCCAACAGCAAACTCCGACCTGCAAACGGCGCACACCAGGCGGCGTCAGAGAACGTTCGCACAGTCGAAGGATGCAAGCTTCGTTTGCCTCTCACCTGGGCACGGACATGTCCGCCATGCGTTGCCACGAGTTCTGCCGTGGGTCGTAACGGTAAACTTTGGAGGAGGCGTGGAATTCCCCATCGGGCCCCAGCTCCCTCCCCGCCCAGCAGGAAGGCAAAGTTGTTGATGATGGCCAGACAGTCCGGTCTGAGCGGTACCTGAGGGCCCTCCAGCTCCCACCACACCTACAACACGGAGGCAGCAGGCGTTCAGGAACCACCGTGCAGAGCGGACGGCCAGAGGAGCGAGCGCCAACATAAAACCACAAAGTTCTGCTCCGTTACACATGAATAAACAGCATGTAAGAAGAAAAGAGTTTTTCAACTCATCTAAATGATCAATAAATAATAAATACAGATAGAATGACTAAAACGATGGCTCAAACAACAGCTTTTAAACCGGGGGAGCGTCCACCTTTGGCCGCTGCAGCAGCAGGATCTTGCTGTTGACCATGCTGTGGCCGATCATCCCCCTGAAGACCGCCGTCTGCGGGCGCACGGAGCGGATGCGGTTGGACTGCGTCTCCACCAGAGGCTGCTGGTTGACATCATGGAAGTAGCTGAGCGCCTGATCCACCTCCTGCCTCAGCTGTCTGGAGTAGCGGTAGAACTCAGACGTCTTCACCTGAGAGGAAAACGTCAGGAAACGTTAACAGGTGTGAGGAATCCTGTTCTGCAGAGTCAGGGGCATGATGGTAGTCGCACTTTGTCGTGAAATGTGAAACCACAGCGGGAAGGAAAGACATGGGCTTGAGCTGCAATGAGGACAGAATCAGACAGAAGGATTTCATCCATCAAGCAAAGCTCTGCTCTCTCCTCTGAAACTGATGGTGGAGCTGAAACAGCTGCTCCTGCTTCCCTGTCATCTTCTAAATTCAAAACCACAGAGATCCCAAAACTGCTGCAGGCCAGCAGCCAAAACATGTCACTATAAACAACAACTTTATCGTCGATTTGTTATAAAATAAACCATAATTCTGCAAAGGTGACAGCCACGAGTGCCGACCTTCTCAAAGATGTTGGCGGGCATCATGAGACAGAAGCGGATGGACTGCACGATGGTGTCCGTGTGCCTCCAGCGCCGCCGGTCGTGTCTCAGCCAGGCCTGGACAGCTTCGTACAGCTCGATCTCGGGAAAGCGGCTCAGGGCGTCGCTGTTCAGGTACGTCTGTTCAGACAGAAACATGTGACTGAGCAGAGTTTCAGGTGCTGGACACCCGTGAGGGCTTCACAGTTTGGATCTTCCTGTAACTGCTGCTGGCTGGATGGCTAACCCACATTTAGTTTAGTCTAAGTTAGTTAGTTAAGATGATCAAATTAAATCACACAGCAGCAAGAAGCAGCAGAGTACTGCTGGAGACCTTCCAGGACCCGTTTAAGTTTAGAGCGATTAGATGGAATCAGGCCCTCCCCGTCGTTTTGAACGACCTGACCTGCTGCCAGTGGTCACAGAAGATGCAGATGCATTCAGCAGCCCTCTCTGTGAGCTTCTGTCTGTGTCATACCTGCAGTCTCTCCAGGCTGAGGTAGGACAGGAAGTCTGCTCGGCTCATGAGGGGCACAAAGTTGTCCAGCAGGAAGTTGTCGAGCTGCTCCTGGACGCCCTCCACGCCTACGCTGAAGTCCTCCAGGAGCCGCATGACCTCAGCGCAGTTCTCCAGACAGATCTTAGCCAGCAGGAAGGAGCAGCAGAACTCCACCGCCTCGGTCAGCTGGACGTACATGGCCGCCTGCCGGGTCAGACCAGGTGTGTCCATCAGCTTTGGTAAAGCTAAAGCTTTCTTTGCTCTGGCAGAGATCCAGACCTGGACTTACCTGCAGGATCTCCTGCACGGTGGGCATGCTGAGCTCCAGCGAGCCGTAGTACATGAAGCGCAGGATGTGGCCAAAGCCGGCGGGCCGTCAGCCCCTTCATGTGGATCTTGTCCTGGTCCCTCTCCCTCATGTCTGCAGTGAACATGACCCGGAAGTAGTCGCTCTGAGTGGCCAGGAGCGCCTTGTGGGCCTGAAGGAGGAGAATCAACCCATCAAGTCCTGTGGAGCTTTCTTTGGGTAAAAACGCAGCAGCAGCAGCGGTGCAGCTCAGACCAGCACGCTTCCACAGAAGCATGTCCCAAACACATCTGCATAACACCAGTAAAACAGGAGAATGTGGACGGTCTCTCTGATCTGTAGACTTAAGGTAAATGTACGACTGACTGATCATTTTATTGATTTTAATGTTCTCAATCTTTGGTCTCAGGGTGCAGAGAAAGCAGAGGCTTTGGAGCAAATAAAAGACTGATCCTCAAAGACCAGAATGTCCAACTCCAGGTCCCTAAAGCCCCACTCTGATCATCGTCTGGTCTTTTTGCAAAGAGTCCCAGTGGTCTTTTATTTATGATTATGCAGTTTATGCAGACAACATTTTAAATAATTCCTGAGTCTTTTTTTAGGGCATAGTTCCTGCAGAGCAGCAGGAGTTCTTCAGAAATTCACCTCTGAGTTAACCCGCCCCCCTTCCCCTCCCTGTTGCTGAGAGCTTTCCGTTTACACTCTCTCCTCTGGCTATCCAGCCGTACAGTTCTGATCCAGATTCCAGCTCAGGCGAGGAAAACAAAGACGTTCATGGATCTGTTTGTCTGCATCAGAATGGGGCGGAGCAGGGAGCTCGTGGCCCGCCCACAATATAAACGTCACAAATGAAATCTTTTTTTCAACAAAATGTCTTTGTCCATTCCTGATTCACGATTGGAATTAAAAAATACTCAGAAATGCAATTTTCTTTATAAATCTCCTTCATAAATGCCACAAGAACATGGTAGAAACACCAAAACACCATTTTCTTCTGAGTAGGTCTTTATAGGTCCACTTTCCTGCTTTACTTCCAACAGTCCTACAAGGGAAACCCTCAAAGATGCAGGTAAACAAAACCAGCAAAACCAGTTCACACGACTGACCCTACAACGTCTGGTTTGAACTCAGACAATGCTTCTGCAGAACCCACAGCCGGGTTCAGGAGCAGGTCACAGCGGAGGAGCCTCTTCAAACGACAACACTCCCAGTAAAAATCTGAGTCCACTGTGCGTCTGCTGTGTCCTCTACTGGGATAACCAGCACTATAACCAGTCAGATGTGGTTGTTTTTCAAACGTTAGGTTGTAAGGATGTGATGCTCACCTGGAAGTGGTGCTCCTCTATCAGCAGCGTGACATCCAGCAGCAGACGCTCCTCGTAGAGCGCCCGGAAGCCCGACGACACGCTTGCCGTCGTGCACCTGGGACAGGTACACCTCCACATCCGCCCCCGACATCACACACCTGTAGGAGAGGGTGGAGTGAGCGGAGACTGGGAGGAGGAAACTCTCACCCAGCTGTGCGGTCGGTGCAGATGACATCAGCGCTGCTCCCCCACCCTCACCCCAAACACCCACCATGACCACCCTCCCTGCTTTGACGGACAGAGACAGAAGAGTGATTGGAAAGTAACCACAGGCACACAAACGCACGCAGCACACTCACCTCTGATTGGCCACGGGCATGTCAGAGGGGGTTGTCCGAAGCCAATCAGAGGACAGTGCCCCTTGTGTCCAGATGATGTTAACAAAGTCCCTTTTCTGAGCGTCAATCACCTAAACAACAAAGCCAACACAACCACCACGTTAAAGCAGAGCTGCAGCTGCCTGGAGCTCGGCCCGCTGGGCCGCCGTGCACGCCGAGCTCCAGCACAGCCGCCATCATTCCACAGCAAGAAAACACATCGGCAGCGCAAACGTCAGCTGACTCGTGGCGTGAAGAACATCGGGTCAGGACAGAAGCTTGGACTCAACTTAATGCAAACGTTCTCTCTCTGGACTTTTACAGAAAGTGAAGCCGTTTGCGGGTGAAAATGCAACATTTGAACGACAATAAAAGAATTCAGATTCCCAGGTCAGACGGTTGGTTTTTAAAGCCATCACCACAGATCACCTGGACAACAGGCAGACACGTGTGTGGGCAGAACAGAGCTGAAGAATGGCTTCAAACACTCTTTAAAGAGACAAGTTTGAAACTCACATCATTTTACTACTTTAGTTTTAAAAAAAAAACCTACAAATTCAGAAAACATCTTAAAGCTAATTCAGACTAAAACCACATTCTCTTTTAGCAGCCGTTTTTAAATCTTGACCTTTAATCTTTTTTAAACATTTTGTTTAGTTTTTTGTGCATTTTTCCAAAAGCAAAGGAGGTTTGAAGAATGATTGTCAGTGAAGCAAACAGCTGTGGTTCAGTGTTCTGATGCAGAACCCTCTTGTTTTAGCAGCACTGATGCATCACTTAAAACTGCTCTGTCCTGTTCAGATTCAAACATTTTAAAGCTTTATTTATAATCCAAGTTAAACAGCATCTGCAGCAAACATATTTGTACCCCAACTCAGGAGGCTCTTAGAAACAGGAACGTTTGAATGTATTTCATATTAATTACAGGCATGAAATGTCATGAGTGTGTGTGTGTAGGTGTGTGGAGCTGAAACATGCTGTGAGACGGAGGGGGGGGGGGTCGTACCTTTTGGAGCCCGAGCGAGCGATCACAGGCTGTGACAGCTGAGCACTAAGGGGTTGCTCGCATTTCCTGTGTTTATGTTTCCCTGGTTCTACCAGAACACACAGGAGACAAAGGTTCAGAGCGTGAGGGATTCAAAGACCAGGAGGTTCCACACAAACACACACACACACACACACACACACACACACACACACACACACACACACACACACACACCCTTCAGAAGAAAAACAAAGAACTGAAGTCTTTAGGACGCTCTTTTCTCTCTTTTTCTGTGCTCTCTGACCCCAACACTCACAGAACCTGATCCCCACCAACCCGTCTGGATCTGCTCCAGGTTTGTTCATCTTACAGGGAGTTTAGTCACAGAATTGTGTCCTTCAAAATAAGGTCCAGCTGTTCTGAAGAACAGAATCCTGAGATGACATGTCCTGAGCAACTGACAGTCTTCTTTAGTCGCCCGACGTCAGTTTTAGTCCAGGGAAACTTTGCGTTGTCTGTCGGTTACTTTTACAGATCATCGTGAAATTATCTTATTGGAATAATGGATTAAATACAACTTGATCATTTCAGATTTGTCTTTGTGTTCTGTTCTTTGAGACGTGATCACTGCTGTAATTTGGTCCTAGAACAATAAACGTAATTTCATTCACAGATAAGTAATGTTATAATAGTGAATAATGGAAAATCTGAACTTTAATTAGAATTTGATTGACCCTCATTAAAAATAATGAGACACTGATATGAAGGCCCCGAAGCTGAAGGTTCGTGCGGGACCAGCGGACCACCTGACCCGGATTTTCTCCGAGTCACGACAGAAAAACAACAACAGGTGTACGGCGGCGCTCCTGCAGCTGATTACAGTGAACGCGTCACAGAATTACAGCTGCCCGCGAGCAACAAGCGTGGTGCGTTTGCGTGCCGTCACGTAAACAAGGCTGTGCCCCCAGGAGTCCGGAGGAGCAGCTGCTCCCAAAACAAAGGAGGTCCAGCCTGCTCCGGGAGCGGGAGGGCAGCGTGTGGTCACAGCCAGGAAACCCGGCGCGCACGTCCGGTCCGCGGCTCTCTGCTCCGGGGAAACGGTCACGACTGCGGGCGCTGATGAGCAGAGAAACGGCTTAGCTTAGGAGCTAAATCCAAGCAGCTCACCTCGGCGGTGCGAATCCCCACAACCCCTCTTCGACCAGCCAGCTCTGGCGCCTTCGGACATGAAGTTGCGGGTTCGTTTCCGTGTTCAAGAAAACGGGCGGCAGTGGCTCACTGCCGTAGCTGTGCTGCGGACCCATGCGCGGGACGTGGAGAGCCCCGACAAGGAGGCGAGTTACACGGCTAAAGAGCCACCGCGGTGGCCGGACTGCACGGACGCCATCTTCTGCAGTGACGTCATTTCCCTTTTGGGCGGAACTGAAGGGCGTAGCGCAGTCCGCCGAATATCGTCTATTAACAGACACGTGGTATCACTACAGGTAAATAAAAACATGCTGTTTTCTGGGGGTTTTTGGTTAATACAAACAAACAAGACACACAGCAAACACGTTTCTAGATGCGCAACGGTGAAAAATAAGAATACAACAATTACATAAAAAGATCACAACACAATCTGGTTTTGTGTGGCAAACATCTAAACCTGATGTAAACCAGGGTGAATGAAAGATTTGTCTGTTAGCCCCCTTTGGATAAAAGTAGTCACTTTAATTGACCTTAGAGAATACTGAGTCTATTTATAAAAGTGAGGCAGTGTATTTGAAGCTGATGTCGTACATGCTATCTGTATTGTAAACTTAAAGATCTGTAAACTTAAAAACCCTAAAGAAGGAAAATTGTGCTTTTTAACATATTCTTGTAACATTTTTCTGATGATAGAGGGCATATACGTAAAGAAGATTAAGATTGAAATAGCATTTCTGACCATTTCTTTATTCAAATCGATGTGAATCAGTAGCACACACAAACATTCCTTTGGAAAAACCTTATAGTTGTGACGTAAACGATTGACTCTATATAGAGACCTGGACTGAATGACTCCTCCCCTTGGCGTTCCAAACAGGAAGTACCTGCTGGCTCTGAGATACCAAAATCTCATACATTTCTTAAAAGAAATAAACAGCTATTACACACTCATTCTATTATACTACTACTCTGTCAGAAAGACTACTTTCTCTGATTTTTATATTTTTCAAAACATGGTCTTGCAAATCTTGATTTTTTTTTCTTTATTACAAGTTATTCAAGTTATAAACTGACCAATCAGATGCTTCAATAAAAGACCTCTGGCCCCCACCTAAAAGATTCAAAACGTCTGATTGACAGATTCTTCTGAGCCCACTTTCAGTGGCAGCTCCCTGATTCACCCTGACTCACCAAACACTGCTTACTGCCATCGTTTGGTTACAAACGGCAGCATCCGTACAGGGAAAAATTACGACTGAATTGCATTCCATTAGAACCAGAAGTAAGCTGTTTTCTATGGATGATGTCATACTCAGTCAGTCCAGTTCTCTTATACAGTCAAAGCTTGGAACCTCGATTCTAATGCATCCACTTGCAGACAAATAGATCTATGTACGTCTTTGTTTTCCTCATCTGGATCAAAACTGTATGGCTGGATAGTTCCAATGTTGCTCGCCACTTTTTGTTGCATCAATAACATTAGGTTGGGGGTGTGAGGGCCTGTGAGCTTGCGGGAGAGTGTAAACAGGTGGATGATGGGAAGTGAGATTACGCTTACTCTGTGACAACAGTCCCACCCACAACTTAGAGGTACATTTCTGATGAACTCCCTGCCGCTCTGCAGAAACTATGTCCTAGAAAACGACACTGTTGTTTTTTTTTATTTTGGCAATAAACAGCATCATCATAAATATAAGACTATTGGGAATGCTTTGAAAATAGATCAAAAGATGATCAGAGTGGGATTTTAAAATGTTGCAGTCTAGTCTGAATAAGTATTCAGTTAGTATATGTCCTACTCTCTACATAAATGGTCTATGATATACTGTAAGGACCTGTCTCGTCTCCAGTTGATCCAAGACTCTGCTGTGAGGATCTTGACCTGCGGTAAGAGAAGAGATCGCATCTCCCCTTTCCTCAAAGCTCTTTGTTGGTTGCTTACCACTTTTCAATATAAAATAGTATAAAAATCGCCCCTACAGACTACCTCGTGTGCTGCAGTTCATGGATCTGAATCTTTTGATGGTTCCTTGCCTACACTTTCAGACCAGAAAGACTAGGGTTTTGGTCAGTTTCTTACTGATCAAACCCAGCAAGAACCACAATGTCCGCTCCTCAGCATTTAGAAAAATTCACTTTATGTTTTGTCCACATTTGTTTATAAAACATAGCTTTTAAAGATTTTAAACTACATGAAATTACTGCAATCCTATATTTCTCTAAACAAAACATGTTAATTTATTGTGCTTTTCACTGAAGCCTATAGAAGTTCCTTTCAAAATTCATCCATCCATCCTTTCCCTGCCGGATATAAACATGTCATCATTAGTAAAGAATCCAAGTTTTAGAAATATAAATATAATCTGAGCTGCAACAGTCTGGACCAGTTGTAACAAACAACCATCACCTCTGTTTTTGGTCATTAAAACCTAAAAGCTTAGTGTCATCCAGTCTTTGATGTCTTTTAAACGAAAGACAGTCGCGGTGTAACGAAACAACCTTTTTTAATTGGTAAATAAATCTTAATATCTTTAGCATATGTGCTTTAGGTGCTTTGGAATAATAATCCCCTCTGACAGTAGATTATTGCTTTTATCATCATTCTGCCGGACATGTTGGAGGAAAGGTAAAGCAAACAAAACCTTTTGATTTAGTGTAATGTCAGCAGTGAAAAAATACAGTTTATTTTACTAATACAAGATCACAAGACAGAACAGATCAGATACAAGTTCAGAACAGGCGACTACAGATTAGATTAGATTTTGGACTACAAATTCTGACTTTGTTACGTCATTTTCAAAGGACGCACCGAGACAACTGACGAAACAGTTTATTAATACACTTTAATGTCAATAATTGATAAACGTAAACGTGCATTTTAATGACAAACACATCTGTGAATCTGTAGACATTAGTAACTTGATGATAAAACTGCTAAAAGGACCAGTACAGATCAATTGCATCATCTGTACAGGAAGGACCCCGTCGTAGCCGCTGGATAGAACACGCGGCTTCCAGACTAAGGTTATTTTTAACTGAAATATTTATCAGTAATTGAGCGTATTCTTCGATTTCAGAGCTAATTCTGGTCCCTTTAATAGATAACAGCAGCAGAAAATGAAAAAAAATTGACTGTGCGGAAAGGATTTTTTTTCCTGACGTGTTCAGGCATTCGTCAGAGCCGCCTACCTCGTTCCCTTTTCATCCAAGATGGCGGGTGATGAAGGCGGTTCGACGCTCGGTCAGCCTCACCTGGCTAAACAGGACCTCAGCACTTTGGTGAGTCTCCCCGTGTTCGTCCTGCAGCTTCGGGGTCTCATGTCGGGCTCCGCCGGCTGGTTGTTTTACACAAACGGATCACAGACAGTTAAATAAACACGACCGCGATCCAGCGCCGGAGCGTCCATGCCAACACCCGGCACATGACAGAGGCACGGCCGGGTGTTGCTCCTCACCGCCTCACGTTCTGTTTGTTCACATTCACTCTGTGGACCGTAACATTAATGAGGGGTTTCTATGAGACAGGACCGTCTGTGAGTCCTGTGAGTGTTCAGGGAAAAGCTGAGGAGGAAGTTCCAGCAGGAGCAGTCAGGAGTGTGATGGAGCAGAAAGTCTGGATCAACTCGAAACACAGTTCCTTAAAGTCCCACTCTGATCATCTTTTAATCTAAAACTGTTCCAAAAGTAAAATCTGTGGATGTCTAGAACATAGTTTCGGCAGAGCGGCACGGGTTCATCAGAAATTCATCTCTCAGTTGTGGGAAGGACCAATGGCGTGGAGGAAGCCTGCCCCTATTTTCCATCATCCATCTGGTAACGTGCTCTCCCACTAGCTTACAGCCCCTCACACCCAAGAGGACCGGCCTTCAGAGAGCAAACATCAACGTCCAGAACCGGAAGTCCTCAACTGGAACCTGGAAGAACCCCCATATCGCTCAAAACCCTGTTTTTAAATTGGTGACCCTAACAATTACGGTTTCCCCATTTTAAGCTTTAATCTTCCACCTCGGTTGTGATTCTCGGTGCTGATCCATCACCTCCAGCAACAAAACTATAGGATTAGAAACTCCAGAACACACAGATGAAATCCTCAAGGATCTCCTGGATTAAGGTGCCTGATAAACAGAGCAGTTAAACTGCAGCACCAGACCAGATGATGAGCAGCACAGGTACTGTCCTCTCATCCTTCCTTTTACGCTGTGCACATCAGACATCCAGCAAACTATCATCTGAAAATGAAAATGAACAAGATCAAAGGAGAAGATGTTTACCAGCATGTTTAACTCAGTTTCCATCATAAGATAAAGATACTTTACTGATCCCAGGTTGGGAAATTTGTATGTTGCAGCAGCAGTGTACAGAGGCAATACACATTAATATATATCGGGGAAAAAAAGTCAATATCAGAGAATCTATCTGTGGCACAAGGATTAAGAATTATATTGTCTAATGGAGTGAGGCAGGAATGATCTTCTGTAGCGGTTGGTGTGGCAGCGAAGTTGCCTAAGCCTCTGGGAAAAAGCGCTCCGCTGACCATCAAATACAGGATGGAGAGGATGCTGAGTATTGTTCATGATGGATACGAGTTTATTCAAAGTCCTCCTCTTCATCACTGCTTCAAAAGTGTCGGTTTTGCACCCAATTACAGAGCCAGCCTTTCTGATCAGTTTGTTAAGCTTCTCTGTGTCGCTGGCCGCTATGCGGCCCCCCCAGCAGACCACCGAGAAGAACAACGTACTGACTACAACAGACTGGTAGAAGATTTCCAGCATCCTGCTGCACACGTTGAATGACCTTGGTTTCCTCAGGAAGTAGAGTCTGCTGCAGGTCTTCTTGTACACAGCTGTACCGTTGGTCTTCCAGCTCAGTCTGTTGTCGATGGTCACGCCCAGGTACCTGTACTCCTCCACCACTGCCACATCCCTGCCCTGGATGCTGAGGGGCTGAGAAGCTTGTGGTTTCCTTCTGAAGTCGATCACCATCTCTTTGGTCTTGTCCACATTGAGCAGAAGGGGATTTACTCCAGACTCCAGTTTCCTGTATTCCTCATCCTGTCCTCCATTTATACAGCCGACAACCGCAGAGTCATCTGAGAACTTCTGGAGATGACATGTCTCAGAGTTGTACTGGAAGTCACTGGTGGACAAGGTGAACAGGAAAGGAGAGCGCACAGAGCCCTGTGGGGCTCCCACACCACTCATCACCACATCAGACAGGACACTGGCCAACCGAACAAACTGAGGCCTGTCTGACAAGTAATCTATGATCCAGGAGACCAAGGACTCGCTGACACCCATCAGCCGCAGCTTCTCACCCAGTAAAGAGGGCTGGATGGTGTTGAAGGCACTGGAGAAATCAAAGAATGTGACTCTCAAAGTGTCTCCCCCACCATCCAGATGTGAGAGAGCTTGCTGCAGCAGATAGATGACGGCATCGTCCACCCCCAGGCATCGCTGGTAAGCAAACTGGAGCTGGTCGAGGGATGGTTTCACCAGAGGTCTCAGGTGGGCCAACAAAATCCTCTCCAGCACCTTTGCCGAGTGAGACGTGAGGGCAACGGGACGGTAGTCACTTGGACCAGATGGAGAAGTCGTTTTGGGCACAGGAATCAGACATGCAGTTTTCCAGAGGGCCGGCACCCTCTCCAGACTCAGGCTCAGGTTGAAGAGATTCTGGAAAACAGAGAATAGCTGGGAGGCACAGGTCCTCAGTATCCTGGGGCTGATGCCGTCAGGGCCAGGAGCCGTGCGTGGTTAATTTTCTCCAGCTGTCTCCTCACCTGGCAGGTCGTCACAGCCAATGAGCGAGGCTGGATGGGAGCAAAGCGGGGGATGGTTTCAGTTCAATCAGGTGGGTATATGGAAAAAGGTGAAGAAGATGAAGTGGGAGGTGGCGAGGGGTTGTGGCGTCAGGGGAGGGTGATTGTGAAGAAGGTGGAGGAGGTTTGGGTGGGGTGGTGTAGGCTTGAGTTGCCGGAGAGCTAAATCTAATGAAGAAGTTGTTCAGGTTGTTCGCTCTTTCTTTGTCCCCCTCACACAGTCTGCCTCTCCCCCCACATCCGGTGATCTTCTTCATGCCAGACCACACCACTCTGATGTTGTTTTGCTGGAGTTTTGCCTCCAGCTTCCCCTTGTAGGTCTTCTTACATTCCCTCAACTTGTCTCTCAGTTGGTGCTGCACCCTCTTCAGCCACTCCTCGTCTCCAGACCTGAATGCCCTCTTCTTCTCATTCAGCACGATCTTTAGGTCCCCTGTAATCCACGGCTTGTTGTTGGGGTAACAGCAGACAGTCCTTGAGGGCATGATGCTGTCTTCACAGAATTTAATATATTCTGTGATGCAGTCTGTCATGCTGTTGATGTCCTCACCGTGGGGGAGACAGAGAGCATCCCAGTCTGTACAATCAAAGCAGTCCTGCAGGTCCTCCTCAGCCTCTGGTGTCCACCTCCTCACCTTCCTTTTGGACAGAGGCATTCTCCTGATCATAGGGACATACTTAGGACATAGTCGAACGAGGTTATGGTCAGACCAACCAAGGGGGGAGAGGCTGTGGCGCTGTATGCTCCCTGAACATTAGCATACAGGAGATCGATGGTTTTGTTTTCCCGGGTGGGGCAGTCCACGTACTGAGTAAAGAAAGAGTCCGGTCCAAGTTAGCATGGTTGAAGTCCCCAGTGATTACTATAAATGCATTTGGTTGCTGGTTCTGCAGCCGGGAGATGGTGTTGTTGATGACGTCAGGAGCGGCGTCCGCATCAGCTGATGGGGGAATGTAAACAGTGACCACGATGGTGGATGTAAACTCCCTGGGCAGATAATAAGGCCGCAGTCCGACAACCAAGAGTTCAACGTTTGGGCTACAAAGACGCTCCTTGACACAAACATGTCCGGGATTGCAGCATCGCTCGTTCACATATAGAATTATCCCCCCTTCCCTTGTTTTTACCGGAGGCGGAGAAGTCTCTGTCCGCCCGCATGCTTACAAAGCCGGGTAAAGCAACACTGTGGTCCGAAGTGAGTGGATGAAGCCGTGTCTCTGTAAAACACAGTGAGCTGCTCTCCCGGTATTCTTTCTGGGTGTTGATCATTGCTGCCAGCTCGTCAGTCTTATTAGCCAGAGAGCGCACATTCCCCATGATGATCGCAGATACGGCGGGTTTGTGTTTCCACTCCTTTGCCTTTATCCGGGCTCCAGCCCGGCATCCCCGCCGTCTTTTTAAAATTTCCTTTGGAATGTCGTCACTAAACCCCAGCGGTAGGACAGGTCTGCTCAGAGCGAACAGCTGATCATGGGAGTAAACCAAGAACATGCCGCTGTACGGGTTGCACTCCGTTACGAATAGTAACGAGAGTAGCAGAAAAAGAGAAAAAACTACCTTGGAGCAAACAAAATCCCTTCTGTTGACATTGGTGCTGTGGAATTAAGCAAAAGCCAAGTAGATGAAAAGAAACAATGCTAAAATAAATACTAAAGGACAAACAGAAAAACTGTAACCACAGGAGCTGCTGCAACAGGCCGCCGCTCCTCAGCAGCGCCAAGAGGGACGCGCATAGGAGAAGAGGTGAAGATGGTGGAGGAATGCTGTGGTGAACAGTAAACCAAGTGTTTGAAAGCAGCAGAAGGCCTTTCCATGTTTTCAGAAAGAGGCTTCTGGACGTGCTGCGGAGAGGATGACCCCATCTGTTGGCGCAGCATCAGAGCAAATAAAGGATCCGACAAAGAAAGCCGTTCTGCTCAGGGTTCCGCTCTGGAGCCGACTTTCCAAACACAGACGATCCTCAGGATGAAAACCATCAGGGAAGGTCATCCTCTTGAACCTGTATTAACTCCCGGTGGATCCGAAGCCCAAACCAAGACTGAGTTAAAAACACCCAAACTTATACAGAACTGTGGTTCAGAACTCCTGATGATTGGAGAACAGTCACTGAAAGAACCGTGTTTAACTGTCCTGCTTCATCAGAAGCGGTGTTTTTTCCTGTCTCAGTTCCTGCACCACTGTTCTGTAGATCCTTACAATATCTGCTGACACTATAGTACTGAAAGATACTCTAGTACTAACAAGTATAACACTGTAATGAAGAAATCAGCCTTTTCTCAAAGGAAATATGTGATTAAAGGTGATTTTCCCTTTAGACTGTAGGCTCCCTCTTTGTTGGGTTGTTTGACTCATTCTGTGTGTTTCTAAAATGATGCCGTCAGTACAAACGATGAAAAACTATATTAATTATTAATTGAATATTTGTGCTTTTTACTCCACTACATTTGAATGGAGTTTTGAATTTACTCATTGCATTTACTTGAGTAATTTACATGAGTAAGTATAAGTCTATGTAGTATAAATATAGAGTTTATGGATGCCTTGTTTGCTTTTACCCAAATTTCCATACAGTACATCAGATATGGAACAATCAGTGGGTTATATATGAGGTGAAGGATTTTTTTATCTAATGACCATTTAACCTGATGTAACAATGTTAGTGTTTGATATTTTTGTTACATTTGTTTGATTTCCAGTAATTTTTCATCTAGAATTACTCCTAAAAGCTTGATTTCCTTCACTTGTTTGATTTGAATGCCCATGATTTCTAATGAGATATTTATATTTATATTGTGATTGCTAAATATCATGAAATATGTTTTTTCACAGTTAATCGATAGTTTATTTGAGTCAAACCATTTTTCCCAACTCAATTTGAATTGACTCTTCCATTTGTTTATGTTATCACCCACATGGTAAAGCATGGTGTCATCTGCAAACAAAATGCATTTTAATAAATTGGATACACTTGTAATATCATTCATATAAATGATGAACTGTTTAGGACCCAGGACTGACCCTGGGGTACCCCACATGTTCCAGAACTTAATGTGGGATTAATTTGTACAAACTGTTTTCTGTCCGTTAAATAACTGATTATCCATTAAAGGGGTCACCCTTAATAACCTCTGGTCACCTCTGATGCCATATTTACTCTTTTTTTTTTAGAAAAAGGTTGTGGTTTTTGGTGACGAAAGCTTTTTTGAGGTGGCTAAAAATACTGATGAGATGTTTTTTTTGTTTTTTTACTGCTGTGCATATTTCTTCAGTTAAATCCATCCGTACGATTGTTGTGGAGGGATTTTTCTCTGAACCCATACCGACTGTTGTTTAAGATATTTTCTTTGTCTAGGAATTTGTCCAATCTGGTCACTAATAATTTTTCCAATAATTTGGAAAATTGTGGTAACGGAGATACTGGTCTGTAATTAGTGTGTTTGTTTCCACTTTTATAAATAGGTGTTATCTTTGCAATTTTCATCCCATCAGGAAACGTTCCTGTTGAAAATGATAAATGTCATATCGAGGTGAATGGGTTGTGTGAGGAAATCAATTATACTTTTTTGAAAGTCATTTCCAAATTGTCACAGTCAGTGGATCATTTGTTCATTATTTCTTTTCTACTATGCATTTCTGTAGCCCCTCCCTTCGTCAGCCTGTGGAGCAGTGGTTGATGGACAGGACTGGTTTCAGTTGTGCCGGTTCCTTTCACAGTTTTTATGTTAGAGTTGAAGTTCTTCTCCGTGTTCTTGTCCTTGTTCCTCTTTGTTCAGCTCCAGGATTAAACAGGGGGGTCTCTGCGCGCTGACGTGCGTTGTTTTTTGTTGCGGTGCGTTCAGACTCTCACAGTTGGCTCTCTTGGCAGGATGTGTCCACCCTGACGCCTCTTTCTCCAGAGATCATCAGCAGACAGGCCACCATCAACATCGGTAACCAAGTGATCCGTTTTGGGGCTTCTGTTGGTGAAGAATGAAACCCAGATGGTTCTGAGTCCACTATCATTGTCTCCATCTCAGGCACCATCGGTCATGTGGCCCACGGAAAGTCCACGGTGGTAAAAGCCATTTCTGGAGTTCACACTGTCCGCTTCAAGAATGAGCTGGAGAGGAACATCACTATCAAGTTAGGATATGCTAACGCCAAGGTGAGAGCATGTTTGAGTTCTGATCAAGATAAACAAACACTGAAGTAAACAGCTTCTAGATAGAATAGTCAGCACTGTTCAGTGAAGAGTATGGAGAAGATCAAAGCACTCCTACCATGGAGGAACCAGACCAGAACAAACTGCTTTTGCAGTGACGGATGCAGCCAGCCGAGCGGTTTCTGCAGCGGTTACTGTTCTCCTGCTTTATAACCGTTGATGGCCCACTGTCTGGAAGCTGGACACTTTCTCCTTTACACGCCAGAGTCCAGAACCCCATCCCCGCTCTCCTGCCTGTTACAGGTCTACAAGCTGGACGACCCCAGCTGTCCCAGACCGGAGTGCTATCGGTCGTGTGGCAGCAGCACTCCTGATGAGTTTCCCACAGACATCCCAGGAACCAAAGGATACTTCAAACTGGTCAGGTGAGGCGGCAAAGACATGACGGGGGGGTCCGTTGTTTATTTCAGGAAAAACTTGGCAGCAAAACTCACTGAATACAAAACAGAATTTGAGTTTCTGCTGCGAATGTTCCTGTTGTTTTTGGAGGTTGTTCATCACTGTTACAGTCATGGAACGGAAATGGATTTAGAGACAATGAAACGACAATAGTAATAATTCTGGGCGTAACAATTAACAAGGATTTGGTTCATGTAAGAATTGATGTTTGACGACACGATTCATAAGGAATATTGAGTCATTTAGAATGATCCCATTCATTGACCTAAAATGGATCAGAACATCTTCATCCAGAACTTCAACAGTGAGACTCAGAGACAAATTTCTGCTACTGAACAGTGAAGTTTTCCAGATTCTTGTGTTTCTTCAAGATTATCAAGTGTAAATAAATATGTGTACAAACAAACAAGTAAACAAGAATGAATGTCAAATCCGTTCACATTTCAGTTTGATAAAGTTCTGCCAGTTGGTCCTTTTTACATTATAGAAACTGAACCTATCAAAAATGGAATTTTCCAAGATCAATGATTTCATTTTTAAAGGATTTTATTGCGGTATAGGTCGATTTGATTCGATTAAGGACTTACCTCAGACGGATGGATCTAGTTGGATCGTAGGAATAGAAAATGACTGTTTGATTGTTACGCCCCTAATGATGATGATACTACACTTCATATTAATAGCAAAGACAGAATGGCCCATTTCACCCTAATCTACAAAGCCCCGCCTGTGACTGCATGATGGCTGGTGGGATGAGCCAGCCTGCCTTTCAGAGCTCCTTGTGTTCAGGCTCACACACATTGACATGTGAAACTTGATGATGGTCAGGACTCGAGCTTCTTCCCCTCCTGCAGGCACGTGTCATTCGTGGACTGTCCCGGTCACGACATTTTGATGGCGACCATGCTGAACGGCGCCGCAGTCATGGACGCAGCTCTGCTACTTATCGGTAAGAGTCAGTGAGTTTCTTCTCCACGCTGTAATGCCGCTGGATCCAGGAACTTGTTCTCAGCACTTGTTCCCGCTTGATTAACTGAATGAGTTCTCATCATTTCTGTCCAGCACTCTATGAACCAGGTGTTTGGGGAAAAACCCAAACAGGTAAACATGAACGCGCTTATTTATGCCTTAATGACCTGGCTTTCATTTGGAGGAATAGTCAGCCTGGCTGTTCCGTTATTTCACACTTCAATGACTGACGAAGCTATAACTCAGTAGATGTGAAGCCGGAATTCACCACTGCTGAACTTTTGTCGTTCAACTTCCTGGCATGACGCGCGGTCACGGTATCTATGGAAACGCTCCTCAGTGCTTCAATTCACACGATTGTCGTGGTTGTTGCAACTTCTTGAGACTTTTTTTTTTCCAAGTTTCAGTGAAACGTTTTTAACCCACGATGCTGCTGATCTTTCTCTAACAGTGTTGGAACAAGCAGAAGTAAATCAGGTTTTTGTAGTAAACAAATCAGAGTATAATTCTGTTGAAAAAGAAGTGTTTAAGTTTCTGTGGCGATAAAGATTTCTCCAGGAGCCGTTGTTTTTTTTGTTGTTTTTGCAGGAAAACTGATTTTGTTTTATTTGAAAAGTGTTTCTGTGACTTTTTAACGCGGTGTGATTTCTGTAAATGTGCCTTTTGTGCTTTGCTGAGTTGTGTTTGTGTTTGTCCAGCGGGGAACGAGTCGTGTCCTCAGCCTCAGACATCGGAGCATCTGGCTGCCATAGAGATCATGAAGCTGAAGCACATCCTGATCCTGCAGAACAAGATCGATCTGGTGAAGGAGAGCCAGGCTAAGGAGCAGCACGAGCAGATCCTGGCCTTCGTTCAGGGTGAGGCCGCTGTCTTGTCGGTGTGACGCTGCAGGGTCTTATCACTGAGGGCTCCGTGTGTTCTGCAGGCACAGTAGCTGAGGGCGCCCCCATCATTCCCATCTCAGCCCAGCTCAAGTACAACATCGAGGTGGTCTGTGAGTACATCGTGAAGAAGATCCCCGTCCCCGTCAGAGACTTCACCTCTGAGCCCAGGCTCATCGGTCAGACCGCAAACACCTGCTGATCAGATTTATGCAACTTCCTGCCTTGGTGTTTGTGTGAACATGTTTTTCTTCTTCGAGCAGTCATCAGATCTTTTGACGTGAACAAGCCCGGCTGCGAAGTGGACGATCTAAAAGGAGGCGTGGCCGGAGGAAGTATCCTGAAGGGTGTCCTGAAGGTGAGGCTCTCAGTCATCCTCGCCAGCTGTGTCTGTCTGTTCAGAACCTCTGATTTAAGGTGGATTCAGACGGGACACATTTGGTTCCCTTAAAGTGACCCAGAGTTAGTTTCCCCTGATATTCCGGAACAGACGTTTAGTCTGAATACACCCAAGTGGACCCTGGAACCGCTCTCTGACCCATCTGTTGAGGCGTTTCCAATCAGACTGAGCTTCAGTTCATTCTGAGTTTTCTCAGTCTGAAGAGGCTCCATGCTCGGAGCGGAACAACTGAACCATATGGCCACCATAGCCAGGCATTATGGGATGTAAACAGAGTAGGAAGGAAGCAATTGATGAGCCGCAGACAAACGTGGAGCATTGATAAGACACAGCAACTCATAGAAATGTGGTCAGGAGAATGCAGACTCATTAAAACAACTTTTAATGAGATCCACATCGGTCTCACAGTTTCACTGACGATCTCTGTGTCATAAAGTCTCATCAGTGTAGTTCCATGTCCGTCATCTCTTCAGTAACCATCTTGCAGCGTGCCTCCACCGTAGCAAAGTAGCAGTAAAAAGTGTTGGAGCTGACGTTGATGCAGATATTCAAAACTGGTTAGAAAAATATGAAGTCTGATAAAGTCAACCATTCTGACAAGGATTTGTAAAGTCTAGGTCTTCCATTATTCTTTCTCTCGTTGCTTTGCCCCGCCCTCATAATTCCTGGCCAACAACTGAAGAGATCTTTAATCACATGGTTTTATTTACAAGTTTGGTTTGAAACAGAAATGTCTGGTAAACTCCAGTCTGAATACAGACCAAACTCAAGGTTGAGGACCGGACTTTTCCAGTCTGAATTCAGTATCCTGTTGGACCTGCAGGTGGGCCAGGAGATTGAGGTGCGGCCGGGCATCGTCTCCAAAGACCAGGAAGGAAAACTGATGTGCAAACCCATCTTCTCCAAGATTGTGTCTCTGTTCGCTGAACACAATGACCTGCAGTACGCTGCACCTGGAGGCCTGATAGGTGGGTCCTCGCCGCGCTGTCAGGCCTGCATATTCAGCAAACTTCACCTTTTAGGTTCTTCCAGAGAATGATGTCTGCATGACAGTCCTGGATGAAGAAAAGCCTGCACAAACGTCAGCGACTTTTCCAGAGAATTTAACCCTGAAAAGTGTTCCTGTGTGCAGGTGTGGGTACAAAGATCGACCCGACACTCTGCCGGGCTGATCGCATGGTCGGTCAGGTTCTGGGGGCTGTTGGCGCACTGCCTGAGATCTTCACTGAGCTGGAGATTTCCTACTTCCTGCTCAGAAGGCTGCTAGGAGTCCGCACAGAGGGAGACAAGAAAGCAGCCAAGGCGAGTGGTGCATCCTGGGAAATGCAGTCCTGGTTTGGTTTACAGCAAAGTCTCAATATCAGCACGACGTCTCGTTAACACACGGCTGCTTGTCCATCCTGCAGGTCCAGAAACTGTCCAAAAACGAGGTTCTGATGGTGAACATCGGCTCGCTGTCAACAGGCGGCCGCGTCAGTGCCGTCAAGGCCGATCTGGCCAAGATCGTCCTCACCAACCCCGTGTGCACGGAGGTGGGGGAGAAGATTGCTCTGAGTCGGCGTGTGGAGAAACATTGGCGGTATGAAGGAAGTTTCAAGATTTAAGAAAACATTCTTAAAAAGTTCCTCCATTAAATCACAGCTGTGGTTTATTGGACAAAGACAACATATTACAGATATTCTGAAGACAACATTCAGTTTGGTTCTTTTCACACGTGTGTTTATTTTTGTAATCAGTCTGCTTGTGTCGTCCTTAGTCTGATTGGTTGGGGGCAGATCAGAAGAGGCGTGACCATCACACCCACAGTGGACGACGACTGAGAAGACCTCACAGCTGTTCCACTCATCTAGTGTTTATTTTGTTTTTATTTGCCCTCATGGAGGACGAGGAAGAGATCGCCTGGGGAGAAGGCTCCTCTGCTTTCTCTGCTCCTCTGTCTCTGTATTCAGCTGCAGAAGAGGAGCGCAGGAGCAGAGGAGCAGCTTTGGACTTTGAGAACCATCCTGCAGCCTGCAGGAGTCCATCAGTGCAGAGGAGGGTCCTGTCCTGCAGCAGATGTCGGCTCAATAAAAGAAATTTCAAAACAACTTTGCTTTTTTCAAGCATTTATTGTTGCAGCTTCACAGATTCAAAGCAGTTTCCTGTAAAAAACCATTAAAACTCATTTAAGAACCAATAATGTTTAGTTATATGTTTTTCAAGTGGCAAAAACAACTTTAACCCACAGAAAACTCTAGAATTCCCTGAAGTTTAATCAAATGATGGGTTTTTTTTATCTTTGGAAAACAGACATTTCTCTCATCTACAGTAGCTTGCAAAGGTATTCAGACCAACTTCAGACCAACACAAAGTGGCACACTGGTGAAGTGGAAAGAAAATCATGCAAGAGTTCAATTGTTCTTTTTACAAATAAAAGCTGGTTCAGTGCTGCATGTCCTGAGCCTTACTGTCCCGTGAGCAGCGCAGCTCTCTGATATGACTTCATTCTGCTGCAGCTCTGTGAAGGTCCCTTCATGATCTTTTGGTTCAAAACATCCCTACAGTGAAGTTGGTAAGTCACAGCGATAATCATGACAGTTTTTGCTTATCAGGGCCATGTGTGTTCATGTTTGTATCAATCTCTTTGGTACCAAACCTTTTTGAACCTTCACCCACATTGTTGAGAACGGAACTAAAACGTCATTTTGTTCAGGTCCAGTCAATGAGTTTTTCACATCAGTCAAGTCAGCACTTGTGAAACCCGCAGTAATGGTGAGATCAACATCAATGCATTATTTGGGTTTTGGAAAAGTGATCAATTAGGCACAAAAGGATGCAAAATTCAGAACTTCAAACCCAGATGATTATTTCAAATTCAGCATGAGTCCTTTGGGGCTATTTTAGAACAAACCATTTTGTGAGGTCATGTCAAAGCTGCGGACTCTGAGTTAGAGAGGATTTCACTGTGAGAATGTGTGTGTGAGTAAAGTCCTATGGACCTTAATCAAGGTTACAAATAATCGCCATAAGTATACGTCATTTACCATTTCTTTAAGCACTAAAAAAATCTGTGAAATTTGTTCAGGAAGAAGTTCTTCCATCCTTACCAAAAAGTAGCTTATACTACGTATACTACACGTATACTTAGTCTATAGTATGAGAGAGGCAGTATACCTAATGTTCACATTCTAAAAAAAAAAAAAAGAACAGGGATTGTGAAGGTAAGCCTATGTTTTTTGTGTTTTTAAGCAAATGTAAAAAGCATTTCATTGTATTTTTTAAATTAGATTTTTTTTATACTTCATTGAACATACTGCAAGTATATAAGAAGAGCACCAGTATAGTAAAGGCAATGTAAAACACAGAGACAACAACAAACAACCAGAGGATTTGATTACATACTGGAACTAAAGAATTACAGCTATCAGTTGTTGTTAAAGCCTTTTTGTTAGTGGAGTATAATGACTTTATGTACATCCTTAGTAAATTGGTGAAAATATGGTTGTTTCTATGATTAAATTGTTGTAAATATAATTTCGCCAGAAGAATGAATAAATTAACGATAAACATCTTATGCTTTTCTTGAGGTTCTGAAAAACAGAGTAGTGTGTTTTTTGGGTAAGCCATTGACACAAAACATTTATTTATGATAATATGGCGTAAACACAGCCGCTGCACTTCCGGCCTCTCAGCCACCTGATCAGCACGAGACGTGACGTCACGCAGGTGTTGCAGGTGGTGTAGAGATGTGAATTAGCAAACAAAAATCATTAAGGATTGGCGGATCTTTGTGTCTTTTGTTTTTTTTTTTTTAAAATAACTGTAACTCGTGGTTCGATGGACTGAGCTGCTTTCAGCGGGTTCTGTTGTTCGGTACCTTTAAGTTTGGCCAAACCGAAACCGAATCACCTGCGGGACTACTTGACGCGCAAGAGCAGAGCTGCACTTTTATCAAATGGAAGCTGCAGGTAAGAAGATCTGAGGTGGAAGTGGAACCAGAAGATCTCTGCTGGCTCGAACTGTGACAGAGTCACCTTCAGGACTCCAGCTACAAAACAGATGACAGCTGAGGAACTTTACTGCAGACGGAATGTTTTTAGAATCAGATCATTTTACTGTAGGATGAATGGGTTTAGAATCGGATTAATTCCAAATGAATGTTTGCTAATTAATTCAAAAAGGGTCTAAAGTGTATATTTCTCCCTGTAGTTTAACACAGTAAGTCAGAATGCAGAGCATACAGCCATAATCTACATTTTTATGGAATCTCTTGTGAGAATGCAGTTTTTAAAAATGAAATCCCTTAATGTTTGGTCAGATAATCCACAGGGGCGAGATGGTGCCAGTCAGAGGCGCTCCCCCCTCGATGTCCTCATGAGTCAGATCCGCAAGAAGCGCTCAGACAGGAAGCCACTGGGCCGCTTCTTGTCCTGGACCGCAGAGCGGACCGGGATCCCTGAGGATGAGCCAGACTGCAGAGAGGAAACCAGACCAAGTCAAGGTGAGGAAGCTGAATTTCACCACAAAATGAACCCATTAACCACCACCATTCTGTCTGTGATGGAATAAACGCCGGACTCCAATAGATGCCGGGTCAGCTGCCGCGTTTTCAGAATTTACTGCATGACTACTATTGAAAGTTATGCAGTCCACATCTTATTTTGAAAGTAACAGGTACAAAGCAACCATTTAATTCCATAATACTTGTTATTTGGATGTTTGGTGAAACACCTCAAGTAAGAAGACTATAAGTCCAGATGCCATGATTCAACTTCAAGACAATATCACTCTCAGTCAGATTGACAATATTGCAAATATGCACTTTTTGTGTCTCTTTTACTGAGCATACATACATCTCCAGAACTCAGTGAATCCCTTCTAGGGTCACAAGGCTGCTGGAGCCTATCCCAGATACTGTTGAGTGAAGGCCTGCAACAGATCACCAGCATGTTCCTGAACCACACACTCACATGCACACCAAGGGGCAAATCATTATCACCAAATATGATGTGAAGAATGTTTTGGAAGGGTTCGGAGGAAACCAGAGTGCACAAGGAAAACCCACACATGCACGAGGAGAACATGCAAACTCCACACAGAAAGGTCCTAGCTGGGATTCGAACCTGTGTTATGTGTGTTTCACAGCGCCTACAGAGAGTGAGCGGGACGCTGGCTGGGGGAGAGTGTGTGCTTTCCTACAAAAACTGGGGAAGAAGGCTGACAGCCAGAGTCTGAGTCTGGCCCACTGTGACCTGACGGCCACAGACCTGCTGGAGCTCGGTACTGACACACCCGAGAATCGCAGGAGCTGGACAGGAAGGGAAGAGATTCAGAGACTCTCATTTTTTCTCCTCAGCATCTTTGCTGCAGTCTCTCCCGCAGCTGGAGGAGCTGGACGTCTCTTGGAATGACCTGATTGGTGGAAGTCTGATGGCGATCACCTCACACTTCCAACTGGTGGGCGGGATCAGGACGCTGAGGCTCTGCGGCTGCAGGCTGGACGGGGAGGATGTCGCTGCTATGGGTGAGGCTTCAGTCTAGCAAAGATCTGCATGTAGAAGATCTGAAAGGTTATGCACGCATGCTGTTTGCACTTTAAGATTTTACAGCTTCATCATTTCTTCAGATCCTTATCTTATTTCTACGACGGAGTATTGGGGCCACCATACAAATGAAAAAGAAGTGCATTTACTAGACTAAAGTTCTGGCATTATGAGGAAAAAAAGTCAACATTTTAGGAAAATAAACTTGTTAAATTAATACGAGCTAAAAGTCTGTCCATTTAGAAATTAAAAACAAAACAAAAATGTCTTGCATTCAGCATTGGATTACCAAATAAGGAAATACTAAGTCTTTTAGATTCAATTCAATTGTATTTACGTCGCCCAAAATCACAGTACACTTGTCTCAATGGGCTTCACACTGGTATTTATACAGTAGAATATAAAGTCCGTTTTTAAAATATAAACAAAAGCTGGCTGCTAAACTAACTAAACAGACTAAGCTAAACTGGCATCCCTGCCCTGAGACCCTCCTTCTCGGAGAGAAAAAACTTCTAACAACGAACCTTGATTCCATGAGGAAAAAAAGGAAACTCAGTCCACATGAAGGAGGGATCATCTCCCAGGATGGATGGATGGATGGACGGATCTTTATTGTCATTGTCACAAGTACAATGACAGTCAAAAAAGTCTGGTCCGTGCAACAACAGCTCATACATCAACACGACCCATGGGAAGAACTTGTGCCAAAAAATAACAAATAATATATAAAAAGTGCATTATTCTGTTACCAGAAACATCATATTAATTATTTATATGATTAATATAAATCAGATCATTAATTGCTCCAAAAAAGTGCATTTGTCATGTTGAGGTAGAACTCCTCCCAGAGTTGGTTGGTGAGGAAGCGAGATACAAAAACTGTGTTTAGAAAAAAAATCAATTTCTTAAAAAGGTATTAAATTTTTGTTATTAAAAGTTGTCAAAAGTTGGATGAAGGGTGGATCAAGCGGTACGGAGCTCTGGGTGTCCAGATTGCTTGGATGACCAACCAACAAGCAGTAAAATAAGCAGATTAAATAGCAGTAGGGGCGTTCCCTGTCTGCATACACACAAGTAAGAGGAGTCAACAATTGGTTCTAGGCCCAGTCACGTGTCAGGAGGGAAGGAATATGCTATTCACCTTATGGTTTCAGCATAACTGGCTGTAATATATGTGTCCATCTTGATGTGGTGTTCCATCTCGGTGATGTTTGCACCCTACACCGAGCTCCTGTCATGCGACCGAACAAGGTCATTCTGCTGCACTGTGGAAAGATACAGAGACTAAACATATTCTTGGAAAGTTATAACATTGCACTTGTAGTTATCAGAGTTTGCTTCATCAGAGCTAAATCACATAAAGGCATTGAATGTATGTAGCATAAACATTATGTAGAAAAGAAATAGGGGTCCCCACAGTCCTTAAAAAAAATACAGGACAGGAGATCTCGTCCTGGCAGCTCAGGAACAAGCCCTGAACACCAGAGTGATAGAGGCTTAGATCTACCACACCAGACAAGACCCGAGATGGAGCCTGAAACAATCCAGCACAGAACTACAGCCTGTAAGATGCTGGCCAGGAAAGCATACATGGAGTCCAACAACCAAGTGGCTGGAATGGTAAACAGGAACATGTGTGCAGAATATGGACTGGAAGCCCCGAAGTTAAAATGGGAAACATCTCAGAAAGTGGTAGAGAATGAGAGAGCAAAGATCCTGTGGGATTTCCAGATGGAGACAGGATGGTAATGGAGAACCAACCAAACATTGTAGTGGTGGATAAAGAACAGATGAACGCTGTTGTGGTGGATGTGGCAGTACCAAGTGATGATAACATCAAGAAGAAGAAACATGACAAACTGGAGAAATACCAGGGACTCAGAGAAGTACTGGAGAATGCTTGGAAGGTGAAGGTGACAAGGGTGCCCGTGGTAATTGGAGCACTCTGGCCTGTAACCCTCAAACTGGAGGAATGGCTACAGCAGATCCCTGGAAAGACCTCAGACACCTCAGTCCAGAAAAGTGCAGTGCTAGAAACTGCTAAGATACTGTATGACATTAGCTGCTAACTCTGTGTAGCAATCAAGCTACAAACATTAGCTGCTAACTCTGTGTAGCAATCAGGCTACAAACATTAGCTGCCAACTCTGTGTAGCAATCAAGCTACAAACATTAGCTGTTAACTATGTGTAGCAATCAAGCTACAAACATTAGCTGCTAACTCCATGTAGCAATCAGGCTACAGACATTAGCTCCTAACTCTGTGTAGCAATCAGGCTACAAACATTAGCTGCTAGCTCTGTGTAGCATCAAGATACAAACATTAGCTGCTAACTCTGTGTAGCAACCAAGCTACAAACATTAGCTGCTAACTCTGTGTAGCAATCAGGCTACAAACATTAGCTGCTAACTCTGTGTAGCAATCAAGCTACAAATATTAGCTGCTAACTCCATGTAGCAATCAGGCTACAGACATTAGCTCCTAACTCTGTGTAGCAATCAGGCTACAAACATTAGCTGCTAGCTCTGTGTAGCAATCAAGATACAAACATTAGCTGCTAACTCTGTGTAGCAATCAAGCTACAAACATTAGCTGCTAACTCTGTGTAGCAATCAGGCTACAAACATTAGCTGCTAACTCTGTGTAGCAATCAAGCTACAAATATTAGCTGCTAACTCCATGTAGCAATCAGGCTACAGACATTAGCTCCTAACTCTGTGTAGCAATCAGGCTACAAACATTAGCTGCTAGCTCTGTGTAGCAATCAAGATACAAACATTAGCTGCTAACTCTGTGTAGCAATCAAGCTACAAACATTAGCTGCTAACTCTGTGTAGCAATCAGGCTACAAACATTAGCTGCTAACTCTGTGTAGCAATCAGGCTACAAACATTAGCTGCTAACTCTGTGTAGCAATCAAGCTACAAACATTAGCTGCTAACTCTGTGTAGCAATCAAGCTACAATATTAGCTGCTAACTCCGTGTGTAGCAATCAAGCTACAGACATTAGCTGCTAACTCTGTGTAGCAATCAGGCTACAAACATTAGCTGCTAGCTCTGTGTAGCAATCAAGATACAAACATTAGCTGCTAACTCTGTGTAGCAATCAAGCTACAAACATTAGCTATTAACTATGTGTAGCAATCAAGCTACAAACATTAGCTGCTAACTCTGTGTAGCAATCAAGCTACAAATATTAGCTGCTAGCTCCATGTAGCAATCAGGCTACAGACATTAGCTGCTAACTCTGTGTAGCAATCAGGCTACAAACATTAGCTGCTAACTCTGTGTAGCAATCAAGATACAAACATTAGCTGCTAACTCTGTGCAGCAATCAGACCCCAGCTGAATACTGTGTCGTATTTTTCGTCTATTCTTGTTTTGATAAGACAAAAACTGACTGTGAGACTTTGGTTAAAAGGTAACATTTCAGTGAATACTGGATTTACTTAGTTGTGATCAGAATGTGTTAACATTATCAGATAATAATAATAAAAACGAATTTTAAGTTGATGTTTTTTTGTGTTTTTCTGGTAGTGAGACAGAATGCAGGTTCTAGTCTTCATCTGTGGTGTGTTTTTGTGCAGGTGAAGCTCTCGGCTGCATTCCTCTATTAGAGATCCTTGATTTGTCCTGGAACAGTGGCGTTGGAGGTGGTGCTCTGCAAAACTTGCTGGGAAAACTGCAACCCCCTCTGAGAGAGCTCCACCTAGTGGCCTGTCAGCTCATGGAAGCAGACACCTCAGCATTAGGTGCAGATTTTATTTATTTTGTTAATGACCGCTCCTCCACCTTTTCTGTGATGGATTTGATTCAGTTTGTGTTTTATCTTGCTCTCAGGGGGAATGGTTGCCACTCTTCCCAGACTCTGTGTTCTGGACATCTCCTGTAACCCCCAGGTGTCAACTGATTCAAATGGCATGGCCTTCAATCAGTTTGTAACCTCCCTTTCCAAGGCCACACCCCTTACCACGCTCCGCCTACAGGCTTGTGGTCTGACTCCAGTCAGTCTCGCTGCTCTAGGTAAGAGACTTTTCTTCTACATGCTTGATTTCTCCATGGATGCAGTCTCCATGACAACCACACAATACTTTCGCTAATGGAGCAGTTTTGTCCTCAGAGGTCATCATGTTGAAAAAACTGTTCTAAGAAGTCAAAGTTGAACACGTGGAGTGGTTGGAGTAAATGCTGGTGGTTTAGAAAAACTCAAGTTTAGTAAAAACCCAATAAAAAAGACCAGATGACAGCATTCTGTGGTTGTTTTAGAGAATGACCTTCATGTAGGAAACAGCGTCCAAACGCTGTGTGTTCAACTTCAGCATCCGTTTGGACGCCTCTGTGGAAAAAAATGTGCAAAACACTGTTTTTCAATCATCGGATGATAAGAAGCTCTTTCCTGTTTGTAAATGTATTCAAGAAATCTCCATCTTTCCAAAATGCCAAACATTTAGTCATTTTTTATTCCAGACTTTTAGATTTAGATTAATTGTTTGAAAATGTCATAATTTACTTCAAAGATTAAAAAATATAAATGTTTCATGTGATTAACAAACAGGGATGTGTTTTGGAGATTTCTAGGGTTAGAAAAAAATTCACAAAATTTAATGTGTCAGGGTTTTATTTTGAAAATTAGCAGGAACATCTGTTTTCTCACTATAGCTGCTGAAAATCTAATTCTCATAATCGTTCCACTCCCAGTGGATCCAAGTTTTTTCGTTTTGATGAAGTCATCTTAAACCAACATAATGTTTAATAATGTTGAACATCTGTTGTCTGAACTGTAAAACGTCAAACACATAAATGGTGAAGAGACGAGCAGCAGGAAGAGGATTGTACTTAGGATTTGCAAATGTTTGAAAGAAGACGTGGAACTGGTACATTTTGCCATAAAGGTTTCCAGAATGTACACGTGTGGTCTGAGTGTAGGCATGTGTGAAAACATCACGGATTTCAAAAGACAGAAGAGTTCCTGCAGAATGTCACAGCATAAGCTGCAACACAGTAAGGATTTATAATTAAACACTCATTCAATTTCAACACATTTTAAAGAAGCTGGAGGACAGCAGCACCAGGAGTTTGTGTCGAATTACCCAGCATGCCTCCTGCATAGGTCTCCTCACACCCATGTTGAGGAGCCTGCTGTGTCCCTGTGTGTGCCCTCCTGCAGGCACCTCCCTCTGCAGTCTCCCCTCTCTGCGAGAGCTGGACCTGTCCTGCAACAGACATCTGTCTGGAGGACTGAGTCACCTCACCTTTTATCTGGCTCAAGTGGCACACCTGGAGAGCCTGGACCTGCACCTGTGCACTCTCACGCACGCTGACCTGGAAGCTTTAAGTGAGTGTTTCTCCAAATGAGCTGCAGCTGCATGCTCTTGCAGCAGTCATGTGACCCACTGTCTCCAGTCCAGGTGCTGCCCTACCTGACGGCGCTGACGCAGCTCAACCTGTCGTCCAACAAGGAGGTGGGGGGCGTGGTCCATCCACTGGTCTCCTCCCTCCCCTTGACCCAACTGAGACAGCTACCGCTCAACAGCTGCAGCCTGAGCCAAGAGTCCTTCACTGCTCTGAGTACATGCACACACACACACACACACAGACACACACACACCCATCCACACACACCCACATGCATACTCACACACAGACAGACAGAGACAGACACAGAGGCAGACACAGAGGCAGACACAGACAGACACAGACAGACACAGACAGACACAGACACAGAGATAGACAGAGACAGACACAGAGACAGACAGACAGACAGAGACAGACACAGAGACAGAGACAGACACAGAGACAGACACACAGACAGAGACAGACACAGAGACAGAGACAGACACAGAGACAGACAGACACAGAGACAGACACAGACAGACACAGACAGACACAGACAGACAGAGACAGACAGACACAGAGACAGACACAGACACAGACAGACACAGACAGACAGAGACAGACACAGAGGCAGACGGACAGACACAGAGACAGACGGACAGGACACAGACACAGACAGACAC
>BOLG01001065.1:47500-58319 GCA_016861445.1 Oryzias woworae
TCGGCGGCCGCCTGGCGCTGCTGCTGGATGCGCTGCAGCCATCAGTCATCGTGGAGCTCCGCCTCAGCAGCTGCGAGCTTACCGCTGATGACCTGCATCACCTCGGTAACAGACTGAAACATCATTTTAGTCTGGCCTTTAAAACTCTACGTTTTTTAATCTTTATCTTAAACTCCTGAAAGTTATTTAAACACATTTGTTTTAAAGTTGTAACCCCAGACCAATATTTTAATGACTGACTTACCAAGTCATGAAGATCATTATCAGGCAGCAACTCCTCCAACATTTTGGTCTATAAATCAATTCTTAGTTTTTATTTCTTGTGTTTTTTTCATATTAAAACAGACCTGCAAACATTTCATTTGTGGAGCGCATTGAAAGCACAGATGAAGGAATTTCTGAATATCTAAACGGAAATGTTCTGTCAAATGTACATTTAAAAAAGTCTTTTGTGTTAACATTTGAATCTTAGTCCGTCTCAAAACCTTAAAAATATACATTTATGTATAAAAAAACAAAATCAATGAAAGTTTCTGTGTAACAACAAATATTACATTAATAAACAAGTACATTTTTAAAAATAAAATTAAAACTGAAGTTAGTAAAAATTTGCCCTTTAAAATACTTTTAAATTCAAAATGTTTCTAATCAATCAGTTACACCTTAATCATTCAAAGTACCTTTTGTAGAAGAATGTAAATATTATGATCTAATTCATCATCAATGTTCATGTTAAATTGAATTATTTCTATTCTTCAAAACTGGAAGCGGAACAAAACATTTTCATTTGTTTTTGCTAACAAGCATTATGGAAGACATGAAAAGAATGAACTTTTGTTCATTCTTATTTCAATGAAGCATGTTTTGTTAAGATGTTTGAATGATTTTTTAGGACTTTGGGGCTTCAGTTTCCATTTATGCTTCAAAAAGCTCCACCACTAAAAAAGTTCTGGACCCAAACACTGAACCCTGTGGGACTCCAAATACTAAATACTAAAAAGATCTTTTTTTTTTTCAAAGTCCTTCTAACCTGATCTAAAGTCTGGTGTTCAGTACTTTCAGTAACTTTCTATGCTGTGGTTTCATTGATTTCTTTATTGTGAGTTTGTGAGGACAAAGACAAAACTGGACAATGTTCTGAGTGAGTGTTTGTGTGCAGCTGCAGTCTGCCGGCGCGGCTTTCTGTCCTCTCTGAGACTTCTGGATCTGTCCTACAATGGCTCGGTGGCAGACGACGGCTGGTCCGCCGTGTTCGCAGCCGGAGGTCTGGCCTCGCTGGAGGATCTGGACCTCAGTCTGAGGCCTTCAGCGTCTGCTTCCTGCAGCGCCTGGCTGCCCGTTCTGATCCGCGCCCTGCCTCAAATGCCGGCGCTGACCCGGCTGGGGCTGCAGCGGTGGACGGCTACGTCCCAGGAGAGACGGAGGCTGAGCCACGGCACAAAGACAAGAGCTGTCTTGGTGGAGTGGGATTCAGACATTCCAGACTCAGTGCTTCAGTCAAGCGGTCATGACACACCTGAGGAGTGAGGACCGGCCCACCGACCATCAGGCACCACACCTGTCCGACATGTCCTCCATGACGGTGTCCTCCATCAGCAGCAGGACTGCAGATTGTCATCTGAATTCAGACTCACTTTTCCTTTCTTTTCATGAAATTCAATCACAGGAAAAATTCAAGCTGAGAGTAATCCGTGAATCAAATATGATTGAACGAAACATCAGAGGAAGCTGGAAAGTATGTGCATGTGAACATGAAATTCCTTACGTTTGATTGGACTTCAGAATGATTGAACTGATGACACGATGAAGCAGCTTCTGTCTAAAAGGAGGAAAATGTTCTGTGGACAAAATGGAATAGAGATCAGCTCATGCTGACCTCTGTCTGTGTGTGAATAATTCAATTTTTCAAGTCAAAAAACCTCAAATGTGTTGAGTGTGATAACAAATCATGACAAGAGCTTCAAAAATGGTTCAGAGATTTTGACTACTGCTGCAGAGGAGGCTGGAACTCTCTTCGACGCTGCTGCTTGTTTGAGCAAAGCTCATTCTGAATTTACTGCTTTCTGGATTCTGGTGTTTCTGATGGACAGGACATTGGTGCTGAAGAGGGGCTGGACTGAACGCTTTCAGTTCTGGCTCACAGCAGATGTCAGGCTCCTTCAACCTGCTGCAATCAAATCTACGACAAGGCGAGTTCAGCAGATGTGGTTTATTCAGTCTTGATATGTGGACACTTTGACCCCTGGAGCAGAGCTGCAGAAGAACAAGCTGCTGTCTCATCCGGTGCGTTCGTGGTCACTGTCCATGCAGCAAATCTGTTTCCTTAGACCCTGGAAGACCTGAGCGAGGAAAGGCCGTCCATCCACCTCGTAGGGGCTGACGTCTGTGTGCTCGGGCAGCAGTCGGCCGCTGGACATGAGCTCGGAGAAGGTCTGAGGGTGGAAGCAGCAGAGCTCCTGCAAAGTGCTGCCTCCAGCTGAGAGAAAACGTGAGGAGTTTACCTGACAGACCGGCTCATCCAAGTGGTTTCCCCAGATGTAGATGTGTGTAAGAGTCGGGTTGTGTTTCACGGCCTGAGCCAAAGATAGCAAACCCTCCGTCCTGATGCGGTTCCTGCTGACAGACAGCCTGACAGCGAGACACAGCGAGCAGCAAATAAATCCAAACTGCAGAAGAGGAACCCCTGCAGAAACGTCTTCATTTGAACGTCCACCCTTTCAGTTAGACTCCTAAAAACGAATCAATGTTAATCGAAAAGCTGATGGATCAATTTAAGTTGAGTTAAAATGAAAGAAAATCTTCATTTTCAAACATGAAACGTTTATTTTAGCAATGTTCACACTGGAAACGGATCAAAAATGAAAGTTAATCTTAAACTGTCAAAGAAATAAAAAACATTTTTACTCCTCAGAAGATAATAAATGACCAAATAACCATAATTACAAAACTTTAAATGCATTCACTTCCTCACTGAAAAGAAACAGAAACTACCTGTAAGATTTGGTAAAGGAGGAGAAACGGAGAAAAGTCAAAGATTTGACCTACAGAACTCACTCCTTCAGGAAACAGCCAGGTGTGGCTATGGTCTTGCTCAGGTGAACTGCGCCCTCATCTTCTATCCTATTAGATGACAGATCGATGATCTCCAGGGCCTTATTCTGCTTCAGCACTTCAGCCAGTCGGTGGGCACCGTCACGGGTCACATGGTTTGCTGCAGAGATGCAGAAATACAATGTGAGGAAGAGGAGGATGGAGTTGAGGATCAGCCTTTGTTCTCACCAGCGCAGGTCCAGATAGCGGAGGGTGTGGTTCTTTCTTAGACCCTCGGCAAGCATCTCCATGCCAGAGTCCGTCAGCCCCATCTTCCCCAGGTGGAGCTCCAGCAGGCTGCAGTTCACTGTCAGCATCCGAGAGAAGTGCACGGCCCACTCCTCCTGACACAGGCTCACCTGTGAGTGTTCAGACCCCCACAAGCACTGTGTTCTGATGCGAGTTAGTACCTGCTGGCTGAAGAGCAGAGGCCGGCTGATGTCCAGGGCCTGGAGAGCTGAGTTCTGGCTCAACGCCTCGCCGGAGTGCCGCCACGCTCTGATCTGCCTGCAGGGACAGAGGAGAGCTCAGAGAACTGCTGCAGCTGCTTGTGAAAACAGAGCTGCACCTGTTTAGTTACCAGGTTGCAGTCAGACATCTGCAGCATCTGCAGCGTGCTGTTGACCTGCAGCATGCTGGACATGTGCACACCCCCTCTGTCCCCGAACTGATTACCCGACAGGCTGAGAGACAGCAGGCTGCTGTTCCTCTGCACACAGGAAGACCGCTTTCATCAGTCAGACACACCTGACAGTCCAAGAACGGACAGACAAGAAACTCCAAACACAAGAAAGATTCAAATCTGACACAAACATTTAAAGATGGGTGTGCTGCAAACCAGCAGCTTTCAGGGTCACTAATCCATAGTCTGTCAACAACCCCAAAGCTTAAACTCTACCAGATGACAGGATGGAAAAATGGGTGGAGGTGTGATGTCATTGGATATGTGTGAACTTTGCTCTGGTTTTCTTTGCTATTGGGTTCAAACTAAAGTTTACAGTCATATTTTGAATCACATTAAAAAAACAAGTTCTGAGTGATGAAGAGATGCAACATAATCTGCTTCCTACAGTTTGAATGAACAGGAAAACATCAACTGTGGCTAGACCATTTGAAGAGAAACCTTTAGGCTGTTGGCGAGAATTTCAGCGCCGTCTGCCCCGATGTTGTTAAATTTCAGATCCAGAGACTTCAGCGCTGAACTCCTGAGCTGTTCAGTGAAAACACACATGGCTACATGTCACAAGCTAAAATAATATTTTTTTAAAAATGGAATATCATACAAACGAGTTTTCATTTACATAATTCTATTTAAAAACTAAGCTATAATATGAAATATGTCTTTATTTTTTCATAAATCAAGGTTCCAGATCACAAATCCCACAAAAGAGGGTTTCAGTAAATGTAACCACTGTGGAGAAATCTGCCCAAATTTTTTAAGACATCAAAGTTTGAAAGTGAATTTCCCCAACTAATCATCTGCTAAACTCGGCAGCACCAGCACAGGCTTGCCAGAGGTCATTCATTTGGTTCAATGTGGGCAAAAGTTCAGACATGACAATTTTGAAAAAGTATCTTTTTATTGATGTGCTCAGAGTCAATGTCTTTATCTTTTTGCAAAAACAGAAAAGTAAATGGTGATTTCTAATTTTCTGACATCCTGTTTTGTGGGTTCATGAGCTGGAACCCCAACTTATGTAAAAATAAACAAATACATTGTTTTTTTTGCACATTTTCCTGATATTCCCACTTTTTGGAAAGAGTCTGTATTGTTTAGGTGAGTTCGTGTTTACAGGCTGTGCTGGTGTGTACCTGTAAAACGTCTGCGAGGGGTTTGAGCCCTCCATCACTGATGTTATTGTAGCTCACATCCACATCCAGACCTGTAAACAGAAATGATGGAAAGGCTGAAAAAGATCTGAGCATCAGTGTGAAGAGTAGCCTGAGTCTCACCCGTCACCCTCTCATCGCTCGCTGCAGACACTTTGAGAGAACCACAACATCTTCATCCTCCAGCCTCTGTGCTCGTGTCCCTCTGTTTCCAGCAGCTGTAATGTGAAGGTCCTGGACAAGCAGCTCATGCAGACCATGTAGATGCCGCTAAACCCGATTTCATCTGACCTTTTATACAGTCAGACACCTCTGTGATTGAAATGTTCATTCAAATGGTTTAGTGCTTTTCTGCTAACAAACAAACAATAAACAATGGAACAATACTAAAACTTTACCTGAGTGGTTTACTATAAACAGTCGTTTGTGTTTCTATGTTATTATTCACGCAGTTTAAACACAAAAACTGTTTGGCAACAAATGACAAAGAAACCTTAGGAGCAGAACGAGCAAAAGAGAAAGCAGCAGCAGACCATGTTTCATTTGTCATTGCATTAAAACACAGAATGGTGAATAAGATAAACATCTACACAAAAGATTTCTTCCTTTACATGAAATGCATTGTAACTTCAAACTGAAGGACTCACCCAGAGTGTAACATTTTCTTTAAACTTTCTAAAACATCTTTGTTCATGTTGATTTTGAGCTGAACACAAAACTCTTGGTAAAACGCGGCGAAACTTCTGTCCACATTAGCGGGCGCGGCCATGTTTCTGTTGCTATGACGACGACACCGTACGGCAGGACAAATGTACTGGGGGCTGTGCGGGCCTTTCTCGGCTTCCGTAGTTGAGCTCCGATAAGGAGCCATTTCCTGTTTTTTAATGAGCAGTAAAATGATTCAAAATGATAAACCCACCGAAACATTTATGGAGAAATGTTTCAACTCTAAGGAAGTTTTGTTGTTGTTGACTTTCCGGATGGGTAAACAACGTGTGTTGATCAAAATAAATGTGTAACTGCTCAATAACACACACTTTAAATGTAAACTAAAGCTATTCAAGTTTATTTCATATATATATATATTATTGAAGCATGACTTCTTTCAGAAGCATAGAACTGTAATCAACATCTTAGGAAGAATTGAAACGTATCGATGGTTTGAGTTTGTGTTTCAGACATGAACAAAGATTCAATCCTCCTCACAGCCCTGAACACTGACGTGATGGTCCAGCACTTCTATTCAATTTTATTTCCTGCTCTGTTGTACAGTTTTCACAGAACTGTCAGCGCCAACATGGTCCAGACGAGTAACGCTTCAACTTTATGGAAATGAAAAAAAAAACAACGCCTTTAGTGAACTGCGTCAGAAACAGCACTTTAAAACGTTGAGACTACATTCAAAGGCAGCTCCTAAATCCATGTTTCTAACGTCTAACTTTTTCAAGCAATTATACATTGGGTGCAGGAGCTGCATTGGATCAGTTCACATGAAATCTGCTTCAACAAATGCAGTCTCTGCAGGAACAAAGACTTTCAGACTCTGCAAAAACAGAACCCTTTAGTGACAAAAACAGAAACATGAAATCAGAAGCAATAAACCCAAAAACCACACTTTTTTTTTTCATCCTCCCAAAGTGGGATTCACTGAGATATTTTGCATTTGTAAACCGTGGACTAAGAGACATTTTTATTCTTTTACATTTCCTCTTCCTTAACGTATTTCATGAGTGGAAAAAAAAAAATCCATCCAAGGATCACAAACCGCAGAACTGAAACATGTTTACAGCAAAAACCCAGAGTTTTTATTGGAAAGATGAAATTAGCATCTTTTCATTTTATTTCAAACTTATTTATACAAACCTCACCAGATTAAATACAACACACTGATGAAGAAACGTTCACTCGTTTTGTTTAGGCATGAATGATCCCCACAGTAAAGGTGATGAAAGACGTGCTTTTGCCTGAAAGTAAAGGCCGACTTCCTAAGAGTCGCAGCGTTTTCGTCCACTATAGAGTTTTTTACAAAAGAAAAATGTGTTTTTCAGATAAAAGAATCAACTACAATGAGCTTAAAGAACCCATCATTTACAAAACTGTCTGCAGACGCTGAAAGATGAAGCTTTTAACTTGTGTCTTTTCACCAGTGCAGTGGATTCAACTGTAGATGGATCTAGGAGATTAAAATGAGATTAATAATCAGATACAATCTGGATTAGAATTTCCCCGCTTACTCTTTTTTAGTTTCAGGGTTGAGAAAGACTCTTTTTTTTTTCCTCTATCAGTTGTTCTTCAGGTTCCTCAGAGGCTTAGTGCAGACTGCTGGCTGAGGGACAGCGCCCCCTTACTGCTGGGGAGGGTTACTGTCAGCGGTGTCCACCGTTCTGATGATGACGATCTGCTCCAGGCTCTGAGCGGGCGATGGCGGCGGCCGCAGCTGCTCCCACCAGAGCGTGGAGGGTGTCTGAGTTGATGGTCTGCTCCTGATCGAAGGTCACCTGCTCGGCAGTGGAGAGGGGGAGGGAGGATGGCTCCGGCTTCAGTTCTTGGATGATGGAGGTGTCGGTGGTGGTAGTTGTGGTGTCTGAGGTGGAGGCTGCGGCTGGCGCGGTGGCTTTGAGGTTTGGGTGGCGGGTTCGGGGTTGGGTGGCTCCCCTTCAGGGATAGAAGCCAAACCTTTGTTTTCTTTCTGATAGTTTGCTTTGCACAAACGCTAACCGGTGGCTGGAGGCCAGGAGCACCACTGTGGAGGACACAGAAGAACCCTCACAATAACCCACAAGCTTCATCTTATTAACAAACATCTCTTGCATTTATGTCAAATTGTTGGACTGTAGACCCCCGCCCACACCTATCAGTTTGGTTCAGCAATGATCTGACCTGCTGCTTTGGGCTCAGAATACTGAGATGGTTCCAGAATGATCTGATGTTTCCTTCACCTTCGGTGACTCTCCTCTTTTCAAGGAGAAATGAGTGTCATTGCTGCTGCAGCTACTATTCTGTCTTTTATTATAAAACGACTGTTCCAGTGTTTTTTCTCTGTCCTGTTCTTGCACTTCTCACAGTACTGACTTTATTTTCCCTTAATCTGTTGGTCATTTATCCATTATTGATAAACAGGTCAGTTCTGTTGACAGTGATCTGGTATATAGTTGAACTATAACAGCTGTAGTTTATTTTAGGTCTGGTGTTTTCTTGTCATAGCACCTCGAGGCATCCTCTCATGTACTGGAGGGATTTTTTAAAAAAACTGACAGTGCTGAACTTGTGCTTGAATTTGCATTTTCTAGTCTGTTTCTTCAGCACTTGCACTCATCCTGCAGAGAAGATGGAAGCTGTGGATCCATTCGCAAACACAATCTTCATTATTTTCGATGACACTGTTTTATGCAAATAATCTTTCTTGAAACTAATCTTTTTTTTTTAAATTGCAACCAATAACCAATGAAAACCCTTTAATTACTTCTAATGCCTTATTTATTAAAATCCACTGAGTGATTTTTATATATTTATTGTCCTTAAAAGCTCTCCTCTCAGTCATTTAACCTTCACTCAAACGGCAGGATTAAGATAAACCTCTGAAGTTTTTCACCGTTTTACAGCCTCACTGTTACATTTCAAGGGAAGGATAAAATAACTCCCATAATTTCCTTTTCCATTTTTAATCAGTTTATCACTTTAGTTTAGAGCAAAAACTCTTTCATTACCAACCAAAACTAGTGAATTACTAGTGATTCTACCAAATGTAAAACACAATAAGTGATTTGGCAGCGACAACCAGCCTAAGCAGGACAGTTCAGCAGCCATTCAAAGGACATCATCTGATACTTTAACAATCAATAACAACACACATTTTTATACTCAGATTTAGCAAAAGAGTAAAGATTTTGTTTCCAGTTATAATGTAGAGTTTTAAAAATCCAACAAGAAGTAAATAGAAAGTTAACAGTTCTTTTAATAGACCCACTCCAACGAAATTGTGTTTTTAACATTTTTTTGCTGCATTTTTCTGATTATGTAGGACATAGAAATCTAAAATTAAAACTGCATCTCTGAGTTTTTCTTTTTTAAATCGTTGCGATACAGAAGCAGACGAAAAAATGCAGTTTAAAAAAGATTCTATTTGTGGCCACAAGCTCCCTGCTCCGTTCCATTCTGATGCTTTCACTTGCAGACAGATCCATGAACGTCTTTGTTTTCCTCGTCTGAGCTGAAATCTGGATCAGAACTGTACGGCTGGATAGCTATGATATTGCTCGTCATTTTTGTTGCCACTGTAATGTTAGCTTGGGACTGTGAGGGCTGTAAGCTAGCAGGAGAGACTGTAAACAGGTGGATGATGGGAAATTGGGGTGTGTCAACTCACACCAACAGTCCTCCCCACAACTTTCTAATGAACACCTGCTGCTCTGCAGATACTATGTTCTAGAAAACAACAGAAGTTTTTAGATTTTGGCTAAACGGCATAATGATTGTAAAAGACCACCGGGAACGCTTTGACAGTAGATCAACATATGATTGGAGTGGGACTTTAAAGAATAACTGTCAAACTGAATTTCTCTTTCTAGAAGTTATTGAAGGAGTTTCTGTCTGTCCCTCTGTTGGGTTTGTGAAGAGTGACAGAAATAAAGCCAAATCTCTGCTCAGCTCACCAGCTCGAGCTCTCTCTTTGTGCTGCCGCACTTCGTCAGCGTGAGCTTTCCCTGGTGTTTGATCATGTTCTTTACGCTGGCGAATCGGTTTCCGCACAGAAGACACTGCACCCCCCGAATTCCCATCTGAACAGAGCCAGAGAAAATGAGTTTATCCAGCAGACAGTGTGAAGCTGACAAGAATAAAAACTTAGCATCATATATAAACTCGCTGTATCTGGTAGGCAGCTCACCTGGATGAAGTGGCGCATGTGCTTCTTCAGCTCAGATGACGTGACGAACTTGGCGTCACATTTTGGTTGTGAACATTTGTAGGGCGTCTCTCCTGAAACACAGAGAGCAGTGAGACATGAGGCAGCTCCAGCTCTGCTCCTCTCAGATTTTACCTGCATGGAGACAGTTTCACCTGTGTGCTTGCGAGCATGAGCAATGAGCGAGGAGGAGACTGAGAAAGACATGCCGCACAGGTCGCACTGTACGGTTTCTACGGTTTCTCTCCCGTGTGCCTCCTCTTGTGGTACGTGAGCGTGCTGGACTGCGCGAATGCTTGACCACAGATGTCGCAGACGTAAGGCTTTTCGCCGCTGTGCAGCCTGAAACATGACCAGACGCAGACAACCACATTAACAAAAGATCACCCACCGCTACACAAACACGCTGAACCAAAGATAGGCAAGCTGCAGACCTGATGTGGATTTTGTAGTTGGATGACGTAGCAAATTTGAAGCCGCAGCGATCACAGGTGTAGGGTTTCTCCTCTCCGTGGTGCATCCTCCGATGAGCAACCAGCTGGCACTTCTGAGCAAAACATTTGTCACAGTCAGGGCAATTGAACGGTTTCTCACCTGTGAGAAACGGAGAGAGTCAGCAAATGACTGCAGGGTAAATTCAAGACTTTAAAGGAGAACTTTGACAAGACTTCGCACCTTTAACCTAGATTTGGTGACAATATTCTCTATTCTGACAAAGATTATTAAAAAAGCATCTACATCCTGTTTTTTAAACCATATACGTAAAAGATATTTGGGATGCAGTGACAGCCTTAACAGAGGTAGACTGTTAGGGTTTTCCTACCTACAGCAACTTCACAGTTTGGTGCCATTTTTCATTTAAAATAATACTTGATCAACATATACATCAATGATCATCTTCAATCCAGAAAAAACTCTATTTTTATCAATAATAATTCTACCTTTGTTGAGTATAAATCATTGTTTTTTTTTGTATAACCACTCTTCATGAGAAGC
>BOLG01001066.1:2750000-3019334 GCA_016861445.1 Oryzias woworae
ACAGAGTAGGGTCTAGACACAGAGTTGGGTCTAGACACAGAGTAGGGTCTAGATACAGAGTAGGGTCTAGATACAGAGCAGGGTCTAGACACAGAGTTGGAGATACAGAGCTGGGTCTAGACACAGAGTTGGGTCTAGATACAGAGTAGGGTCTAGACACAGAGTTGGGTCTAGATACAGTGTAGGGTCTAGATACAGAGCAGGGTCTAGACACAGAGTAGGGTCTACATACAGAGTAGGGTCTAGATACAGAGGTGGGTCTACATACAGATTAGGGTCTAGATACAGAGCTGGGTCTAGACACATAGTTGGGTCTAAATACAGAGTAGGGTCTAAATACAGAGTTGGGTCTAGACACAGAGTTGGGTCTAGATACAGAGGTGGGTCTAGATACAGAGTTGGGTCTAGATACAGAGTAGGGTCTAGACACAGAGTTGGGTCTAGATACAGTGTAGGGTCTAGATACAGAGCAGGGTCTAGACACAGAGTAGGGTCTAGACACAGAGTAGGGTCTAGATACAGAGTAGGGTCTAGATACAGAGCAGGTTCTAGACATAGAGTTGGAGATACAGAGCTGGGTCTAGACACAGAGTTGGGTCTAGATACAGAGTAGGGTCTAGACACAGAGTTGGGTCTAGATACAGTGTAGGGTCTAGATACAGAGTAGGGTCTAGATACAGAGCAGGGTCTAGATACAGAGCAGGGTCTAGACACAGAGTTGGGTCTAGATACAGAGCTGGGTCTAGACACAGAGTTGGGTCTAGATACAGATTAGGGTCTAGATACAGAGCTGGGTCTAGACACATAGTTGGGTCTAAATACAGAGTAGGGTCTAAATACAGAGTTGGGTCTAGACACAGAGTTGGGTCTAGATACAGAGGTGGGTCTAGACACAGAGTTGGGTCTAGATACAGAGTAGGGTCTAGACACAGAGTTGGGTCTAGATACAGTGTAGGGTCTAGATACAGAGCAGGGTCTAGACACAGAGTAGGGTCTAGATACAGAGTAGGGTCTAGATACAGAGCAGGTTCTAGACATAGAGTTGGAGATACAGAGCTGGGTCTAGACACAGAGCTGGGTCTAGATACAGAGTAGGGTCTAGACACAGAGTTGGGTCTAGATACAGTGTAGGGTCTAGATACAGAGTTGGGTCTAGATACAGAGCAGGGTCTAGATACAGAGCAGGGTCTAGACACAGAGTTGGGTCTAGATACAGAGCTGGGTCTAGACACAGAGTTGGGTCTAGATACAAAGTAGGGTCTAGACACAGAGGTGGGTCTAGATACAGATTAGGGTCTAGATACAGAGGTGGGTCTAGACACAGAGTAGGGTCTAGATACAGAGTAGGGTCTAGATACAGAGCAGGTTCTAGACATAGAGTTGGAGGTACAGAGCTGGGTCTAGACACAGAGTTGGGTCTAGATACAGAGTAGGGTCTAGACACAGAGTTGGGTCTAGATACAGTGTAGGGTCTAGATACAGAGCAGGGTCTAGACACAGAGTAGGGTCTAAACACAGAGTTGGGTCTAGATACAGAGTAGGGTCTAGACACAGAGTTGGGTCTAGACACAGAGTAGGGTCTAGATACAGAGTAGGGTCTAGATACAGAGCAGGGTCTAGACACAGAGTTGGAGATACAGAGCTGGGTCTAGACACAGAGTTGGGTCTAGATACAGTGTAGGGTCTAGATACAGAGTAGGGTCTAGATACAGAGCAGGGTCTAGATACAGAGCAGGGTCTAGACACAGAGCAGGGTCTAGACACAGAGTTGGGTCTAGATACAGAGCTGGGTCTAGACACAGAGTTGGGTCTAGATACAAAGTAGGGTCTAGACACAGAGGTGGGTCTAGATACAGATTAGGGTCTAGATACAGAGGTGGGTCTAGACACAGAGTAGGGTCTAGATACAGAGTAGGGTCTAGATACAGAGCAGGTTCTAGACATAGAGTTGGAGGTACAGAGCTGGGTCTAGACACAGAGTTGGGTCTAGATACAGAGTAGGGTCTAGACACAGAGTTGGGTCTAGATACAGTGTAGGGTCTAGATACAGAGCAGGGTCTAGATACAGAGCAGGGTCTAGACACAGAGTTGGGTCTAGATACAGAGCTGGGTCTAGACACAGAGTTGGGTCTAGATACAAAGTAGGGTCTAGACACAGAGGTGGGTCTAGATACAGAGTAGGGTCTAGATACAGAGGTGGGTCTAGACACATAGTAGGGTCTAAATACAGAGTAGGGTCTAAATACAGAGTTGGGTCTAGATACAGAGGTGGGTCTAGACACAGAGGTGGGTCTAGACACAGAGGTGGGTCTAGACACAGAGGTGGGTCTAGATACAGATTAGGGTCTAGATACAGAGCTGGGTCTAGTCACATAGTTGGGTCTAAATACAGAGTAGGGTCTAAATACAGAGCTGGGTCTAGACAGAGTTGGGTCTAGACACAGAGGTGGGTCTAGATACAGTGTAGGGTCTAGATACAGAGTAGGGTCTAGATACAGAGCAGGGTCTAGATACAGAGCAGGGTCTAGACACAGAGCAGGGTCTAGACACAGAGTTGGGTCCAGATACAGAGCTGGGTCTAGACACAGAGTTGGGTCTAGATACAAAGTAGGGTCTAGACACAGAGGTGGGTCTAGATACAGATTAGGGTCTAGATACAGAGGTGGGTCTAGACACAGAGTAGGGTCTAGATACAGAGTAGGGTCTAGATACAGAGCAGGTTCTAGACATAGAGTTGGAGGTACAGAGCTGGGTCTAGACACAGAGTTGGGTCTAGATACAGAGTAGGGTCTAGACACAGAGTTGGGTCTAGATACAGTGTAGGGTCTAGATACAGAGCAGGGTCTAGATACAGAGCAGGGTCTAGACACAGAGTTGGGTCTAGATACAGAGCTGGGTCTAGACACAGAGTTGGGTCTAGATACAAAGTAGGGTCTAGACACAGAGGTGGGTCTAGATACAGAGTAGGGTCTAGATACAGAGGTGGGTCTAGACACATAGTAGGGTCTAAATACAGAGTAGGGTCTAAATACAGAGTTGGGTCTAGATACAGAGGTGGGTCTAGACACAGAGGTGGGTCTAGACACAGAGGTGGGTCTAGACACAGAGGTGGGTCTAGATACAGATTAGGGTCTAGATACAGAGCTGGGTCTAGTCACATAGTTGGGTCTAAATACAGAGTAGGGTCTAAATACAGAGCTGGGTCTAGACAGAGTTGGGTCTAGACACAGAGGTGGGTCTAGATACAGAGTAGGGTCTAGATACAGAGATGGGTCTAGACACAGAGTTGGGTCTAAATACAGAGTAGGGTCTAGATACAGAGGTGGGTCTAGATACAGAGTTGGGTCTAGATACAGAGCAGGGTCTAGATACAGAGTTGGGTCTAAATACAGAGTTGGGTCTAGATACAGAGGTGGGTCTAGACACAGAGTTGGGTCTAGATACAGAGTAGGGTCTAGACACAGAGGTGGGTCTAGATACAGATTAGGGTCTAGATACAGAGCTGGGTCTAGACACATAGTTGGGTCTAAATACAGAGTAGGGTCTAAATACAGAGTTGGGTCTAGACACAGAGTTGGGTCTAGATACAGAGGTGGGTCTAGACACAGAGTTGGGTCTAGATACAGAGTAGGGTCTAGACACAGAGGTGGGTCTAGATACAGAGTAGGGTCTAGACACAGAGTTGGGTCTAGATACAGTGTAGGGTCTAGATACAGAGCAGGGTCTAGACACAAAGTAGGGTCTAGATACAGAGTAGGGTCTAGATACAGAGCAGGGTCTAGATACAGAGTAGGGTCTAGATACAGAGCAGGGTCTAGATACAGAGTAGGGTCTAGATACAGAGCAGGGTCTAGATACAGAGCAGGGTCTAGACACAGAGTTGGGTCTAGATACAGAGCTGGGTCTAGACACATAGTTGGGTCTAAATACAGAGTAGGGTCTAGATACAGAGCAGGGTCTAGACACAAAGTAGGGTCTAGACACAGAGTAGGGTCTAGATACAGAGTAGGGTCTAGATACAGAGCAGGGTCTAGATACAGAGCAGGGTCTAGACACAGAGTTGGGTCTAGATACAGAGCTGGGTCTAGACACAGAGTAGGGTCTAGATACAGAGTAGGGTCTAGACACAGAGGTGGATCTAGATACAGATTAGGGTCTAGATACAGAGGTGGGTCTAGACACATAGTTGGGTCTAGATACAGAGTAGGGTCTAGACACAGAGTAGGGTCTAGACACAGAGGTGGGTCTAGATACAGAGTAGGGTCTAGATACAGAGCTGGGTCTAGACACAGAGTTGGGTCTAAATACAGAGTATGGTCTAGATACAGAGGTGGGTCTAGATACAGAGTTGGGTCTAGATACAGAGCAGGGTCTAGATACAGAGGTGGGTCTAAATACAGAGTTGGGTCTAGATACAGAGGTGGGTCTAGACACAGAGTTGGGTCTAGATACAGAGTAGGGTCTAGACACAGAGGTGGGTCTAGATACAGATTAGGGTCTAGATACAGAGCTGGGTCTAGACACATAGTTGGGTCTAAATACAGAGTAGGGTCTAAATATAGAGTTGGGTCTAGACACAGAGTTGGGTCTAGATACAGAGGTAGGTCTAGACACAGAGGTGGGTCTAGATACAGAGTAGGGTCTAGACACAGAGGTGGGTCTAGATACAGAGTAGGGTCTAGACACAGAGTTGGGTCTAGATACAGTGTAGGGTCTAGATACAGAGCAGGGTCTAGATACAGAGTAGGGTCTAGATACAGAGCAGGGTCTAGACACAGAGTTGGAGATACAGAGCTGGGTCTAGACACAGAGTTGGGTCTAGATACAGAGTTGGGTCTAGACACAGAGTTGGGTTTAGATACAGAGTAGGGTCTAGACACAGAGTTGGGTCTAGATACAGTGTAGGGTCTAGATACAGAGCAGGGTCTAGACACAAAGTAGGGTCTAGATACAGAGTAGGGTCTAGATACAGAGCAGGGTCTAGACACAGAGTTGGAGATACAGAGCTGGGTTTAGACACAGAGTTGGGTCTAGATACAGAGTAGGGTCTAGACACAGAGTTCGGTCTAGATACAGAGCTGGGTCTAGACAGAGTTGGGTCTAGATTCAGAGTAGGGTCTAGACACAGAGTTGGGTCTAGATACAGAGGTGGGTCTAGACACAGAGCAGGGTCTAGATACAGAGGTGGGTCTAGTCACAGAGTTGGGTCTAAATACAGAGTAGGGTCTAGATACAGAGTTGGGTCTAGATACAGAGCAGGGTCTAGATACAGAGGTGGGTCTAGATACAGAGGTGGGTCTAAATACAGAGTTGGGTCTAGATACAGAGGTGGGTCTAGACACAGAGGTGGGTCTAGCTACAGAGTAGGGTCTAGACACAGATTTGGGTCTAGACACAGAGCAGGGTCTAGATACAGAGCAGGGTCTAGACACAGAGTAGGGTCTAGACACAGAGTAGGGTCTAGATACAGAGCTGGGTCTAGACACAGAGTTGGGTCTAAATACAGAGTAGGGTCTAGATACAGATGTGGGTCTAGATACAGAGTTGGGTCTAGATACAGAGCAGGGTCTAGATACAGAGGTGGGTCTAAATACAGAGTTGGGTCTAGATACAGAGGTGGGTCTAGACACAGAGTTGGGTCTAGATACAGAGTAGGGTCTAGACACAGAGGTGGGTCTAGATACAGATTAGGGTCTAGATACAGAGCTGGGTCTAGACACATAGTTGGGTCTAAATACAGAGTAGGGTCTAAATACAGAGTTGGGTCTAGACACAGAGTTGGGTCTAGATACAGAGGTGGGTCTAGACACAAAGTTGGGTCTAGATACAGAGTAGGGTCTAGACACAGAGTTGGGTCTAGATACAGTGTAGGGTCTAGACACAGAGCAGGGTCTAGACACAAAGTAGGGTCTAGATACAGAGTAGGGTCTAGATACAGAGCAGGGTCTAGACACAGAGTTGGAGATACAGAGCTGGGTCTAGACACAGAGTAGGGTCTAGATACAGAGTAGGGTCTAGATACAGAGTAGGGTCTAGATACAGAGGTGGGTCTAGACACAGAGCTGGGTCTAGACACAGAGGTGGGTCTAGATACAGAGTAGGGTCTAGACACAGAGTTGGGTCTAGATACAGAGTAGGGTCTAGATACAGAGCTGGGTCTAGACACAGAGTAGGGTCTAGATACAGAGTAGGGTCTAGACACAGAGTAGGGTCTAGACACAGAGTAGGGTCTAGATACAGAGCAGCGTCTAGATACAGAGCTGGGTCTAGACACAGAGTTGGGTCTAGACAGAGTTGGGTCTACAGTTGCCGCTGCCTATCTGTCCACCAGGTGGTGTCACGTGATTGAGGCAAAGGTGACTTACCCCATTCCTCTTCCATAGAGAAGAGTCCTGGAGAGTGAGCAGCTCAGATGAGGAGACACCTTCAAGACAAAGAAACAACACAAACCAATGTGAGTGTCTTTTTACCTCAGTTTCATTGATCAGAGCATCATTGTCCTGGAACTGATGGAGATTCTGTCCATCCATGGAAATCCTATTTGAGATGTTTGTCAGGAGCCAAGAAGAACTCAACATCTGACCTCCTGTTCCTCCTCATGATATTACTGTCCAGGTTATTCCTGTTCATCTGTCCACAGACCTGAAGGTTTAAATGGTTGAGATTTGCTCCTCACAAACATCACGACTCATGAAAATAAGGAAGTAGAGCTCCATGCTTGTTACTTCAGAATGATGTCAGACATGAAAAACCACTGAAAATAGAAAAAAACACCAGAAAGATATATTTAAAAAATTCTACATTTTGATCTGTTTGATCTTTCAGAGGTCTTTTCATTATGATTATTTGTTTTTTTAGCCAAAATCCTGTGTCGTTTGTAGAACATAGTTTCTGCAGGGCGACAAGAGTTCATCAGAAATTCCTCTTTGAGTTGTGTGTGGGCGGGACTGTTGTTGTGAAAGCAACCCAACATCCATGTCCAAAGATGCCTTTGTTTACACTCTTTGTTCACATTTGTGCTATTGCTGAGACTTTCAGAGTAAACTCAGGCGGCGGCCGTGGTGCAGCGGTAGGGCGGTCGACATTTGATCAGAACATTGGAGGTTAGATTCCCGCCTTGCCCGCCCATGTGTCAAAGTGTCCTTGGGCAAAACCCTGAACCCCACATTGCCTCTGGGGGTTACAGGTTGGCACCAGTGTTCAGCAGTGGGGCCTCCATCAATGTGTGAATGGGACTGTAAAGCGCTTTGAGCCTTCAAGGAGGGTTGAAAAGCGCTGTACAAGTTGACACCATTTAAAACTATATCCATATACTGTTCATCTTCAAATTGCGGCTGGTCTCCCATAGACGCCAAGCTTAAGAGGTGCTCTTTACTTTAGATGCCGGGGTTTTTTTAAGTTCAGACCACCCATCTTTCCTGGGTCGTGCACAGTCCTGTGCACAGCAGGTGGTATTTGTGTGGTTGTGAGCCAGTGTAGCAATAGGGATGGATCCCAAACGTATCCTTGTGGATTTCATGACATCATCCTAGAGCAGTGTTTCTGCGTGTTGCCCACGTAAACAAACAACCCCCAAACTTTTGCAAAGATGGATGTCCTTATTGTTCATAAATGAAAGCATTTGGCCGATCACCTCACTCCACAGAAAAAGTGGGAGTGTGTGTTTGCCTGGGGGCGGAGCTAGCAGTGCAGAGTCTTCCTGGAAGGGGCGGTTCTCACTGTCTTAAGTATGAATGGGAAGACCCGCTAGTCTCTGGAGTACTCAGAGATGTGTGAAAAGATCAAAATACTGCTTTGGGTTAAAGTATGGGATAAACATTATAATTCACTTCAAAGCTCAACAGGTTGATTGTACTTGATGGTATCAGTCCTTAAAGCCAGATTCTGGCTCAGACGAGGAAGACATTCATTGGTCTGTTTGTCTGAAAGTGAATGCATCAGAATGATAGAGGAGCAGGGGGACTTTGGCCCCGCCCATCACAAACCCGAGCTTTTCAAACCACGATTGTTTGTCTGCTCCTGATCCAACACGATGTAAAACAGTTGTTATCTTATCTAATCTTATTTTTTTACATGTCCTCCATTGTGGAAAAATGCTACAAGAACATGTTAAAAACACCAAAGTCAGCATTTTTATTGCAGTGGGTCTTTAACATGAGGTCGCTGTATTTCTGTTTAGACAAAGTCATTTACTTCAGTCAAACCTCATTGTAGTGTCACATCCACATGTTTTTATTTTCTTTAACTGATTATAAATTCAGGTTTGGAACGTTTCTGCTTCTTGTAACATCTCAAAACTTCATGGTTTGTGTGACTCACAGTTTTCATGAGCTGCACCTGAGCGGATGAGAAATTGGGAAAAATCTGTTGGTCTTCAAGAAAGTCCCATTGATTCTTTAGACGGTGAATTCACCAACACGTATGACATGATCTATAAATGCCACCAACAATGTAAAGGAGATTTTCCAACCAAAGATTTCCACATCTGAAGAAGCATTTTTTTTTACATTTATTTTCTCCAGAGAAACTTCAGAGAAGCTGAAGCGAAATTGAAATTATTAAATATAAATAATAATTAACAAAAATGATTGAGAAAATCATTTGTCATTTAAAAATTCTTTTTTATGTAATATTTACATTCTTGTGTTGTTTTTAAATCAACAGAACAGATTCTGAGCTTCTCGTGACTCTAAGAGGATGCTGGTTCTGGTTGGAGTCACAGTTCCCAGACCTCCTCGCCGCCTCCTGCAGTAAAGTCGGCTTATTTTGACGTAACGTCCTCGGTGAGGATTCATCCTCCACATGGGTGTTTCAGTCTGGTTCTGGTTCCGGTTCTGTTAGTGGTAAACATCACCTCCTGTTCTGAATCTCATAATTACAAAAACCTTTTTCAAGTCCAAAAGTTTTACTTTCAGTTTCTGTAATCCCCCCCCATGGATGCTGCACACAACCCCTCACCTGTCCCAGGTGTATCTGGAGGATCGTTGCTAGGAGACGATGATGGACAGCTCATGATCATGTACTCGGCATCTTCCACTGCAGACAAACAAGCGTGTGAGCTTTATTGGTGTTTTCCAGAAAGGCAGCAGCAGATCAGAGCCTCTGTCACCTGAAGAGTCCTGAGTCTGCAGTATGGACAGCAGCTCTGAGATGGACTTCTTCTGCGCCTGAGCGATGTAACTCAGGTTCTCTGAGTCCAGAGCGGACAGGAAGGACTGCAGGTCCCAGATCAGCTTGGCTAGCACTGGTGAGAGGACAAACCATCAGAACAGAATGACCATCATGTTTATATTCCAAAATCTTTGGGAAAAGTCGCTTCATGAGATGTTTGGACCAAAACAGAAATGAGCTCAAGAAAAACAAGAAAACGTTCATACACCGCTAGGTAAGATTATCTGATAAGGTAGGACATTTGGATAGATACTGTCATTCTGTACTACACGTAGGAAAATCTCACAAGGCAGACAGATGCCTGAAAGACCAGCATAGCGAGCGCAGTCGCTCCAGATTTATTTAGCTCCAGAAGATTTCATGAAAAAAGTGGCAGTATGCATACCGGTGGGCGGGGTCACTGGATGGACCACTATCTTAATGACGCCACAAGGGAAAAGCTCATTGTAAAAAGAGATCGTCACTCAAACCCTTTTTTTTCAAATCCAAAAGAAACAAACAGATGACAGATCGAGTGCTGACTGTTAATATACCCCCGCATGCCAGTGTCTTTCTCTGCACGTCAGGTTGCCGACACCGGGTTTAGGGTTTACCCAGCACCGCCCAACAGTAGCTGAGATGAGCTCCAGAAACCCCTAAAGAGATACAGATTCAGGAGGGGGATTATCGGATCGATCCTCCATATTGGATTTGTGTTCTACTCGCTGATCAAAACACTGAAAATGTCATGTGACCAAAGTTGAGTCCCTGATTGGTTGCTGCACTGCAGCGACCTCACCAATGTTTAAAATTTGAAAACTGGCTGCCTCTGACACACAAATTGCGTGAATGCAGCTTCAAGCAGAACAAAGATGAAAATTATAAATTAGTTTTCTTTCCTTCATGATTGTTTAAAGTCAGAAAACATTTTTTTGGACTTTGGCTGAGTAGAAACGGCCCCCCCACACACACACATCTTTATAATGTGACCAAAGCACAGGAATCCAGTAGCAGTGTTGGTTTGGCCTTCACACCATCACCAACAGAGTCAACACAGACTTGGAGTTGCAGCTAATGGTTAACATCAAGAACAGACTGGAGTTACATCATCCCACATCCAGGAAGTGTCAGGATTGGTGATTCTGAGGACAAGCCAAAAGAGAGCAGAGCCATGAGCCCAAGACAGAGTTCTTCATTTGAAACAGGAGGAGAGAAGCAGGTCAGTCGGTGCAGTAACCTCCTCCAGCCACCAGGAAGTGCAGGACTTGAAGATGGAGTTGTGGCTGGAGGGATGGGGTGAGGATCTCCTCCAAGGAGGAGTAAACAGGAGGCACCGGAGGAAAGGAGGAGGGGATTCTCCATTTGGGAAGGAAATAGGAGGATTTTGTGGCAACTGTGGTACAACTGTAGAATAACTGTAACAAATCTGAAACATAACTGTAGCACAACTGTAGCATATCTGCAACATAACTGTAGCATAACTGTAGCATGTCTGCAACATAACTGTAGCACAACTGTAGCATGTCTGCAACATAACTGTAGCACAACTGTAGCATATCTGCAACATAACTGTAGCACAACTGTAGCATATCTGCAACATAACTGTAGCATAACTGTAGCATAACTGCAACATAACTGTAGCACAACTGTAGCATAACTGTAGCACAACTGTAGCATAACTGCAACATAACTGTAGCACAACTGTAGCATAACTGTAGCACAACTGTAGCATATCTGCAACATAACTGTAGCATAACTGTAGCACAACTGTAGCATAACTGTAGCATATCTGCAACATAACTGTAGCATATCTGTAGCATAACTGTAGCATAACTGTAGCATAACTGCAACATAACTGTAGCATATCTGTAGCATAACTGTAGCATAACTGTAGCATAACTGCAACATAACTGTAGCACAACTGTAGCATAACTGTAGCACAACTGTAGCATATCTGCAACATAACTGTAGCATAACTGTAGCACAACTGTAGCATAACTGTAACATATCTGCAACATAACTGTAGCACAACTGTAGCATAACTGTAGCACAACTGTAGCATATCTGCAACATAACTGTAGCATATCTATAACATATCTGCAACATAACTGTAGCACAACTGTAGCATAACTGTAGCACAACTGTAGCATATCTGCAACATAACTGTAGCATATCTATAACATATCTTTAACATATCTGTAACATAATTGTAGCACAACTGTAGCATATCTGCAACATAACTGTAGCATAACTGTAGCATAACTGTAGCATATCTGCAACATAACTGTAGCATAACTGTAGCATAACTGTAGCATAACTGCAACATAACTGTAGCATAACTGTAGCATAACTGTAGCATAACTGTAGCACAACTGTAGCATATCTGCAACATAACTGTAGCACAACTGTAGCATATCTGCAACATAACTGTAGCATAATTGTAGCACAACTGTAGCATATCTGCAACATAACTGTAGCATAACTGTAGCATATCTGCAACATAACTGTAGCATATCTATAACATATCTGTAACATATCTGTAACATAATTGTAGCATATCTGCAACATAACTGTAGCATAACTGTAGCATATCTTTAACATATCTGTAACATATCTGTAGCATAACTGTAGCATATCTGCAACATAACTGTAGCATATCTATAACATATCTATAACATATCCGTAACATATCTGTGACATATCTGTAACATAATTGTAGCATATCTGCAACATAACTGTAGCATAACTGTAGCATATCTGCAACATAACTGTAAAATATCTGTAACATAACTGTAATATAACTGTAGCATATATGTAACATAACTGTAGCATATCTGTAACATGACTGTAACATCCTCGTAAAACAAATGAAAATCAGCTAAACTTTGTAGTTAAATAAAAAAGAGACTGAACATCAGAGGTCAAAGAGATTTAATCTCTGGACTGAATGACACCATTGAGGAAAGCTGGCCTTTGTCCTCATCCGGGTCCACAGAGTGAGTCCATTCAGTGTGGGTGGGGGGAGTGGGAGCTGAAGGTTAAACGTTTCTGATTAACCCGTCTCCGCTGACAGTTGGAACGTCTGCTTATCAGAGTCCTGCTGCTTTAAACGCTGGGCAGCACATACCTCACACACCCACAGCGGTCAGACACGGCTGCACAGACAGCACGGAGAAGAAAAACATCACCGGTTTGTGTTTGTGAAGCAACTTATCTGAGCATCAGAATCACTTCCTGCTTCTGCCTTTGAAGCTGCAGGACGCACACAGCCCTGTTTACATCATTTAAGAAGACATTACAGCGACGGAAGCTCAAACTTTTTCCATAACTGATTCAAAAACCTTCAAAGACATGAGACAAAACCATTTTCTTCAACATGCAGTTACTGAACAACATGCACTCTGCAGTTTCATTCAAGACGTAGAGTTGAAAATGTGGGAAGTTTGAGCGTATTCAGATTTACTGGATTCTAATCTCAAACACTTTAAGCTCACATTGCAGGAATTCATATCCAGTGGAATCTGAGTCCATCATTCCAACCAACCGGAAGAGAATGAAGTGAAGGAAAGTCCAGTTTGGTTCTTCTGTTTCGTGTTGAGCCATTGAAACTTAGAAAAAGATGGTAAATGTAAATGTATTGCTGTCTAACACTGAAAATGTTGAAATAACTTTAACTCTGGGGAGAGAGGAATGATGGGAAAAAGCCTTCACTAAGAACAGCGTCTGTCTGAGAACAGAGATGACGTTTCCGGCTAAAGAATTGTTTTTTCTGAAAGCAATGAAACATCCAGCTTGTCAGTGGTTTATTAAGCAGACTTAAACTGAAAAAAACAACAAGGAAAACTGCAATCTGAGCTTCAGAGAAGATGACTTAGCAAAGATCCAGAGAAATGTGAAGTTTGTTTATGAAAACTGGTTCTGAAATGCCCCAATAATACATCTAAAATCAATCAAAATTTCAATTTCAATCAAAAGTTGAAGTAACAAAACCACTTTCTCTGCATCAAGATGTTTCTGATTCATCAGAGATGAAATCGAATCCAAACACATCTCACTAAAAACAGAGACAGGACCAGAACCTGTTTGAGCCCAGAGTTCTGATTATGGATCCATGTGGATCTGCTGTGATTCCCCGGCGTGGTGTGACACCCTGCATTAAACCACGGGGGAAACCAAACAATACACATTAAAAGGTTCTGATCTGCTGGCTCAAAGACAGCGCTGATCCCCAAAAGAACAAGAACACGAGTCCAGCGTCTGCAGCCATGAGAAGGTCATTGTGGTCGTCAGCAGAGCAGCTTCAGTGACTGAAAGCCCTGGAACATCATTTCTGTTCAGATGATCTCCAACAGTTCTTCTGATCTTCTGAGATTATTGCAGGCGTTTTATTTTCCAACGTTCCTGATATTTGCTGTAACTTTTTTCCTGTGACTGAGATATTTTCTGAAGAAAGACAAAGGTCTGGTCACAAAAAAAGGAACTTTTCTGTGAAGCCTCAGAGGGAGAAGGCCTGCAGACGCGGTTGTGAGCAAAGCTGTGTGTACTTTTAGGGGCCTGGTTTTTTGGAAGGGTCTGGAAAGACCCTCGGAGTGCTCTTTTAGGGTTTCGAGCTGATGATCAGCTGTTCAGAGCCCCTTAAAGCAACCACACCCCCTGGCTGCTTCAGGTAGAGGAGCTGCGCAGACAGGTCTGCGTAAAGTTGTATTCCACCACATTAAAACAGAACAACTGCAGGGGGGCTGTCATTCTGAGAGTTTCCTTTGGATCATTTCACCAATCTGGAACTGGGTGTTCTTCACTTTGTCGTCAGATCACTGCCACAAACATACAGAACGATCTGCAGAAACTAAACAGCCTATTAGTGAGGCCCCCAGAGGCCCAAGCAGGAAGTGAGGATGGAGGACGAGAGAGGGGTGTTTCTGGGGTTAACATACCATCATTGTGACAAATCCTAGAAGATGAGGGTCCCTGAGGACCGAAGCATCTTAAGAAACAAACCAGCAGCAGAACAACATTCAGGTTTCTGTGATTAAACAGAGATCCAAACTGTTCTCCAGACAGACCGGTCCAAACCTCCATCATTCAGTGAATACTTTGCATGAAACTAGAGAAAGTTCATGTTCAATGTCATTTATCTTTTGAGAGTTGATTCCTGGAGGATTAGATTGATTTAAATAAACTGCTCAGGTTTGGGTCCTTCGATCTGTCCTTTTTCCTCCTGATGCTCAGAAGGAAGTGTGAATGGAAACATGACATCTTCACACATCTTATCAGCTCTAAGATGAAGGAATCGACCCAAAAGCTTCATAGCTGCTGTTTGGAATCAGCAATGTCATCCATTCAACTTTTATCTGTTTGAAGGAGAAGTCTTATTTTTCCCAAAAGTGAAGCAGCTTTCATGACATCTGGAAGTTCCTTCCACTGGAACCACAAATGAGAACAATCTGGACTGAAACCACTTGGGAGGAACTGATGACAATTATCTGTGTGGCCATCATTAGGCAGCATCACTGAGCTGAGAAGCCGCCATGCCGAGCTCTAAGTTTGCTTCCTGCCGTTCAAACAGCCTGAGAACTGACTGTGAATGGTCCCACTGACGTTCTCTGAGGAGCCACGACACCGTCGGAACCAACAAAGCACAAATCTTCATGAAGATCAGCAGGAATGCTTGAACTCTCCATGGAGGAAGGAAGAAAGCATCATCTTCAGCGGTTTTACAGTCACAGAACCTTCATGTTCAGAAGGTCTTTCAGAGTAAACGACGAATAATGCTCAAACCCTCTTTAAACGAAACCTCAGGGAACGAAACCAGACATCCAGCTCTACTACAGGACCGTCCAGTGTTTGACAGAACCCGTGTTCCTGCCGTCTCTCTCCTGTGCTCCTCAGTGGAAGTTTTTATGAACCTGCAGCACAGCCGGTACAGTACCTTTCTGTTTGTCCATGTCTGCGTCTCAGATGTTGCTGCTCCTCATTCTGAACCCAGATCCTGCTGTTCTCTCCTCAGCAGCTCCAGGTCTGACTGCAGAGTCCGGCCCCCTGTGACCTCAGCGCCTGGCGAGGGGGTGGGCGGACTCATTATGTGAGAGAGTCAGAGCGAGCCGGGCCAACACAGAAGAACCTTCAGAAGACGAGAACCTGGCTCCATTCAGTGACCAGAGAGGTTTACCACAAACAGACTTTTCCCTTCACTTCCTCTCTGCTTTTTCTCCAGAACTCCAGATCCTCCATCTCCAGAGCAGTGGCAGTTAGAGACACTTCCTCATCAGTCTCCCAGAACTCCATTGGAGCAAATAAGTGCTATTACCACTCAGTATTGTGGAGCCAACTTCAAAAATACCATTACAGTCAGGGAGTATCAAATATCTAGGGATCACTTACTCAAGTCTATCAGACTTGGTCCAATTAAGCTATATTATTATTGCATAAAAATATCCATGCAGACCTAAAGCGATAGGTCAACCTGCTGATATCACTCATGCAGAATAACTTCCCTTAAAATGAAAATGCTACAGAAAATGAGAAATTAATTTTCTATCATCCATATATAACCATTTGCAAAATGGTTAAAACATTGGAGACATCCATATCCAAGTTTCTATGGAAAAATAAGCGCCCAAGAATGCATTTAAAAACTTTAAAAAGCTGAATCCTTCAGAGGCTTAGAGTTTCCAAACTTCCACAACCACTTCTTTGCTCACAGACTATAATTTAAAATGGCATAAAATAACCAAACAGCCTCTCATGGGCAAACAGTCATTATGTGAAGAACAACCAGATCTTCCATTTAGTGGCAGGTCCATTACGCTGTATGTATACTTTAAATGCATTAATAGTAAAGCTGCATTAACAGCAGTGGGGACTCCTTAGAACGACTCATTTCTTTTTTACACTGAGTAAACTGACTCCCAGTTTGGAACAATCCTGATGAATGGTTCATTTCTCAGCCAGGTAGACTCATGGTGTTACACATATTGAACATAGAATTCAAGAAAAAACGTGACTCCTGTGTACCTGTGACACCTGTGTACCTGTGACTCCTGTGTACCTGTGACTCCTGTGACTCCTGTGACTCCTGTGACTCCCGTGACACCCGAAACACCTGTGACTCCTGTGACTCTCTCTATTTCTTTAAGGAAGGTAGAAAAGTACTATACCAGTATATTCCATTTACCACAAAGACACACTCAATTGTTTGTTTATGAGGGATTTTTGGTCCTTTTTTTTCATTTTAATTTTGTAAAAATGTTAACTTTGGCCACATGAAGGTGCTGTGTCAGAAGAAAACCCTCACTGTCTCTGTGAAAGCTTCAAACCACAACCATGAGAAGGTTTGAGGTTCTGAACCTCAAACTGATTTATTTGTTGCTGTCGCTGAATTGAACGTCCATCAGTACCTTTACCCATTGAAGTCCAATTCCAGTTGTACAAACTTCATGGGAACATTAGATTTCTTAGTGTTTTAGGTGAAAATAATCCGAACACAAAAACTTCGGAGATCAAAAGCTGATGTTTTATTTAAGATTATTTTTCAGCGTCTCTTCTCACGAATTTACATGCTATTTAATTACCAATGCGACAAACCTTTAAAACATAATAAAACGTCAGGTGTTCTTTAATGTAACCGCTGTATCAAAATTGAGTTAAACTCGTTTATTAGTTGCTCTACTGTTCCGCTCCACTAAGTGGCATCTCGCGATATTTCCTCGTTCCTGGAAGGGAGGAGGATCGTAAAGCTCTCCTCTCCTGAGCGGCAGGTTAACGGTGAAAGTGCGTTACCTATCGGCCTAGCCAGCACTTTAAGCGGGTTAACGGGTCCGACCAGCAGCCAGACTGAAGGTAAAAGTCCAGTTTGATGACCGGTCCTGAGTCTTTGCTTCGCTTTCTTTCGATTTTGGCCGTAAAACTGCCGCGCTAAGCTGCAGGGCTAAGCTAACAGACGGAAGCTAACGCGGTCAGCTGACCGGCCGCGGGGCCACGCCCCTCGGAGAACCGAGCCTGAAGGGCGGGTCCGGTCCGGGTCCAGCAGACTGCTCGAGTGTAAAAGGGTTCCTCAGAGTTTCCGTTGTTCTCCGCAGTGACGATGACGGCGGCTCCGTACAACTACTCCTTCATCTTCAAGTACATCATCATCGGTGAGTGCGCGCGCACACACGGAAGTTGATGATGCGTTTAAGGAAAATTGATTCAAAATCCCATAGACTTCTATGTAAAAACAAACATCTGTTACTCTCTCATTCTGTTAAGTAGAATAAACTTTCGTGATCTGATACATTCTTAAATTCTTCTTTCTAATCTCATTTTTAAAAACATTTTTCTTTATTGCAAATTACCTACGTTACAAACTGACCAATCAGAAGCCTCAGTAAAAGCATGTGGTGCCCGCTGGCCCCCACCTAGAACATTGGATTGGCAGCTTCTCCGAGCCTGCTTTCAGTGGAAGGGGTGTGGCCTTCCAACAAGCTCACTCATGATTGGTGGGTGTAGTTCTAAAAACGTAACTCAGACTGTCTTGGACCAATCACTGTCGACTGGTTTCAAAATGGCGGAGCGCGTATCAAGAAGCAATGGAGACGGATTGGGCTTTGTTTCGCGAGAGCTGGAGGTAAGGCATTTTCTGTGGTGACATCACACCTCGCTTCGTCTGTTGTTTATTTACAGTCTATGGTTAAGACGCCACCAGGAAGTCGCAGTGTTGCAGTACTGTGGAATGTCCGGTTTACATTTGTGTGGACATGTGGTTCGAGGAAACTGTGGGGTTCTTCTTACCAGTAAATCAAAGTGAACCCTGGGGCAGAGTCTCAGATTCAAGTCCTTCAGCCAGAACCATGTGGGTTCTGATGCTTCAGGAAGCAGAACAGAATCACACTCCCACACTATTACACTTCCGCCTCCATGTCCAACTGTTTGAGTCTACTGTCCTGGGAAGGACTGTCCTGTTTTTTTTCTCCTCTGAATGGCAACTCATCGTCTCAAAAACATTCATGAAAATTCAGAGATGTCAATATCAAAAATAGTTTCATGAATTAAAGCAATCTGGATTTTAAATTGAACTTTTAGATGAATTCAAGTTACTTTAGCGGCAGCAGCTGTTCCTCCTGGTCAAAGGTAAAGGTCAAGAAGGGTAAAATTCTTTCCTGGACTCTACTTCAATGTTGTAAAATGTTGATGGAAGCTAACAGGAGTTGTGTGTGTGTGTTTGTGCAGGAGACATGGGCGTGGGGAAGTCCTGTTTGCTGCATCAGTTCACAGAGAAGAAATGTGAGGTTCTCTTTGGTTCTTCTGAAAGTCCTGCTCTTTGTGTGTGAGGCCTTCAGGATGCTGCTGAGATCTGGTTCCTGTCATGTGAGCTCCGTGGTTGTTGTGTTCCTAATAAAACCAGAGGACCGTCTGACGGCTTTAGATTTGATGGGTAAAACGTTCTGGAGGTTTGAAGTTTCCCTCAGAGGTTCTGGTTGGTGTTTCTGCAGTCATGGCCGACTGTCCTCACACCATCGGGGTGGAGTTCGGCACCAGGATCATGGAGGTCCACGGCCAGAAGGTGAAGCTGCAGATCTGGGACACGGCGGGTCAGGAGCGCTTCAGAGCTGTCACCAGATCCTACTACAGAGGGGCCGCCGGGGCCCTCATGGTCTACGACATCACCAGGTACACTCCCTGTTTCTGTTTCCATGGTAAAGCTGCTTTCACACCGTATGTGATCTGCGCGTCCTGGCAGCGCGGCGGCCTGGTAGCAGTGGATCTTAGGTGTTGTGTTGAGAGTTCAAATATCTGAGCTTCGGGAAAGAGTTTGCGTTGTGTCATCCGATCAGAGGCTCATCTTTGACCTGTGATAAGTTGATGATGTAATCAGTGGGTGGAGTCCAAACCAACATGGAAGAGAACCTTTTTTTTTTTTTAACTTGTCCTGTCCAACAGCTGAGCAAACAGATCTGTTGTTTATCGAAAACAAAGAACATGAAATGTCAATAAAAAAGAGGAAAATGAATACGGCTACCAGTACAAAACACTGATCATATAATATTAACAGGCTGAACATATATCCTGCCTCAGTAATAATTAATGATCTGACATACAATGTAAAATTCATTAATTAAAACATTGTAAATGTTTCATTCTCACTGTTATTGTTCTTTAAAGAGAGGAGAATATTTGATAACCTGCATTTTTGGTTTAAATTGAACCGTTTATTGAAGGTGTTACCTTAGAGTGTTGGTTATTAATAGAAAGACACTTTAATATGCTTCCAACATTTTATTTTAGTGTTGCAAAGAACGTTATTGTTCTAAAATAAAAGGTTTTAATGCACAAAGTTTATTATTTCTCTTCTCCCTCCTGGTTTTCACACAGAAAAGTATTGATAAGAATTCTGCTAAGAATACTGGATCAATAAGAGGAGTATTATCGATAAAATCTCAACGATACCCGTCCTACTGCTGATTCTTACTGCGCACGTGCAAAGTCGGACATAAACAGCAGAGGGGTTTCCTGGTGGAGTCGGAACAGGCCGCCATTGAACCTCAGCGCGTGAAGCCCATGCTCGTTGCATTTCTTTAAAAACTCATTTTAATAAAGCTATGTAGGAAATACATTGTAGTAATGAGAATAACAGTGTTTACTGTTAATTTAATAATTGTGGTAATATGAATCGTCTTACATTTGGTTTAAAATGGTCTTAGAAAATCCTGTAGACACCCTTGCAGCATCTGAATGAGCTCAGAGACGCATGCTTTTATAGAACTCAAAATAAATAAACCTGATCTCCGGACAGCATCTGTCTCCTCCATGCATTGTAATGCTTCCATGTAGTGATGAGGCGGAAAACTTTGGGAAGTAGCTCCTCCCACACTCGTCTCAAGTTTCCTGTTTCGATCCAGGAGGAGCACCTACAACCACCTGAGCAGCTGGCTGACGGACGCCAGGAACCTGACCAACCCCAACACGGTGAGTGAGGCTCCATCAGCAACCCGAGCAGATCCCGTAACAGGGAGATGTTTTCACACTCAGGATTTTAGAGGAAGGATGAAGGTCCGAGAGAGGAAGTTCAGATGAAGATAAAATCATCAGCTGTCCATCTAGCAGATGAAGCTTCATGTTCTGATGGAACAAAACCTAGAACTTCAGAAATACAATTCTTTTAGCTGCTGATCCGGAAAGGAGAATCGCTGAGTCAGCAGAAAATATCATAAAATAAATGAAGAAAATGTTCCACAGACCATCTCTCAGGTTCATCTGCTGGTCATTAATACCGATCTGGATTCAAGAGAAAGTGGAGCCGGGTCAGACATTCTCTGAAGAGATCTGATGACCTTATGACCTTCGTTCCTCTTGGTTCTCCTCAGGTGATCATTCTGATCGGGAACAAGGCCGACCTGGAGGCTCAGAGGGACGTGACGTATGAGGAGGCCAAACAGTTCGCCGACGAGAACGGTGAGTTTAGGAGAAGGCAGCGTCTTCCCGCCATCTCTCTGCCGTCTTTCTGACTCCTCCTCTTCCTCTCTATAGGTTTGCTGTTCCTGGAGGCCAGTGCGAAGACGTGAGTAAGCTTGCCTTGCGGCGCAGGCCGCAGCTTCCTGTTCAGGTTCTGACCTTTGTCCTCTGATCTTCAGAGGAGAGAACGTGGAGGAGGCCTTCTTGGAGGCGGCCAAGAGAATCTACCAGAACATCCAAGACGGCAGTTTGGACCTGAATGCTGCTGAGTCAGGAGTCCAGCACAAACCCTCAGCACTGCAAGGAGGCAGACTCAACGCCAACAGCCAGTCCGCCAAGGAAGGCTGCAGCTGCTAACCGCAGGAACCACAGGGGGACTCAGCAGCAACAGAACCCTTCTTTCTGGTCTGCCCCCCGGGCCCATCCTGGACCTCAGAGGAAAAAGTCAAAAAAACAAAACAAAAAAAAGGCCCCACACCCCCACCTGAACAGCCTTCAGGCTGACCCCCCCAGAACAGAACAGAGCAACCACCCTCTCAAACTGGTGCAAACGTAAAAACCAACCCGGACCTTTTAGAACTGCCTGCTAAAGTTTAGCTCAATGAAAGCAACTAATTCACAAAATCTGGAAGCTTCCAGAACCGTGAGACTGGATCTTCCAGACCCAGACCGTGGTGGAGGGTCTTGTTCTGACCTGTTAGGAAGGTTTCTGATCCAGGATTCAGTGAAGCTGCATAACTTCTACATAAAGGGTAAGAATAGAGAACATGGGACCAATTCTGTGACTCCGCCCACCTGTGGGCCTGTTGGTCTGTTTAGTTCTCAAGTTAAAGGTAAAAGATTTGAACAACGCAGGAAATAAAATAACACAAGTGCTTTGTAACTGGGGCCGGGTGCCGTCGGTCGTCATCTCTGGGGGGCGGAGGCGGGGCCCATCAGTTGTAGGTGGAGTCATGGTGCTTTGATCAAACAAAAGAATGTGACTCGTGTTGGTGAGTAGAAGTGCTGCCCCCTGGAGGGCCTCTGTAGGTAATCTTCAATGAGAGCTCCGCCCACACAGCTGTTACTCCACCTGTCAGGAAGTTCTCTACAAGTACAACGGAAAGCACAATCCAGTGAACTCCTGTTGTTCCTTCAGGAAGTTTCTGACCAACCTGTATCTCACTTTAGTGCAACGGCTGCACTTTACCTAAGGGGGCGCTGCAGAGCTGAATGGGCCTGCTGGGTCTGACTTGTTTTATTTATAAATGTACTGTAGAAGGGGGTGTGGCCTCCACACCTTGAAGTTTGATGTTGACTGATTCAGAGAATGACCGAATGTTTCGTCTTCAATAAAGCAGCTTTGCACTGTTTGCCATTTTTCTCACATAAATGAAGGAAATTCAAGCTTTGAACAGACTGCCCCCTAGAGGACGTGTAATGTCCTACAGGCTTTTCCATCAGCTTTTAGAAGAAACCTCTTCAGGATCTCCAGCATTTTATTTACTAGGACAGATACTTTGGACAAAAGATCTTCAGTTCTAACATGAGAACACCAGAGTACTGATCCAAGCGGGTTTTTCAGTTGGATTTTTAATGAAGAATTCATGGGTTCAGAGCTCCAGAAGCTGGTCCATGTTCTGGTTTTGCTCAACCTGCTGACCTGAGGAACATTTCACTTGATGTTTTTGGACCCCAGTCTGAATGTGAGGAGTGGAACCCACGTTCGTGTTCTGTCAGGTCATACAGTGATCGGTTGCCATGGTAACCCTAAAGAGGGAGTGGGGTCTAAAGCAGCCAGGTATGATTGACAGCTAGAAGTTTCTGCTCTTTGAAACAGGCTCCATTTCCCGCTCGTACTCAATCTCCACAAACGCCCGCTTCTTCCGCCCATGGGCCACAGATTTGGACGTGGAGGCCGCCGCCTCCATCTCTACCTCCTCGTCATCACTGGACTCCTCGTCATCACTGGAGTCCCCCTGCTCCTCCTCGTCACTGCTCGTTTTGAGTTTGTTCATGTCCTGAAAGGAGAAACTGAAGTTGAAGATGACGAAGTTACCTGAATGTTGAAGATGACTTTCAAAGGTCTGACTAACAGTGAAGAGAACAAACATCTGAGCGGACCGAAGATCAGTCGAGAGCGGAGCGAAGGCCAGTCGTGAGCGGCCCGAAGGCCAGTCGAGAGCGGCCCGAAGGCCAGTCGAGAGCGGAGCGAAGGCCAGTCGAGAGCGGAGCGAAGGCCAGTCGTGAGCGGACCGAAGGCCAGTCGAGAGCGGCCCGAAGGCCAGTCGAGAGCGGCCCGAAGGCCAGTCGAGAGCGGAGCGAAGGCCAGTCGAGAGCGGAGCGAAGGCCAGTCGAGAGCGGCCCGAAGGCCAGTCGAGAGCGGCCCGAAGGCCAGTCGAGAGCGGACCGAAGGCCAGTCGAGAGCGGCCCGAAGGCCAGTCGAGAGCGAAGGCCAGTCGAGAGCGGAGCGAAGGCCAGTCGTGAGCGGACCGAAGGCCAGTCGAGAGCGGCCCGAAGGCCAGTCGAGAGCGGCCCGAAGGCCAGTCGAGAGCGGCCCGAAGGCCAGTCGAGAGCGGAGCGAAGGCCAGTCGAGAGCGGAGCGAAGGCCAGTCGTGAGCGGACCGAAGGCCAGTCGAGAGCGGCCCGAAGGCCAGTCGAGAGCGGCCCGAAGGCGGGCAATCGTAAACGAACCGAAGGTCAGTCGTGAATCCTTATGAAATTCTACCAGAATAAGCTGCAGTTTGAGCATCTGTGGCTTCCTGTGTTCTCTATCGTCAGCGTCTGCTGACCGTCATGGTCTTGCAGCTAAAAACCAGACCATGTTTGGTTTACCTCAAAGTCACTCAGGTCGCTCTCCTCCACCTCGTCTTCTGCAACGAACTCCCGCTGCTCTGCTTCCTGTAAGAACATCACAGCCTTTCAGAATAAAGCTCTGGTCAAACGATGAGGCAGAAGCTCTGCAGCTTCATCACCTCCTCTTCCTCCTCTTCAGATTCAGACTCGCTTTCGTGGTCCTGCTGCTCCAGAGCTTTGTCGAAGGCGTGGACAGGGAAGTTATAGATGTCTCCGTACTGAAACAGAAAGAGAAGTGAGATGGAAGCAACATCTGCGGCAAGGCGTTCTGGTGACGTCGTACCGTTCCCTGTTTCAGCCGCTCCAGCAGCTCCTTCTCGATGGCATTATCCAGCTGAGCAGCGATCAGGGCTTTCTCCTGCAGAAGAACCCAAACATTCAGACCTGCTGCTCCTCTAAGGTTTGGTTCTAGGACAGGAAACCACATGACTCACCTCCTTCCTTTTCTCCCTGCTCTCCACCTTCCTGCTGAGAGGAACCAGTTTTCTCCTGGAAAAACAGAAAACACGGGTCAGACATAGAACTAAATTGGAGAACAGGCCAGGCCTCAGTACTCACTGCCTCTTCAGAACCAGTTTGCGCATTCGGATGAGGTACTGCGTAATCTTGGTGAAGCGCTGCTTGCATTTGTGTCGGATGAACCGAGGCCAGTAAATCAGGTTCTCATCGATCTGTTCCAAAGCCTTTTCATAGTTCTTACTGAGCTTCACCTGCAGAGAAGAGCCAGCAGGAGATCAGAGTCCATCATTTCTAGAACCTTTCTTTAGATCCATCGGTCGCTCTGAAGCATCAGGGGTTTGACAGAGAACCTTTTAGAATCATGAAAACTAGAATAATATTATGAATCAGGGTAACAGAACCATCGGGCTAACATATCCATCAGGGTAACAGAACCATCGGGCTAACAGAACCATCAGGGTAACAGAACCATCAGGCGAACATAACCATCAGGGTAACAGAACCATCAGGCTAACAGAACCATCAGGGTGACAGAACCATCAGGCTTATAGAACCACCAGGGTAACAGAACCATCAGGGTAACAGAACCATCACGGTAACAGAACCATCAGGGTGACAGAACCATCAGGCTTATAGAACCACCAGGGTAACAGAACCATCAGGGTAACAGAACCACCAGGGTGACAGAACCATCAGGGTGACAGAACCATCAGGGTGACAGAACCATCAGGGTGACAGAACCATCAGGCTTATAGAACCACCAGGGTAACAGAACCATCAGGGTAACAGAACCATCAGGGTGACATAACCATCAGGGTAACAGAACCATCAGGCTAACAGAACCATCAGGCTAACAGAACCATCAGGCTAACAGAACCATCAGGGTGACAGAACCATCAGGCTTATAGAACCACCAGGGTAACAGAACCATCAGGGTAACAGAACCATCAGGGTGACATAACCATCAGGCTTATAGAACCACCAGGGTAACAGAACCATCAGGGTAACAGAACCATCAGGGTGACAGAACCATCAGGCTTATAGAACCACCAGGGTAACAGAACCATCAGGGTAACAGAACCATCAGGGTGACAGAACCATCGGGCTAACATATCCATCAGGGTAACAGAACCATCAGGCTAACAGAACCATCAGGGTAACAGAACCATCAGGGTAACAGAACCATCAGGCTAACATAACCATCATGCTAACAGAACCATCAAGCTAACAGAACCATCAGGCTAACAGAACCATCAAGCTAACATAATCATCATGTTAACATAACCATCAAGCTAACAGAACCATCAGGGTAACAGAACCATCAGGCTAACAGAACCATCAGGCTTATAGAACCACCAGGCTAACAGAACCACCAGGGTAACAGAACCATCAGGCTAACATAACCATCAAGCTAACAGAACCATCAGGCTAACAGAACCATCAAGCTAACAGAACCATCAGGGTAACATAACCATCAGGGTAACAGAACCATCAAGCTAACATAACCATCAGGCTAACAGAACCATCAGGCTAACAGAACCATCAGGCTAACAGAACCATCAGGGTAGCATAACCATCAGGGTAACAGAACCATCAAGCTAACAGAACCATCAAGCTAACAGAACCATCAGGCTAACAGAACCATCAGGCTAACAGAACCATCAGGCTAACATAACCATCAGGGTAACATAACCATCAAACTAACAGAACCATCAAGCTAACAGAACCATCAAGCTAACAGAACCACCAGGGTAACAGAACCACCAGGGTAACAGAACCATCAAGCTAACAGAACCATCAAGCTAACAGAACCATCAAGCTTAAAGAACCATCAAGCTAACAGAACCATCAAGCTAACAGAACCATCAGGGTAACATAACCATCAGGGTAACATAACCATCAGGATAACATAACCATCAAGCTTATAGAACCACCAGGGTAACAGAACCATCAGGCTTATAGAACCACCAGGCTAACAGAACCATCAGGCTTTTAGAACCACCAGGGTAACAGAACCACCAGGGTAACCGAACCATCAAGCTAACAGAACCATCAAGCTAACATAACCATCAGGGTAACATAACCATCAAGCTTAAAGAACCATCAGGCTAACAGAACCATGGATGAAGATGCTGCTTTTACTTCCAGCTGGATCCTGCAGACACTGACTAACTGAACTGAACTGAAGCTGCTGCAAACATCAAGATGATCCTGGACTTGGACCAGCAGACTTCTCTGACCTTAACGTGATAAAACTTCTACTCCGGGGCTGCTCATTCCTGCATTTCCCTGCATGTTTATAAACCAGAACCATTAAAATCACACTTTATGACAGCTGTGGTGCAGAGGAGGAGCAGTCAACCTCTGTTTGAAAGGTTGCAGGTTTGAGTCCTGCCTTGCAAGCTCTTCATTTCTGGCTGGTAAGAGCTTCAGTGTGTCTGCAAATCCCACTACATCTGATCCTGAAAATCTGGCGTGTGGGGCGTCTCAGGTGTCAGTCCTGGAGCAGCTCTTGTTCCTGTTGTATCTGCTTCCTCTAACCCTAACCCTAACTCAACAGTTCGGTGAGGTCACGGTTCATTTCAGGCCTCTGACACCCACAGACTGAGCTCTTTAACCAGTTGCCTTTTTCAAATAAAGCACGGGTTAAGAGATAACTGCATTCAGGTAAATCCAGAAACCCTGATTGTTGCCTCAGACAGTCCCATCCCTGACATGAAGCAGCAACCTGGTGATCTGACCCATTTGGTAAAACCAAGAAATCTCTGAGTTATCTTTATTAAAGCATCACTCTAAACTCTAAGTTGTAAAAGAGCTGCTATTTCCAACTGCACAATGTCTCTAAACTCGAGTGACAGATGATTGTTCATGTTTTTGTTTCCTTACTACCACTGTAACAGTCTGTTCTCCTGTATGAACAAGAAGGAACTGAAGCGTCTGCAGCCGCTCCAGAACTCTGCTGCTGGGATTCTAACTCACACAAACTCAAGAGCTCACATTGCTGCTCTTTTTAAAGTCTCTTCACCAGCTTCCAGTCCAATTCAGAATAATGTTTAAAATCCTGAGCCTTACATAGAAAAGCTCCTTCCTATCTATCTGACCTCATCCACCCCTATAGCCCCTCCCGGAGCCTGAGATCCTCAGGACAAAACCTCCTGTTCCTTCAAAGCTGTGGCTCCCAAACTTTGGAAGGAGCTCCCACTTTCCCTACGCTCACTGAACTCTGTCAACACATTAAAAAGACAACTTAAAACACTCCTTTACAAACGAGCTTTCTGTTCCCAATCAATTCTCTGTTGTCTGGGTGACTGCTCATGTTTTATCCACATATTTTATGCTTTCTTTAAGGTGAAGCACTCTGTGACCCATGTATGTGAAAGGTGTTTAATAAATAAACTTTACTTACTTATTCATGTGTCGTCATTTAGAATTTGTAATTATTTTAATTAAATAATTTTAACTAAAATCTTTTCAGGATTTTTTACTTTTGTTTGGTATTTTTAGCTTCTTTTAGCTGCAGTTTAAGCTTTTCATTTTAAAAAAGCCGCCTTAAGAGCAATGTTTACCTCCTAAAATGTTTGGATTTTTTCTAACTGGATCTTCTGGAGCTGGACTGTTTTCTAGAACTTCATCAACATTTTACTCTTAAAGCAGATCTGCGGATTCAAATGTGGTTCCGTTGCTGTTCATCGTTGATGTGTAAACTCTGTCCGTAAAGCTCACCTTCTCCCACATCCTGGCAGGAAAAGCCGCTCGCTCGATCACCTTCATGTAGAGGAAACACTGACCTGAAACACAGACAGGAGTTAGACTGGAGCTCAGGAGGCGCAGCAGCGGGTGGAGGCCCGTGCTCACCTTTCTCTTCCCTGATGGTGGCATACTGACTGTTGGCGAGCGGGCAGGAAGAGCGGTTACACAACCCCGTGATGTTGAACTCGTTCCTGCAGAAGTTCTGACTCTTGGTCCTGGAGAAGAAGAAGAAGATGGAGGTCAGACTGATGACGGCATTAAAAGCTGAGTCATGATGATGTCACTGACTTGACTTTGAAGGAGCAGAACTGCTTGTTTCCAATGATGTCCCAGATGACCTGCAGCGGGGGGGGAGACACAGGTTACACTTTGTTAAGTGTAAAAGCGTTCCCAGTGGTCTTTTCATCATGATGATGCTGTTTTTAGACAAATCAAAAACCTGCATTGTGTTTCTAGGACATAGTTTCTGCAGAGCAGCAGGAGTTCATTACAAATTCCCCTCTGAGTGGTGGGCAGGCTGTTAGTGTCGACAGAGAGCAACACCACCCACACTTCCCTTCACCCATCTGTTTACAGTCTGGGATCAGTTTGAGATCACTCAGACGGATACGGCGCTGCACAGATAGCCTGGACTGCAGTGCATGTTGGGTAGTTTTTGCTCTAACGTCACATGTCAATCATCATACAAATATGGCGACAAAGAGGCGCCTACCGAAACGAGAGCAGCTGGAAAGCTGGCACTGCGCTGACCGCGAGCCGCCCGGACTACACACGTGGACAAAATTGTTGGTACCCCTCAGTTAAAGAAGGAAAAACCCACAATTCTCACTGAAATCACTTGAAACTTACAAAAGTAACAATAAATAAAAATTTATTGAAAATTAAATAATCAATATCAGCCATGACTTTTGAATTGCTGATTAACATAATTATTTAAAAAAAACAAACTAATGAAACAGGCCTGGACAAAAATGATGGTACCCATAACTTAATATTTTGTTGCACAACCTTTTGAGGCAATCACTGCAATGAAGCGATTTCTGTATTTGTCAATGAGCGTTCTGCAGCTGTCAACAGGTATTTTGGCCCACTCCTCATGAGCAAACTGCTCCAGTTGTCTCAGGTTTGATGGGTGTCTTCTCCAAATGGCATGTTTCAGCTCCTTCCACAGATGTTCAATGGGATTCAGATCTGGGCTCATGGAAGGCCACTTTAGAATAGTCCAACGCTTTTCTCTCAGCCATTCTTGGGTGTTTTTGGCTGTGTGTTTTGGATCGTTGTCCTGTTGGAAGACCCATGACCTGCGACTGAGACCAAGCTTTCTGACACAAGGCAGCACATTTCTCTCCAGAATGCCTTGATAGTCTACAGATTTCATTGTACCTTGCACACATTCAAGACACCCTGTGCCAGATGCAGCAAAGCAGCCCCAAAACATGACTGAGCCTCCTCCATGTTTCACCGTAGGGACAGTGTTCTTTTCTTCGTATGCTTGGTTTTTGAGTCTATGAACATAGAGTTGATGTGCCTTACCAAAAAGCTCCAGTTTGGTCTCATCTGTCCAAAGGACATTCTCCCAGAAGCTTTGGGGCTTGTCAACATGCATTTTTGCAAATTCCAGTCTGGCTTTTTTAGGATTGTTTTTCAGCAGTGATGTCCTCCTTGGTCGTCTCCCATGAAGTCCACTTTGGCTCAAACAACGACGAATGGTGCGATCTGACACTGATGTACCTTGGCCTTGGAGTTCACCTTTAATTTCTTTGGAGGTTGTTCTGGGCTCTTTGGATACAATTCGAACGATCCGTCTCCTCAATTTGTCATCAATTTTCCTCTTGCGGCCACGTCCAGAGAGGTTGGCTACTGTCCCGTGGGTCTTGAACTTCTGAATAATATGAGCCACTGTTGTCACAGGAGGTTCAAGCTGTTTAGAGATGGTCTTATAGCCTTTACCTTTAAGATGTTTATCTATCATTTCTTTTCAGATGTCCTGGGACAATTCTCTCCTTCGCTTTCTGTTGTCCATGTTCAGTGTGGTACACACCTTTTCACCAAACAGCAGAGTGACTACTTGTCTCCCTTTAAATAGGCAGACTGACTGATTATGAGTTTGGTAACACCTGTGATGTCAATTAAAGGACACACCTGAGTTAATCATGTCAGTCTGGTCAAATAGTTTTCAATCTTTTATAGAGGTACCATCATTTTTGTCCAGGCCTGTTTCATTAGTTTTTTTTTTAAATAATTATGTTAATCAGCTATTCAAAAGTGATGGCTGATTTTGATTATTTAATTTTCAATAAATTTTTATTTATTGTTACTTTTGTAAGTTTCAAGTGATTTCAGTGAGAATTGTGGGTTTTTCCTTCTTTAACTGAGGGGTACCAACAATTTTGTCCACGTGTGTACATAGCAGTGCATTGTGGGAAACAGTGTCCAGACAGATCCTGTAGTTCATAGTGATGCTGATCAGAAATGACTGGAGCTCAATGAATGAAATCTGTGTATTTTGTAAATCTAGTGAATCACTGATGAAAAAAATAAAAAGATTCCAATTTATTTATGGTTGTAGTCATTGAAATCAACATCACTCCGATTACTTTATCATTAAAACATATTTAACTTACATTTCAGTGTATTTTTTGTACTAATGATCATTTTGGTTTTAACGCTAAATATCACACAGACATTTGCATTTACATGACAGAAGGAACTCAGAAGTTCAGGAATCACAAATCATCTGTGGTTTTGTGTTTCTTGTTGCCTTTAAAAGTTCACTACCATTTCAATTGTATTAATTTCTCTAGGACAGAGCACATTCAATCATCCCAGCAGCAGTTAAACAGCAGATGTTAAAAGAGTCTATATGCAAAGATAAGCATTTAAAATAACAGCACAAATGTGAGACTATCCATTCAAATACCCACTGATAACAAATACATCACAAAACATTTAAAGTAATATAGAATACAGAACAGCATAGATGATTCTAAGTTCAACTCAACGTTAAGAACCCAACTTCCTGTTCTGCTTCAGTCTGGCTGCAGATCAGCGTCCTTTTTTCCTTTGCTCCTGATACACTTCGGTTTGCATAGTCAGAAATACAAATACTTTCTATATGTGCTCCATCATCAGAAAAATGCCATAGGAACATGAAAAAAAACACCAAAAACAGCGTTTTCATCAGAGTGAGTCTTTGAGTTCAATCTTTTGATCTGTCGTCTAATAGCAATAAACACAATAACATTTCTTAGCCTTACTTTTTATTTGTTAAAACTGAATTTAAACTTTAGGTGAAGGATTAAAAATCGATGAACAAAATTAAATAACTCAAAGTTTTTGCTAACATAGTCCGTTCGCGCCTCCTCGCCAGACTTACGTCGTCGTGCTGCATTTCCGCTTCCTGTCGTCGTCTCACTGAGATCACAAACGTTTCTTGAATTGTCCTTAAAGATAAATTGTTCAAAAATGATGCTGAAAAAGATTTAAAAGGATTCAGGAACACATGGGAAAACCGGAGGCCACCATCTTTGTTTAGGGGGAAATGACGTAGCGGAAGACGTTTTTTTTTTTTTTTAACATATCCTGAAAAAAAACAAGTTCTTTAAACAATAAATTGCATTCATTTTAAAAGGGTTGTCTTTTTTAGATATACAAAACACTTAATTAAAAAATAAAATAAAAAACTTGGTGTAAAATAAATAACAAATCATTAAAAAAAAAACACTTTTTTAAAAAACATGTTTTTAAAAACATTTTAAAAACAGACTGTAAGCAATAGATTTGACCACAGCCACAAAAAAAGAATAAACCGGTCATGATGGTTAATGTTTAATACTTTCCCAACGTTTAGCTGTGTAATGTTTGTAGATAAAGTTTATGCTTTAAAGAAAAGGTGTATGTTCATAAAAAGTTCAGAGATCAGAAGTGTCTTTTATCAAAATAACATTACATTTCCATAACGTTATAAAACCTGACATAAGACTACACTGAATGTTTGGCTAGTAGAGTCCAGATTTGGCTGGTAGATTTTGGGTGTTACCGGCTACCCCGACTAGTAAAAAAAAAGTTCCGTTAGAGCCCAGACTCTGGTTACAATACCTACGATTACATTAACTACAGTTACAAAAACTTCGGTTACAGTAACTACTGTTACAGTCATTAGGGTTATAACAGTTATGATAACTACGATTACATTAACTAGAGTTACAGTAACTACAGTTACAGTAACTATAGTTACACTAACAAGAGTTACATTAACTAGAGTTACAGTAACTACTGTTACAGTAATTAGGGTTATAATAATTATGGTAACTACGATTACACTAACTAGAGTTACAGTAACTACTGTTACATTAACTAGAGTTACAATAACTACTGTTACAGTAATTAGGGTTATAACAGTTATGATAACTACGATTACACTAACTAGAGTTACATTAACTAGAGTTACTTTAACTAGAGCTACAGTAACTACTGTTACAGTAATTAGAGTTATAACAGTTATGATAACTACGATTACATTAACTAGAGTTACATTAACTAGAGTTAAACTAACTAGAGTTACATTAACTAGAGTTACAATAACTACTGTTACAGTAATTAGGGTTATAACAGTTATGATAACTACGATTACATTAACTAGAGTTACAGTAACTAGAGTTACACTAACAAGAGTTACATTAACTAGAGTTACACTAACTAGAGTTACACTAACTAGAGTTACAGTAACTACTGTTACAGTAATTAGGGTTATAACAGTTATGGTAACTACGATTACACTAACTAGAGTTACATTAACTAGAGTTACAATAACTAGAGTTACACTAACTAGAGTTACATTAACTAGAGTTACAGTAACTACTGTTACAGTAATTAGAGTTATAACAGTTATGATAACTACGATTACATTAACTAGAGTTACATTAACTAGAGTTACACTAACTAGAGTTACATTAACTAGAGTTCCAGTAACTACTGTTACAGTAATTAGGGTTATAACAGTTATGATAACATGATTACATTAACTAGAGTTACATTAACTAGTGTTACAATAACTTCGGTTACAGTAATTAGGGTTATAACAGTTATGATAACTACGATTACATTAACTAGAGTTACATTAACTAGAGTTCCAGTAACTACTGTTACAGTAATTAGGGTTATAACAGTTATGATAACTACGATTACATTAACTAGAGTTACAGTAACTAGAGTTACACTAACAAGAGTTACATTAACTAGAGTTACACTAACTAGAGTTACAGTAACTACTGTTACAGTAATTAGGGTTATAACAGTTATGGTAACTACGATTACACTAACTAGAGTTACATTAACTAGAGTTACAATAACTAGAGTTACACTAACTAGAGTTACATTAACTAGAGTTACTTTAACTAGAGTTACAGTAACTACTGTTACAGTAATTAGAGTTATAACAGTTATGATAACTACGATTACATTAACTAGAGTTACATTAACTAGCGTTACACTAACTAGAGTTACATTAACTAGAGTTCCAGTAACTACTGTTACAGTAATTAGGGTTATTACAGTTATGGTAACTACGATTACACTAACTAGAGTTACATTAACTAGAGTTTCAATAACTACTGTTACAGTAATTAGTGTTATAACAGTTATGATAACATGATTACATTAACTAGAGTTACATTAACTAGAGTTACAATAACTTCGGTTACAGTAATTAGGGTTATAACAGTTATGATAACTACGATTACATTAACTAGAGTTACATTAACTAGAGTTACACTAACTAGAGTTACATTAACTAGAGTTCCAGTAACTACTGTTACAGTAATTAGGGTTATAACAGTTATGGTAACCATGATTACACTAACTAGAGTTACAATAACTACGATTACACTAACTAGAGTTTCAATAACTACTGTTACAGTAATTAGGGTTATAACAGTTATGATAACATGATTACATTAACTAGAGTTACATTAACTAGAGTTACAATAACTTCGGTTACAGTAATTAGGGTTATAACAGTTATGATAACTACGATTACACTAACTAGAATTATATTAACTAGAGTTAAAATAACTTCGGTTACAGTAACTACTGTTACAGTAATTAGAGTTTTAACAGTTATGATAGCTACGATTACACTAACTAGAGTTACAATAACTTCGGTTACAGTAATTAGGGTTATAACAGTTATGATAACTACGATTACACTAACTAGAGTTACATTAACTAGAGTTACAATAACTTCGGTTACAGTAACTACTGTTGCAGTAATTAGGGTTATAACAGTTATGATAACTACGATTACACTAACTAGAGTTACATTAACTAGAGTTACAATAACTACTGTTATAGTAATTAGGGTTATAACAGTTATGATAACTACGATTACACTAACTAGAGTTACATTAACTAGAGTTACAATAACTTCGGTTACAGTAACTACTGTTACAGTAATTAGGGTTATAACAGTTATGATAACTACGATTACACTAACTAGAGTTACATTAACTAGAGTTACAATAACTACTGTTATAGTAATTAGGGTTATAACAGTTATGATAACTACGATTACACTAACTAGAGTTACATTAACTAGAGTTACAATAACTTCGGTTACAGTAACTACTGTTGCAGTAATTAGGGTTATAAGTTATGATAACTACGATTACACTAACTAGAGTTACATTAACTAGAGTTACAATAACTTCGGTTACAGTAATTAGGGTTATAACAGTTATGATAACTACGATTACACTAACTAGAGTTACATTAACTAGAGTTACAATAACTTCGGTTACAGTAACTACTGTTGCAGTAATTAGAGTTATAACAGTTATGATAACTACGATTACACTAACTAGAGTTACATTAACTAGAGTTACAATAACTACTGTTACAGTAATTAGGGTTATAACAGTTATGGTAACTACGATTACACTAACTATAGTTACACTAACTAAAGTTACATTAACTAGAGTTACAATAACTACTGTTACAGTAATTAGGGTTATAACAGTTATGTTAACTACGATTACACTAACTATAGTTGCATTAACTAGAGTTACATTTACTACTGTTACAGCAATTAGGGTTATAACAGTTATGATAACTACGATTACACTAACTAGAGTTACATTAACCAAAGTTACATTAACTAGAGTTACATTTACTACTGTTACAGTAATTAGGGTTATAACAGTTATGATAACTACGATTACACTAACTAGAGTTACAATAACTAGAGTTACATTTACTACTGTTACAGCAATTAGGGTTATAACAGTTATGATAACTACGATTACACTAACTAGAGTTACAATAACTACAGTGAGGTTTGGAATGTTGACTGGATATATAATACATTCAGTCAATGGTTTGGAGGCTGTAGGAGACTCAGGAAGGAACAGCATAAAGTGGAGCCTGATGAAGCCTGACATCTGTGTCCAAACTCCACCCAGGGACCTTCACACCACCAAAAGCCGATTTCAGCACCAAACATAGAGGCCCTTTTAACATAAAAAAACAGTTTGACAATCAATACACGATCAATAAACAATACGGTGTTTTATGGTTTGTTTCAATAAAACAATGGAGCGATGGGAATACAAATGACCTTTGTGATGAATCTGCACTTCCTCTGTTTTGATGTATTTAGCAGTTTGAGCAGCTGAGGATGGCTGGAGGAGTTTAATGAATAAACTCTTCACAAAAACAAGATCCTAAAGGGACAGCTTCCGTAAGTCACCACTTTTTTCGGACCAACAACTAGAAAAGTAATTTAGTTGAGATTTGACACGGAACCCACACTCGCCAGAATATTAGGAGATTAAAGTTTCTGCCATGAGGACAAATATCTTGCATTTCTAAATTCTTCCTGGTGTACATGAATTTGCCTGTTACTGTTATTTTAGACATATTACGCCTGTTGTCACGTTTGTTCTCTCGGTTCTGGATCAGAAGGGCTGAGGCGCTTTGCGTAACAAGCGAAGGCAGCACCTTTCACAGACTACCGTGAACGCACCACTCATCATTTGCATGAACCGAAAGGATCGGCTCATGAACGCAACGCGGTGGCTCTTATGCTGACGGAGTGGATTTCTCACCAACGGTTTCAGAGTTCAGAGTTTCAGAGTTCAGTTCAGTTAGAGTCACGATGAGTAAAGGGGAAAAACCATGAAAACCCACGAAATATATATAAAAAAACACATCGATACAGCTTAACAACGATTTACTGCTCCCAGCTCCTAACAGAAATGCATTATGGGAAAAACTAGCAACGCGGAGCACCAGCGATAACCAATGAATGACTTCTAGTCCTTTGAACGTTTGTAGCTTTTTAGAAATAAAGTTTCTCTAGAAAAAATGTAAACATGATACAAAGCATGAGAACATGATCATCATTTGAGTCGGAACATTAGAATAAATCATTAGATGAAATAAAATGTTAAAAATTAAAATCTGACCAACTGTCATAGTTTGCTAGAAGGTCTACTTTAACCAAAACACCTGGACACGAAACACAGGCAGCAGGCCACGCCCCCACCCGCCACGGTTACACCTGCTTCTGTTTCATCAAGAATCTCCATCATGGTACAGAAAACACAGAAGGGATGGTTCCAGAACCAGAGACAGAACCAGAACCAGAGACAGAACCAGAGCCAGATACAGAACAAGAACCAGAGACAGAACCAGAACCAGATACAGAACAAGAACCAGATACAGAACAAGAACAAGAACCAGAGACAGAACCAGAACCAGAACCAGAACCAAAGAAAGAACAAGAACCAGAGACAGAACAAGAACAAGAGCCAGACCTAGAACCAGAGACAGAACAAGAACCAAAGATAGAAAAATAACCAGAGACAGAACCAGACCCAGAACAAGAAACAGAACCAGAAACAGAATCAAAGAAAGAACAAGAACCAGAGACAGAACTAAAACCAGAACCAGAGACAGAACAAGAACCAGAGCCAGAACTAGAACCAGAGACAGAACAAGAACCAAATATAGAAAAATAACCAGAGACAGAAACAGAACCAGAGACAGAACCAGAACCAGAAACAGAACCAGAAACAGAACCAGAACAAGAACCAAAGAGAGAACCAGAGCCAGACCTAGAACCAGAGACAGAACCAGAGACAGAACCAGAACCAAAGATAGAACAAGAACCAAAGACAGAACCAGAAGCAGATACAGAACCAGAACCAGAGACAGAACAAGAACCAAAGAGAGAACATGAACCAAAGACAGAACCAGAACAAGAAACAGAACCAGAAACAGAATCAAAGAAAGAACAAGAACCAGAGCCAGAACCAAAACCAGAACCAGAGACAGAACAAGAACCAAATATAGAAAAATAACCAGAGACAGAACCAGAACAAGAAACAGAACCAGAAACAGAATCAAAGAAAGAACAAGAACCAGAGCCAGAACCAAAACCAGAACCAGAGACAGAACAAGAACCAAATATAGAAAAATAACCAGAGACAGAACCAGAACAAGAAACAGAACCAGAGCCAGATACAGAAAAATAACCAGAGACAGAACCAGAGCCAGAACCAGATACAGAACAAGAACCAGAGACAGAACCAGATACAGAACAAGAACCAGAGACAGAACCAGAACCAAAGATAGAACAAGAACCAAAGACAGAACCAGAACCAGATACAGAACCAGAACCAGAGACAGAACAAGAACCAAAGAGAGAACAAGAACCAAAGAAAGAACAAGAACCAGAGACAGAACAAGAACCAGAGCAAGACCAAGAACCAGAGACAGAACAAGAACCAAAGATAGAAAAATAACCAGAGACAGAACCAGAACAAGAAACAGAACCAGAAACAGAATCAAAGAAAGAACAAGAACCAGAGACAGAACCAAAACCAGAACCAGAGACAGAACAAGAACCAGAGCCAGAACTAGAACCAGAGACAGAACAAGAACCAAATATAGAAAAATAACCAGAGACAGAACCAGAACAAGAAACAGAACCAGAAACAGAACCAGAACCAGATACAGAACCAGAACAAGAACCAAAGAGAGAACCAGAGACAGAACCAGATACAGAACCAGAACCAAAGATAGAACAAGAACCAAAGACAGAACCAGATACAGAACCAGAACCAGAGACAGAACAAGAACCAAAGAGAGAACCAGAGCCTGAACTAGAACCAGAGACAGAACCAGAACCAAAGATAGAACAAGAACCAAAGTCAGAACCAGAACCAGAGACAGAACAAGAACCAAAGAGAGAGCCAGAACCAAAGTCAGAACCAGAACCAGAGACAGAACAAGAACCAAAGAGAGAGCCAGAACCAGATACAGAACCAGAACCACAACCAGAGACAGAACCCTAGTTGCAGAACTGAACTGGGGGCACAATTCTACGGCTGAATCCAAATTCTTCCCATATCCCTCCTAGTTGTGTCCAAACTTGTGTTTTACGGGGCAGGTGTGGCGACTCAGGGCTGGCTATCCCTCCGCCGGTGGGGTGTTCTGCACTGCGCTGTGCTGCGGAGGAGAAACGCATTTCTTCACAAGGTGTGCAACACCACAATTACCAAAATGTTGTTGTTAAAAGAAGAAAGACTAACGTGGAATTCTGAGTTTTCCAGGAAAAATGAACAGAGTTTCATTTATTCATGGAGCTGAATGCAAATCCCGCGTGCTTGGTATGTATCCAACAGGTGCAGTGCTCAAACCACCATAAAGAAAAGTTTCTCCATTCGTAGGGCAGTTAAGAAAAGAGAAGATTAACCAACTATTAGCTGAACTGAACACCAGCAGTCTGCATTCACTGCAGCCGTGATGTCAGTGATGGAGCAGTGAAAGCTGGCAACCTTACTGCAAACATCCAAACTATTGTCAGATGATGAACTTGTGAAAAAATGCATGCTGCAGAAGTCATGTGCCTCAAAAAGCAGTCAACCTTAAATGTTATACATAACAGAGTGACTGTAGACTGTCAACATTCACCAGACATTGAATATCTGCAGGCCCTTCTACCTCCCAGTAGAGTTTACTGCAGTCATGGTTACAGCTGTGTGCTACATGCTAGCATTAGCAACCAGCAGAACAAATATTCTGACGCCGAGCAGATCATTGCTGGGATTTTAACCATGCAGACGTGAAAACAGCTCTGCCTAAATTCCACCAGCATGTCAGATGTGCCGCAAGAGAAAACAACATCCTGGATCAGGTCTATTCCAACGTCAAAATGGGCTACAGGGCCAGACCGCTACCTTACCTGGGCCGGTCTGACCGTCTGATGATGCCTCCCAGAGTCTGCAGGACTGCTTTGAAACGACAGATTGAGAGGTGTTTGAACCTGGACCTGGAGTTGTTCACAGACAGCGCGCTGTGTTACAACTCCAGGTCCAGGTTAAGAGCTGCACAGACACGGGTCTACTCCAACCAGAAGCCCTGGATGACGTAAAAGGTCAAGCAGCTTCTAAGGAGGAGAAACACCGCCTACAAGTCTGGAAGCAAAGACCTCGACAGCGCTGCCTGAACCGAGCTGAGGAGAGGCATCAGAAAGGCCAAAGCAGACTGCAGGAGGAAGACCGAAAACCACCTGGACAGTAATGACAGCCGGCAGGTGTGGCAGGAAGTCCAACATCTCATCAGCTTCAGGACCAAACCCAGAGCTGTGGAAGGTGACATCACACTGGAGGAGGACTTGAACCTCGTCTTTGTCACCACACCACAGGACCCGAGTTCCACCAACAGCCCACAGCAGCACAGTCCTGGTCCTGGATGAGCATGAGGTCATACCCTGCAGGCAGTCAATCCGAGGAAGGCTGCCGGTCCTGATAGTGTCCCGCGGTGACTGCTAAGGGATTGTGCAGACAAGCTGACTCCAGTCTTTCAGAGATCTTCAACCAATCCCTGACACATTCAATGGTCCCACTCTGCCTGAAGTCCTCCACCATCGTTCCTCTGCCCAGGAAGCCTCACATCTCCAGCTTCAATGACCACAGACCAGTGGCTCTGGGAGGTCACATAACAGCAGCCCTCCCACCACCAGTTTGGATGGGGAGAACCGAACCACAGAGGACACCATAGCAACAGCTCTGCATGCTGCTCTTTCCCATCTGGAGCAGCTGGAGCTACGTGAGGATGGGTTAGTGGATTACAGCTCAGCCTTCAACACCATCCTCCCACACAAGCTGGTGGCCAAGCTGGAGGAGCTGGGACGGCCCGTCCAACCTGCTGTGGATCAGCAGCTTCCTGTCCGGTCGCAGACAGAGTCAGAGAGGGACATCACATCCACGGCAGTAAGCCTCAGTACCGGCGCTGCTCTACTTCCAGTACTCGTAGGACTCCAGACCCGCCCACCACAGCAACACCATCACAAAGTTTGCTGCTGACACCAGTGTGCTCATCACTGATGAAACTGCCTACAGAGATGAGGTCAACATGGTGACAGTCTCGCTTATTATTTTTATGATAATTTTCTCTGGTTTGAACAATTTGATCACACGGAGTATACTGTTATTTTAAACAACAAATGCATTTGATTTAGCAACAGATTTATTTCGTTTCTTGCTTTTAGTTCTCAGATAAGCACTCTTATTGTGTGTTTTAAAGTATGAGTGGTCTGTCCGTCTGTCTTTGATTCCGATTGCAGATACCAGATTTCTCAGATTCAAACAGCCAAATGAAGGCCAGAATCCAGTCATTTATTGATGACATCACAGATATTACACAACTGTACATATTTATCAGGCGTTGATGAGACTGACTGTCACTCTGAGGAGGATCTTCCTATGACGGACACAACAGCTGATGTCAGCGCTCTTATTACTGCGCTGGACAACATGAACGGTCATGTGACGTCAGTCTCGCCACTGATGGCGCCTCTTCAGTGGTCAGGAAGAAGGCAGGTGTTTCCACAGAATTCATACAGAAGGTGCAGGCAGCCTCAGGAAAAGACTTTGGACGTTTCATGGTGTTCTGCACACTTGAATGACATGAAATGTGTTGCTACACAGGATTTGAATCCGGATATCGATGGCCTGGTGATGGCCAAACCGTGCCGAGTTTCAGGAGAGAAATGCAGGTTAACTCCAAATCCTTATGTTCACAAACGTTTGAGTTTTCGTTTAATTTGTCATTGATTTGCTCATTTATATTTAGGTTGGGTGAGCTTTTCCCTCTGAGTTTACTATCAGGATTGCTTCAATGACATGTAAGATCAGAGATCAAAGTCTTCTCGGAGACGTTCTGCATCTGCAGTTTGGATTGACTGTGGTTCTGAGTCAGTGTTTCCTGACAGGGCTGTGGTCCAAGGACAGACGTGGAATCTGGTAGATTCTAGAGCAGCAAGAACATTTGGAACCCAAACAGATGGCTGCGCAGCTTCTATAGTCTACATGAGAGTGAATCTTCCGATATTCCTGATAGTTTGGCTCCAGTCTCAGTCACAGTGGTAAAGAACCCACAGATTAGATGTTCTGTGAAAGGTTCTTTAAGAACCGACTACACCTGACTTACAGCTTCTAGATCTCATCATTGTTGAATTCAGCCTGAAATGCGTTGAAGAAATAAGAGCGAGTCAAACATGAACCCTCAGGTTTTTATTTAGGCTGCATGTTTGGACAAATGTGCTGTTTTTAATAAACTCCAGAAATGACGGTTTGTCCTTTTATTTTACACAGTCCAGCTCCTGTCTGGAGAGATTCCTTTAGAACTGGAAACGGCAGTTTTCTGCTCATAAAAACATCAATGGAGATAAATGGCCTTCAAGTCCAGAAAGAACACTAAGGTTCCAGTTCGGGAAAACTCCAGAGCAGAACCGGAGAACACAGAAACACAAAAACCTGCTCCGTTTTAGAATCAGAGCCTTTGGAAACATCTGAGCCGTTTGTCTCAGAAACTGGAACACCTGGAAAAACGTTCCAAGAATCGCGGCTACAGTCAGATTTCTGGAAAACATGAAGCACATTTGAAGACAGGAAGTTTCATCCAGAAAGCGCTCCCTAAACGCACGCTGCTCTAAAATCAGAGCATTTCAGGAAATCCACATGACGTGGGGTAACCCAGCCCCCCAGCACAGAAAAGCAGGACAGTCAGTTTGTGTTCAGCTGCCTCTTCTTGACGGGGAGGCTCAGGGTTCAGGAGGACCTCTGAAGTTCTGCAGGAACTCAGGCCCAAAGAAAGCCAAATAGAACTTTGATCAGCAATGTTCTCGTCACCACGGGGGGAGGGGGCAGCTTCCACAGAGACCCACTACAGGCCGAGTCAGAACCAGAACATGTTTGCATGCTGTGGAGCCTGTGCAAGCCTGGTTCTCCAGGAGGTGGAAGGGAACCTCCACAGACCCCTCCCACACCAGCGGTTGGGGGGCCCCGCCTGTGGGGGGCCCCGCCTGTGGTGGGCCCCGCCTGTGGGGGGCGGGCTGTTCTCTAGGAGGTTTTCACCAGGTCGTAGACGTAGATGTGGAAGTCGTCGTCAAACTTGATGAAGTAAACGGAGGGCTTGGCTTCCACCTGATGGATGACCATTCCCGAGCGCTTCCCTCCATCCTCTTTGGCGTACTCCACCTGTTTCCCCACCAGACTGTCCACCACCTCGCCGGGCTCCCGCTCCGCCCCCCCTCCCTCGTCTGTGGACAGAAACAGAGACAGTCGGTGTTTTTCCTTCACGAGAATCCAGCATGTCGAAACGAGAACGTGTGGTCAGCCCCTCCACCAGCTCTCGAGAAGTCGCAGCTGTTTTTCTTAAAGTTTCAATAAGAATTTTCAACTAAACTCTTGGAAATTTCGCTCAGATAGTCGTTTCTCCTCCAGCTTCAATGTTTTGTAACCGCACAAAAAAACAAGAATTTATTCTTAATGAGTTCGTTTATGTTGATATATTTGTTTATATAGATCTCAACATGCGCATGACGCCAAGATTGGAGTTGCTGCTGGACTGAGTGTTTATAAACCTGACGCTCTCACGGCGTGTGGGAGGAGCTACTGTCAAACCTTTACGCGGCTTCCTCTTAAAAGACCCTGACATGTTGAAAGCTCCGGTGTGTTTTTGAAGGCATCGGTGTGAAACCAGGGCCTCTTGGATGAACACAGCTGATATTCTGGCAATGGTTCAGACATTTTTAGACCAGTGGGAATTAATCATTTCCCACGGACCACCGGATCATCTCTCACGGCACATTAGTGTTCCACAGCAAACTGGTTGAAACACGCTGATCTAGAGTTTTTTTATGTCTGTATTTGTCCGTTCTTGGTTTGTTTTTGGCTGATTGTCTGCTGTCTTTCGGTTCGTCGTCTGTCTGCTTTGAGTCTACTTTTAGAATGTATTCAGTCAGTTTTCTGTCTGCTGTCAGTCAGGTTTTGGTCAGTTAGGGCTTTTTCATCCAGCAGTGTTCTGGCTCTCGTGGGCTTGTTTTTGGTCCGTCAGTTTCGGACTCAGACACTGCACTCCGTACACTCACTGGAGTCGGGCATGATGCGCAGGTCTCCCTCCTTGTAGTCGTCTAGCAGCTGGTACATGTAGAGAACCGGATCCTTCTCGTAGGTGATGTAGAACCAGGAGGTCATGATGGGGGCGCGGGCCAGAACCATCCCCCTCCACTCCTCTTTTGGCCCCTCCTCCGTCTCAAACATGTGCTCCACCGCCTTTCCGATCATCGTCTCTGCCAGCAGCGAGTCAGTCACACGGGCCGGAGCTGGGCCGACCACAGAGAGAGGGGCAGAGGGTTAGAGTTCTGGAGATCCCTCCAGTCCACGACTGTCAGCAGAACCTGGTCTACGTCTCACCCGCTCTGTCGGGCAGCACCTCCAGCCCCACCACCCGAACATCGCTGTACAGCTCTAGGCCATAGATGCAGTCAAAACCATCGTATTTAATCAGGTAGAGGGAAGGGTTGACTGGGACCTGGTCCAGGACCATTCCCTTCCACTGAGAAGCCTTGGCTAAATAGAGAAATGGTCTTTAAACAGGGTTTCGGCCTCCAGTTTCAGGTGAAAACTCCAAGTTACTTACTGCCCTCCCTCCAGGTGTGCTGGATCCTGCAGCCAACGAGGTTCCTTCTGGGCGCAGCCAGAGTCTTACTGGGACCAACACTGGTCCGGAGCTTCCTAAAAGGCCAGAGGAAGAACACAAAGATGAACTCGAATCCACGCTTTTGTGTGACAGAGCTCACGATCCAAATGTGGCCTTCATTCTTTAATGATTTAATGACGCTGAAAGCGTCACCACAAGAACCACTGGAAACATTTTCTGTACTTTTCAGTTTTTTCACAGCGTCAACCCCTGATGTGTCGGTTCTAAAATGATCCGTCCTTTTCAGTCGGGTTTGGCTCTTGGGGGCGGCTGTCTCTTTAAAGGCGTCCAGGCCTCCCAGACACAGTGGATGTGGTTCAAGTTTCTACCAGATGTCTGAACTATGATGAAGCCCAAAGGCTCCCAGAGCTCATTTCTGCTGCCAGATCTCCGCTGCTCGGTAAGCCAACAGTTGACGGTCACGGACGTGTAAACAACAACAACAGTTGTACTACGTACTTGTGCGGGTTCTTCTTCTTCATCATGTTTGCAGAAACGCCTGGCTGTCCTGAAACACAAACAGCGAGACGTGGCCATGTGAGTCATGACAATGAGTGCTGGTTCACACCGGACGCAGAAGCGCTGGGCGGGCGGAGTGTGCCGCGGTATGAGCTTCCCTCCAGTGCACACACCGGTGACGGTTGACGGACGCTTCTACTCATCTGTGGTTATTTAGGGGTCATTTAGAACTCTCTGCACTTCTATTAGTTTGACATGTCCACCCTGACCTGTCGCCAGCTGCTCTCTGCCTCTCTCTTAGTTGTGTTTTCATACCCAAGACCACCCCCTTGCTTCGTAGTCAGCCCACTATGTTCATCTGTGTGTTTGTTTTTTGTGTTTTTTTTCATCTCTACAGTCTATATGTTTAATATGATCTCATTTGTCAATGGCGGTGTTTCATTGTGGAAAAATTGGTTATATTTTGAAAGGTGACTGGACTTTCTCGTGTGTCTTGGCATAACTTTCTGCCAGAACTCACTTGCAGCTCTCGTGCAAAAAGAAGACCAGACACCGAAACGATCACTGCACAGTGCGAGCCGACCGTGGAGGACCACGGCGCTGCACGTCACGTGAGACCTACACCATAGGTTAACAAGGGCACCGAATAGAAGCAGCCTCCGTCGAGGGGCGTGGCCATGCATATCGTCACAATGAAAGATGTGACCATGAAGAACATTTTTATGCAAAGCGCAGAAAACAGTCGGGGGTGACTTACCCCCGGAGGCTGACGGGCTCTTGAAGGGGGTCTTCATTCATACAGCTGTAGCAGGACAGCTGCTGACACCACCCAAGACAACCAAGGATGATGGGGTGGGGGCAGGAGGAATGGGGAGGGTGGGGTAAGGAGGGAGGAGGTGGTGCTTTTGCTGAGCTCCGGAAAGATTGCCGTCAGGACAGGTAACGACCAGTGGCTGGAACAAAGGCGCCGGACAGCAGAGTTGTGACCCTGAGAAGGAAACATCAGCCATAAATGTTTATTTGTACCTGAAAGTCTGCCTGAAAGTCTAGAGTATAAAAGTAAACGACTGCACAATTTTTTTCCTAAAAATATATTCCAAATATTTTTCCATTGTATAAAAAAATATCCCAGAGTAACAAATATTAAAGACGTCATTGTAGGTTTGCTGTACCTGAAGATACACACACATAAACACGGACACGTACACACACACACACATGCACACACAGACACTAGAGCTGAGTTGATAAAACTGATTAATTGATCTGAATTGATCTAAGCTTAATAGATCAACAATCAATCCATAAATGTAGAGATCGATCTAATGCATAAAGCTAAAGTCTGCTAGCTTGATGCTAACGCATAATGGATTTTCCCATAGGACGGCTAATGCTAACACTTGGGCGACCTAAACGTACATTGATGACAAACTGCTTTATAAACTCACAGGCATGAGTTTTCCAAACTCTATCAAGGAAGCATTTTTAAATTAATTTTTGTGGTCTAAAGCACCGTTTTTGCTCAAATTTTCTGGAATAAAATGTAATGCACGAGCTCCACTAATGCCCAAACTGAAACGCCGTCCAGGAGATGCAGAACAATGTTTACAATGTTAATGATCTGCACATTTCTGTTGAAGCTTCTCCGTTTGAGAAACCACGTAACACTGTATGGTGTTCACAATCTCACAACTATTTCACAAACACATTTTACAGTATGTGACCTGCATCAGATTAATACTGCACGTATTTTTTAAAAATGATGTCACTTTGATTTGGGCTAATGCCAACTGGCATGAAAGAAATATTTAATTATCGTTGTCTTTATCTTTATGACTTGTTTGTTGTGTTTCCGTTAATTCACAGCAAAGTGTTTCTACATTTCTGTCAATGTAATTTTCGGTGTTTGATAGACTGTCACAGTAGACTGACAGGCGAGGTGACCATCGCAGCGCTGCTACCGCTCCAGGAGGAGGTCAGAGGAGGCTGACAGTAGAACCAACAGTCTGAAAGTCATTTCAAAGTTCTGTTCTGTTCAGAGTTCTAACATTGCTACATTTCATCTCAAGTCCTGTGATCATACAGAACATGGCAGTGTTTTGTGAGTACTGGGTGTTTGGTGTTTCAGGAAGACGAACTTTATCTTTTTGGATGTCATTGTGTAAACTAATAATGAACACAGGTAGCCACAACCAGAAGAAAAAGAGCAGTCTTATTTTAAACCGGAAATATGTCATACAGCTCAGTGCATGGAGTCATTTCTAATGAGCTACTGCCGCTGGGCATAAACTATGTCTTAAAAACCAACAGTCTTTTTGACTTTGGCTAAAAACTGCACAATCATAATTCAAAGTCTACTGGGAACCATTTTACAAAAGAATAAAAATATGGTTGGAGTGGGGCTTTAAACCGGCTGACTCCCGCAGGGGGGCCCCGTCGCTCCCCGCCCGCGGCCCTGTGGGAGGTGGAGCCGGCGGTGCGGTGCGGTGCTTTCATGGTTTTCCTCCTCAACGGGCTCGCGGCGGAAAGAGAAGCCGCGTGAGTAGGATGACGGTGCGCAGACGGAGGTCATGGTTCACTCGGTGGCCTGAGCACAGACGCTAAATAAGCTAACGTGTATGCAGAAAGCTGCGCTCCTTCCGCAGGACGGTGGCCATATTGCGCCAGTGTTTACAAACGCCGCTGCGAAAAGGCGCAAACGAACAAAGGAGGGAGGGGGCGGGGTGGAGCGCGCGGAGGTCGCTGTTTTGTGGGGAATCCCGGACAAACGTGTCGCTAACGTCTTCGGAACCCCGAGGACGCGGTCACTTACCCGCACAGCGATCAGCGGCGTCGCATAATCCCGCTCTGCCCGCAGGTTGATCCGCTCTGCGTCCGTCGGGGCTCCGCTGCGTCAAACCCGCCGCCCTCAGACCCCAGAAAGGCGGGAACTGGACTGCCCTTCAGAATAAAAGCATCCCTTTTCTGTCTGTCCGAGATGAGGAAACTCTTCCTTTCCGCAGTTTAATACAAGCACGACGTATCGCAGCCAGTCGACTCGTCAAGGAGCTCGTTTTAAATTACATTTTTAATTTCCTCGTGCCTGTAAAAATATCCCAAACATTCAACAATTCAATCTTTCCTAAACTTTTCCTGTGTTTACATGCGGGAGTTTATGCTGGATTGTGATGTGAAACATGGAACTCCTGTACTATCAAGCCCCGCTTTGCCTTTTTACACAGACACAAACAAACCGAAGAACTGAACGCATGTTTAGAGCAGCAAAGCTTTTTTGTTGTTCTTTTAAAGCCTGAAGGCCTCAGATCATGAATACTCTGTTCCAGGCTGCAGCAACACATGACCTCATGGTGCTGTCTCCAAGTGACTATTTTACAGTCAGATTCACATTAGTAACAACTGTCGCCAAACACACCTTCCAGATCTGAAGGATTTTTCTCTTTAATCTTTATTTTACCAGGAAATCCGGGATAAGAACTCTTTTCCGAGGAAGACTAAAGGCTAAAGGCAACATTGCAAGAAAAAAAACATACAGTTTTAGCAAAAGTGCATAAAAGCAAATAAATAATGAATAACAATAATAATAATAAAAGGTTAAAACAGTCAGGTCAGAAGTGCCATGCATAACTCTTTTCAGTGTTCAGAATGATCAGCTGCAAGGCAATTCAAGGAATGCAGTCACATGCAGAGAGTTTGTAATGTGATTCCAGGAGAGTGCAGCAGCAATAGAAAAGGCTGGTTTTGCAAATTCCGTGCGGAAGCTGGAGACAAAGGAGCAATCGGAATGAAGATTGAGAGTTAATAGCAGGAGATCGAAGACGGCACAGGTATTGAAGGAGCAAATCAAGACTGGCCTAATTGATGAAGATCAGCCAGTGTCTCTGTCGCCTGACTTTGAGTGAAGACAGAGAGAGCAGGAAGGACAACTTGCAATGATGGAAGCAGAACTTGAGATAAACTGTGTCCAGATTACAAAGAGTTGAGGAGGTAGCATTCATATTGAGAATTTCCTCACTCCTGGGCTCAGACAAGATTTGTTTCTGTAACAAAACCATAGTAGTGCCTTTAGCGTTTTTATTTAGCAAATGGTCAATGTGAGAGGTAAAAGACAGCTTTCCACACAATCCACACACCCAAGAAGTTGGTCTTGTTGTGGTTGAAAAGTTCAATGAAGAACACACTCTTCCTTTGTCTCCTTTCATGACCATATCTGCTGCCCACTTTTGAAAGTTCCTAGAAATGTTCACGCAGAGGGACGGGAGATTTTCCTGAGACTGGTAATTCAAACATTTTTCCTGTAAGAATCAGCGCAGTCACATAGTAGATTCCCTCAGAGTTTTTGTAACTTTCTGTGGTTGTTGCATCTGTTTGCAGTCATTTTCTTCTTCCTCTCCTGCTTGGATTTTTCATAATGACTTCTTTCATTTAATCTTTAATTTTGAACACTGGATGCGACTTCAGATCAAATTGGACATTCCTATGAAAATCTTTATGATAAAACAAACAAAAGGGAAATATTTAGATTTCAGTGGCTGTCATGTTATTGGTGGGCCCTCATTGTTTTCTTTATACATTACATTCTAGTCACTAGAAGGTCTGTGTTACAGTGGTTTTAATTTTATTGTGCAGTATTGACATAATTTTAAAGAAGCAAAAAAAAAAAAAGAATTCTGGACAAACTAAAGATAGATAGTATGTACTTTTAAAACTTCCGTTTGTATCCGGACTTTTAATATGAAAAGCTCTAACAGGAAGCTCGAGTCTTCACGCGCGCTGCCTTTAAAGAGAGCATGTGCAGCAGCAGAAATTCTTGCACGGAGGAGTCCCGCCTTTCTTTTCTCTACGAAATAATGATCCAGTTGAAATCTTGATGCCATTGACATAAATGACATTAAATAAATTATTTTATTTTTACAGTCAATGGTTGCTACCGGATCTTCCTGCCAAATTCGGACTCTTTTTGTTTACCTTTTTGTTGTAACGAGAAAATGTTGTGAACATAGTCTGTTTGCTTTGAAGTTGCTTATAGCTATCCATTAGAATACGTTTAGTTTCCGCTTCATACGACGTTGGAAACGGTTCCGGTCTCTGCTTGGATTGAGGCTGGAGGTGTCGCTTCCTCTGTCGGCTGACCCGGGATCAGTTGTAGTAACGTGTAGAAGAGTAGCTGATCTCTGCAGGGTGTGCTTCTTTTGTTGCTCAATACATTCGACAGGGGCGGCGTTTATTCAACGTTGTGAATCGTAACTATCAAGGTAACCTCCCGCTTTCCTGGTGTGTTCAAACGTTAAAACCAATGTGACAAACTAAGGTTAAAATCGGAGAGAATTAATTTTCAAGCGAAAGCCGACTGATCGTGTTGTTCCAGTGAACCGTCGAGTGAGCCGGCGTGTATGATCGATCAGCCGAGGCTGTCCTTTAACGGCCGGGAACCCTGGAAAAAACAGAGGGATCATTGGAGGATGTCCAGCGCCGAGGACCAGACTTACAGTTCCTCCCCGCAAGATGTGAGACGGAGCCGGAAAGATTAGCTTCCGAGGCCGGCGACACGATGGTCCGCGGCTCGGTGAGTTCCGGGGGTTCATGTTGAAGACAGAGCCGGCGCCACGGAGCGCAGCGGCCGCAGACGCTCCCGGAGCGCCCGCTGACCTGTCGGCTGGGAGAGCAGCTAGCCTCGGGAAGTAGCTAGCCGTGAGTTAGCTTCATCCTGGCCGCTCATCAGGGGTCGTTTCGCGTCTCCAAACATAGAAAACTACGTTTTACTTGATGTCAAAAGAACACAGACGGGCGGTTTGTTCGTGGAGACTTTTGTGTTCCTTGTTCCTTCTTGTGTTCCTTGAATGTGACGGTTCTTCGTCAGTCAGACGTTCTGCTGTGGAACTGCAGCAGAGTTCTGCTGGTTTCTTCAAAACTTTCAAGTCTCCAACAAAACACAAGTTTCAGAGAAGAATGAATCCATAAGAATTATAAATACGGCCGCAAACATGAAAACAACACCCAAATAAATAAACAAACAAACAGCTGAAGAATTGTAAAGAACGAAAGCGTAACCGGAACGAAGAGACTTGAAATTGACCTTTGACCTGCTCACGGGGACGGAGGCTGTCCTAAAAATGCATTCCTCATTTTGATGTTTTTATGTTTGGAATTAATTCATTCCTTTCATACCTGCAGTTTAGTGAGGGTGAACAGCTGATTTCTCTGAATAAACCCGTTTGAATCATGAACTTTGTATGTTTATGGTTTGATTGGGATGCGAGGTTTTTTTAAACTGACATATTGGTAATTCAAAATACAGTACCATAAACACATTTTATATATATTTCAAGTACAAAGAAAATCACAATACAAAAAAGATTAAGAGCATCTTCTTACTATGTAGTCATCCACCAGCCCAACATAAAACAATGAAACAAAAAGAAAAATTAAAGGGCCTATACCATGCAGAATCAACTTTAGAGCTTTTTAGTGTTTTAAATGTTCAATCCTCACTATAAGGAATCATGCATTTCTGAGTATTCCTCTAAAACCTGAGCTCTGAGCTCCAGCCCCTCCTAACCCATGAATACAAGCAGGTTCTCATGAGCTGACATCACAGAGTGAGAACAGCCCCTTCCAGGAAGAGTCTGCGCTGCCAGCACTGCCCCCAGCCTAAAACGCACACACCCTCTCAGCTGAGCGAACACACACGCGAGGAAACAAAACTAACTTATATTTCATAAATAATTGGTTCTTTAGTGTGCCAGAAGTAACATATGATCACATATGATAAGTTTACTCTGAAAGGTTAAGAAAAGCATGGTATACGCCCTTTAAAATTTAGGATTTAAATTAGGGGTGAGCAAAATTGAAAGAAATGTAAAAATGTTGAGTATTTTAATTGTTTTGGATAATTTGTGTATGTAGTGTTTTACCAAAATGATATTTAGCTGTTTTTGTTTGGTAGATGGAGAGAGCATTGAACATCAGTCTGTTTGTTGAGTGTCCTGCAGTCTCCGTGTTTAGGAATGACCTCCAGACGGATCTTAAGGACATGTTTGGGAAATGCTGCTTAATCTAAACATGGAATACTGTTTGTCTTTGATGACCTATCAATCTGTTCCAATCAAACATACATAATAATTCTAATTTTCTAAAAATATCTGAAAAAGATCAGCTCCTGTTAGCATTTCCTGACAGTTCTGCCTCTTTTACAACTGTCTGAGCCGTTTAAACAGTGGAGAACTCTGGGATCAGAACAACTGGATTACAGCGCCGAAAAATAAAGAACATCACCGTAACACCACACTGTTCAATCATATATTGTTGTCATTACAGACAATGAAAATCCCAACAGACCCGTTTCTTGCTACATGAAAACTAGGCGACTGCCTAGGGCAAAAATGGACACAAGCATCAGTGTCTGAAAGACAAGTGAGCCAAAGATGAGGTCACATTGGCGTCCTGCAGTAAAACCATGTGTTCAAAAACAAGTGCTGTGGCACTGAACAGACATTAGAGCTCATTCTTGCATCCAGATTTCATACTGATGTGATGAGAATATATTCAGCCACTCAGTTCTTACTGTTGATCTCAGAGCTGTACATGGGATGAAGGGATGTGGAATAATCTTCTGGTTTTATATTGTTTTGAATTCCTATTTAACCCCCCTCCCCCCAAGACCGGCCTCTTCTTACGTTTGGAATGGGGGGGGTCAGGTAGGAGTTGCTCAGTTCTCCTCAATCCTACATTGTGGCTCAATTCAGTGTAAATGTAGTGTAGAAGTTAAGCTCCTCCCCCTGCCGTGTGGCCGCTTGCGGAACAGGGCTCTGATGATCATCAGCTGCTTAAGCACGGAGGAGGAAGCTTCATGCTCTTGTTCTTTTCCCACAGCAGTGCCGAGCACGAGTGACCCACGCCGTGGTGGTCATTTTCCTGGAGTTCTTTGCTTGGGGACTTCTGACCACGCCCATGCTGACTGTGAGTCCCCCCTGAAGTCCACATAGACTGGTTTCAGGTTCTCTTTTTTTGAAGCTGTAACCCCCACCCCTCCGTGGATGTTTCAGGTCCTCCGTGAGACGTTTCCTCAGCACACCTTCCTGATGAACGGTCTGGTGCAGGGGGTCAAGGTAAGACCTTCTGATGGCTGAGCGGGGGTCAGGGTTATACCATCTTCTGTAGGGGGGTATTCTATCACAAACCAGCTTAAGGAGACCTGCAGATAACGTTGGACAATAACGGTGTGATTACTGCCCCCGCCTGGCGAGGAACACTGGTGAGAGCAGCCATGATGTTGGCTCTGATGCTGAGACAGGAGGCATCAGAGATGAAGATGTTGTCTTTGACCAGAAGATCAGAAACCCCACCCCCTGGGAAGCTGCTGAACCGGAGAACACTCTGTCACTATCACTTGTGGTTTTGTTGCAGGGTTTTCTGTCATTTCTGTCGGCTCCTCTGATTGGTGCTCTGTCAGACATCTGGGGAAGGAAGTCCTTCCTCCTCATGACCGTCTTCTTCACCTGCGCCCCTATTCCCTTCATGAGGATCAGTCCTTGGTGAGTCAAATTGTGCGGGCGTCTGCTCCTGACTTCTTCTGTGAAACCGACCACATCAAATCAGAGTCACTTCCTTTGCTGGTAGTACTTGGAGCAGAGACAATCAGTAAAATCAACACGACACCCAAACACTCAATAAAATGAAAAAAGTCTCCTGTGTGTGTGTGCGTGCGCGGCAAATGCTGAGATGTTCTTGAAGGAAACCGTCATCTCAGTGTCTTTGTTTAGTTTCCTCAGTGGTTGTTTGGGCCTCAGAAACATTTCCTTTTTGAAGAACAGGTGAGGTTCCCAGAGTTGCATTAAGTCTGACCTGTTCTCACCTGTGTGTGCAGGTGGTACTTTGCTCTGATCTCAGTCTCGGGCGTTTTCTCTGTGACCTTTTCTGTGATCTTCGCCTACGTCGCCGACATAACTGAGGAATACGAGAGAAGCACCGCCTACGGACTGGTAACTGCAGCTGATTTGTTCATTGAAACCACATAAAGGATTTTGTGTTGGTTTGTTGTCACAGAATACACAACAGGTTTCACATCAGGTTAAATAACGCAGGCCTCCACCACTCCCTAAAGAAACGGGCAACAATATAAATGAATAAAAGTCAAGTTTAGCTTCATACATTACAAAAGGGTTTATGTAGAGGTTTGATTATGCTAACAGTGCTAAGTAAAATGCTAAACTGTCCAAAGTTGATAAAAGAAGCAAAATAATAACTTTTATTATATATTATTCAATAATACTAAATTCTGTGATTTAAAATATACCAGTTGCTAATTTTTGTACTAAAGAAACTGTCATTAGTTTGCTGAATGTGTAAATCAGTCAAAACATTTCCTGTCATCTTAAAGGCTACCTTGCTAAAGCTAATGCTAAACTGCTAAAATTGTTCATATAGTAGAATAAAAGCAGCCTGATACCATACTGTACTAAAACAACAAGAGACTGGAAAGTTTTTATGTCACATAATGTAAAAAATGTGTAATTGCATTTTGAAATGCTGCATTCAATGCAACGTGCTGTGTAAGATAACAAAAGAAGCTAACCCAGTGACTGAATGATGCTAAGACCCAACAGATATTCCTGAGGATTCAAAGAGCAGATGATGGTCCATGAAGGACAATGCTGAGGAAGTCTTCAGTAAATTAGACTAGAATTGAATTTAAGATGATTTTAGATTACAGATCAAACCTTTCTCTGTGTAGTTGGTTTAAATCCTTTTGGAGAAACATACCTTTTTATTAGTTTTTTTTCATCTTTTGAAATAATTTCAGAAGATGCAGAACATTTCCGTAGTTGGATCAGTTCAAAGTTCTCAGCAGTCGTCACAAAAGCAAAGCAGAAGATGCTGGAAGACTTAGTGTTCTGCTGTTCTGCTCCTCCACCTCAAACCTTTGTGTCTGCGCTCCGCCTCAGGTGTCGGCCACCTTTGCAGCCAGCCTGGTGACCAGCCCGGCCATCGGGGCCTTCCTGTCGTCCAAGTACGGAGACAGTCTGGTGGTCCTTGTTGCCACGGTGATTGCTGTGGTGGACATTGCTTTTGTGTTCTTCGTCGTCCCAGAATCGCTGCCAAACAAGACCCGGCTGTCGTCGTGGGGGTTCCCCATCTCCTGGAAGCAGGCTGACCCCTTTGCCGTGAGTTTGACCAGATTTATAAACACATCATGGTGTTTTTACTCACAGAGGCGTCTGAAGGTCCACCAAAGAACTACAGTCATTAGAGAAGAACCTGATCATCAAACCTTTACCGGTGAACCTAAATGAAGTCATTCTGGATTCTGGTTCTCCTTCAGTCTCTGCGGCGAGTTGGAAAAGACACAACAGTTCTGCTGATCTGTGTCACCGTCTTCCTGTCCTACCTACCTGAAGCTGGACAGTACTCCAGCTTCTTCCTCTACCTGAAACAGGTGAGACGCACACATACACGCACCCGCGCACAGACCGGCTGTGGTGTGAGCTGCTGGAGATCCAAAAACCTGAAGATCCTGGAAGACAGATGCTTTATAAACTGGTCTCCGTTCTGGACGGTGGAGCTCTGACCTCCACGGCAGATCTCTGCTTCAGACGGCTCAGGAGAACAAACGGATTGTGTTTGGGCTGCATGGTGCAGAAAACCTCTGTCTTCCTGTCACTGCTTGATGCTAACTTTAGTTGAAGTTAGTTTATTTCAGTATTTAGATTTTTTAACATTATTGTCAGTCTTTTGACTTTATTTACATTTTTTATGCATCTTAAACTGAGCGTTTATCAGCCAAAGTCTTCAAAGAGAACAGTGTGATGCTCTGCAGAAGTTCAGGTTCTAGATGAGGTAGAAAGTTGCTTTTGCTGAAGGCTCTGCAGCGTCTGGTCTTTGACTCTTGGGGTGGGTGTGTTTCTGTTTCAGGTGATCGAGTTTTCCCTTGAGGCTATAGCTGCCTTCATCGCCATGGTAGGAATCCTCTCCATCATTGCACAGGTACGGCTGGAGAGCATCCATGGTGGAAGACACTTTGATCAAACACAGAAAGGTCAGCTGCTTAGCGTCTTCATGATGCTTCTTTACTGCAGCTGGGAAGTTTAGGATCACTTTGATTCCTCTGAGGCTGGAATGGACTTCAGGAGGTTCTGGAATCTGGATCTGCATCCTGACAAACAGAACTATGAATGACTGTCTGCTGTGGTTGTGCTCTTCTTCACCAGACCCTCTTCCTTGGCATTTTAATGAGGACCATCGGGAACAAGAACACGGTTCTGTTGGGTCTGGGCTTTCAGCTCCTCCAGCTGGCCTGGTACGGATTCGGCTCGGAGCCGTGGTGAGTTGGCGTTGTGAGTGGGAGTTGTCGTCTCTTTCCCGTGACACTGTTTTCACCGGATTGTGTCACTGTTCCTGCAGGATGATGTGGGCTGCAGGAACGGTGGCAGCCATGTCCTCCATCACCTTCCCAGCAGTCTCTGCTCTGGTGTCGCACAGCGCATCACCTGACCAGCAAGGTGAGGCCGGCGGACAGGAGCTTCTGTCTCGCAGAAGGAACAGGTTTCAGTGTGAATCAAACGCACCGCTGGGGGACAAAAGTCACATGTTTACTCTGTGTGTGCGTTCAGGTGTGGCTCAAGGAATGATCACAGGTATCCGAGGTCTCTGTAATGGTTTGGGTCCGGCTCTTTACGGCTTCATTTTCTTCCTGTTCAACGTGGAGCTCAGTGAGTTACCGCCGGTTGAAGGAAGACCCTCGACCATGGAGGTACAAACACACGCACACAAACCAAACACTGCACATGGTTTGACACTTCTTGGACATTTTGTCGTCAGCAAGTTTGCCATGTAGGACCAACACTCGCACACTGACACACACACAAGATTGGTAACAGAAACAAATTATCTTCATAAAGAACCAACGACAAACCAAAGTTTGTGGATTAGACAAACATCCGCCTGCTCCTAAAAACCACAAACACTGGGCTGCTGCGGCTCGAGGGCTGCTTTCAAATGTTTCCCAGTCAGGGTTGGTCTGGCTCTCCAGGGGCCAGAATCTCCTGATATTTCCAGGTTTTAACTGAGCTGGTTAGAATTGTGGCCATTTGCAAAGATGGCGACCACATGCTTGATTGTTCCAAAAATATTCAATGTCTTCTTTTATTTTTAGGAAAGGGACAGAACAAAAAGCAGTTTCAGATGCAACCGATGCCGTGTCTACAGGCCATCTAACTAACAGCTGATTTCCAGATCGGGTCCCTGAGACACAACAAACAATCAGACAAAGACACAAACATGAACACAGACATACCTATAATGCAGAACATTTACAACCAAACACTGGTAAAAATGTGGCTCTAATGTCCACAGGCTTGATTGTTCTATTTTACAAGTAAACAGTTCTAGATCTAAGAGGGCTTTTATTTTGCCAGATATGGTAATCCAGATCGGTCGGCCTTTTACTTTGAAAGAGCTTTGACCTAATGTAGTCCTACAATCGGCTGGTCTGCAGTCACCGTTAGCAGCGCCCCTTTGTGGTGACACCTCATGTTTGAAATGTCTGAGGAAAGGCTATTAATTAATTTAAACATCAATTTGAACAAAAAACACTTTCAGAAATGTTCTAAACTGAACATAAACTGAATTCTACAGCGATGCCATTTCACGGGCTTTTGGTCCAGCACTTTTAAAAAGAAAAACTCCACTTTTCATTGCTGATTTTTAGCCCGGCTCCAGACAGTGATACAGTAGGAAAAACGGGATAAAATATTTACATAAAAATACAATTTAGCCGCATTTATTGAGAGACCAGGTATTATAAGATGGAAACAATTGATATTATTCCTAAAAGGTTTTTGTTATTTTCTTTATATTCTTTATATCAAATTTTAAATATTTTTAAAATATTAGATATTTAAATTCTATAGCTTTCTGAATTGGTTGATAATGAATTTGTATCCGGAAGCTGTCTGTGGGTGTTGATTGTAATGAAAAGCTCTTTGAAACAGTTTTGGAACAATTTAAGGATAAACACTGATCTTGAAGCCATTGAGAAACTCTGACCATCTGCCTGTTCAACAGCTCTACAGTCTTATCTGGAGTCTTTGCTGAGACATAGATGAGAGCGTCATCAGCATACATCTGACACTCAGCCTCTGTGCAGATGTTTGGGAGTTCATTGATGTAAAGGCAGAACAGCAGTGGACCCAGGATTGAACCTTGTGGAATCCCCCATATATATCCACGAGGAGCTGATGTAGTGCCATTTATTTTTACACTCTTTATTCTAGACTCCAGGTATGATGTAAACCAGCTGAGAGCTTGTTGAGAAAAGTTATGGAAAAGTATGTCATGGTTGACAGTATCAAAGGCCTTTCTTAGGTCCAAAAATACTTTGAGTTTTTGGAGGATTAGAGGAGCTCCTGAGTTTGAGCTGAGATCTTCTGAAGCAGAGCTGTTGATCTAAATGTTTGTTGTTATTTGGTGATGTCTGTGCTGCAGAGGTCAGTCATCCCGGGACCGCCTTTCCTGTTCGGAGCGTGTGCCGTCCTGCTTGCCCTGCTCGTTGCCGTCTTCATCCCCACACACCGACGTCTGGAGAACGGCGGGGAAACCCAGAAATCCACTAGGACCTCCTCTGCACACGCTCAGAACAGCATCTCCCTGACCACACCCACCAGCGACCCAGAGGACATCGAGCCCCTCCTGCAGGACAGCATCATGTGACCACCCCCCCTCCCTTGTTAGAATTGTTACCAGACACAGAAACCTGGCAGGTCAGACACGATCAACAAGTCCAGGATCCTCTGAGAGCCGGAGAGTTTAGGGAGAAGAAAAAGAGCACCCTTCTGTTCAGGAGGACATTGTTACTGACTCCTCCTCAGTGTGCAACCATGTCTCTTTGTGGTATCACGAGAACATCATTGTTTTTCTCTGGTTCACAGCTGTTTAGCTGCAGTGTGGATCTGCACGTTCAGCGTCTTCATGGACCAGATTTGTTTTTCTTTTTTTTTTTAATGGTTCAATGGGTCTTTAAAATGTCTCCACCCGACAGGAGTGCAGAGTTCAGTAGATAAAACAGCCTTCCATACTGTGGAACAAGGCTGGCAGAGCTCTTGTTACCATGTCAACAGCACTTAGATCCTGGTGTCAGTTTTTCCTGCTGTTCTGTCATCTTCATCCTCCCTTCGTCTTTAAATAATCAGCTGAACTCCAGCAGAAGAACCTGATGGATACTGGTTCGTTTCCCTGACAGGAATAATTCTCAGCTCAGTGACTTGCTTCATATCCGCTTCGTGTCCAGTTCATGCATGCTTCGTGTCTGCTTCATGTCTGCTTCGTGTCCGCTTTGTTTTGTCTTGATTCAGAAACCCATTTGAGCATCAGCTTCTGTCGAGAAGAATCTGGGACATAAGTGTTGGATTATTGGAGGACAAAAGTTTTGAAACCACACAAATGTGTTGTTGTCCTGCATGAGCGATGAATTGTAGTTAGGATTTTCATCAGGTAAAACTCACCTGGATCTGAAGAAGACTGCAGCAGCTCTTACTCTTCCTCCTGAAAGACAGCTTTAACGGATGAAGGAGATGGTCTGCAGCATCCATGTGCGATGCTGATTGAGTAAAGGTAGAGTTCCTCTACACCTGATGGTGGTGTTTCCTGATGGTTAACATGCAGAAACGGATGTTTGAGCTGCAGTTTTTTCAAAGAACCTCATAAAAATGTTCAAGAACCTTTTTTTAAATTTTTTATGGACAGAGCAGTGGCCGTCGTATCCGAAAAGTTCACGATCTTCTCTCTTCTCAAATGTCAGACAATTTCTTTCCTAATTTGATGAAGGACAGTTTTTGACCTTAAGAATTTCTTCCATCTGTTGTGATGACCATACTGGTGTGGTTGTCTGGCAACAGGATGCGTTTGGATGGAGTCATGGACTTTAAGACATTACTTATACCCAGAGGTTAGAGTTGATTTTTGCACAAGTATTTGTATTTGGAGTTTTGGAGAGTTATGATAAAAAAAAATCAGAATTATTTTATTTTAAAAGCTCTAAAGCGAACGATAAAAACGCATCTTCATCTGCAAACATTTGTGGTCCTGACCAATCAGAAAGTTCTTCAGGAAAACCTTTAGCATCCCTGCGAAGGTGTTGGACGTTGTCAGGTTCTGAACTGAAGCGCTGCCTGCTGTTTATTTTTCTGATTTAACGCCTGGTTTTTGAAGCTTTAAACTGATTATGTTTGACCAACAACATAAATTTGTTTTACAAGCAAAAATCTATTTTCTGCAAAGACATTTTGTACAAAAATATTTGACAAACTCATTTGAGTGAAGCTTTTGAAGCTGGGATTCCCAGGAAGCCTCCTCCTCTTCCTCTTCCTCCTCTTTAACACCATGCAGAACGGTTGCAGCACTTTAATTTGTGTTTCTGGTGCCTCTGAATCCTCTTCATGTTTATATCTGTTTTTGAAAACATGTGAGGATGTCTCAATATTAAGATGTATTTTCATCAGAGCTTAACTTCAGTATAATTATTAATAATAAAGAATATTAAGGAGTTTTGATTTTGTTTCTCAGAGATTGTTGCACTGAAGTAATTTACGGTTTGAAGCATTTTAAGAGTTTATCTTGTGATTGTTTATCAGAGGACAGTGAGAGGAAACTCGGATGTTATTGTAGAAAATCACAGGTTCTTATTAGGTGTGAAAAACAGTAACGTTTGTTGTTAATTCCTTAACTTCCACTGTTTTGTTGGATGTAGTTTTATTTTGAAGGAAAACTTTTATTTCAAATCTAACAAAGAAAACATCTGAAGTGGAATTACAGGAAAACCTCAAGTTTACAGCTGAACCAGAAGCTCATTCATGAGCTACACGAATACTGCATGAAGCCACGGTTTTCTAACTCACCTTTTCCTCTGAATTCGGTCACATGTGGCGTCAGTCGGTCCCCTTCATGCCAAGGTAGTGGAGGGGTATCCATGGCAACCGCAGGTTTTCTGATAAATATTTTGATGAATCTGAGGCTCCTTTTGGATTTAAAAACGGTTTATTTTAAACAATCGAAGCAGAAATGATACAAAAACAGGAAAAACAACAGAGGTTTTCTATCTATACAAAGATTCAACCACCAAATGGTTCCCAAGCATGGCTGTGTCTGCAGCTCACCGCTCCCCTGGGGAAGGGATCAAACACACACCAGTGTGTAACAGCTAATGGGAATTTAGAATATGTTTTTTTAAATGGGCTCCATTGTTTGAGTGGCAGTTAAAGGGTTAAAATTAGTTGTCTTTTGTAAGGAAATGTTTGTTTTCATGGTTTCAAAGGCACTTTTTCAGTGTAAACCATTGACTGTAAATAGAGATGGACAGAGTGGCTTTGACATCACCCAAAGGAAATGCTTTACCTCCGGCTGCTGCCAAATGAAGCCGATTCAGTTGCCATTTTTCAGCGATGCGAATGCCACCATCTTGGAGCCAGATGTCAAAAGTCGTGTTTGAGATCACTCAGATGGACACGGCGCTGCACAGATAGCCTGGATTGCGGTACATGTTTGGTAATTTTTGCTCTGTCGTCACATGTCAATCATCATACAAAGAGGCAGGTTTAAGGCGCCAACCGAAACGAGAGCAGCTGGAAATCTGGCACTGCGCTGACCGCGAGCCGCCTGGACTACATAGCAGTGCATTGTGGGAAACAGTGTCCAGAACGTGACAAGCTGTCTGGTTCCGATGATCTTTTCGGTGTGGGCCGCTGGAACTCTTTCAGGCTGCTGTGAATTCTGCTCATGTTGGACATTTTCAGGTGACCTGTCCGCTTGGACCTGTGGGTGTAATAAGGCCAGACTGACTGAGGGGGGCGCTGTCTGCATCTGAGATCAGATCTTTAGGACGTGCTTTGAGTTTCCAGTGGTCTGAGATGTTCTGGTCTGGTGGCAGAACGCCATCCAGCCTGATCTAGAACTCTCTAGAACACGGGCCGCAGTTCCTGCAGGTCAGTCCCAACTGAAGAAGACAAACTTTCTCTTCTCCCTGGCGTCGTTGGTATCCAGCCTTCATCTTCATCCTCCTCACAGTTGACAGGAGAGGGAGACCTTGGTGGTGGAGCAGGGGACGGTGTCTGATGAGGCACAAAAAGGTTCTGTCAGAGTCACTGATGAACCTATGAGGCATGTTTCTGGTCTGAAGGAACCAGGAGAACATGCTAACTCCACACAGGAAGAACCCAGCTGGGATTTGAGCCAGCACCTTCTCACTGAGGTTGGAGGGCTGACCACTACACCACCATGCAGCCCCGTTAAGCTAACTGGACCACGCACGCCCCCGACCTGTGACCCCAGGGATCTGCAGGCGTTCCTCACCTCTGTCCTCCAGCGAGCTCAGGTACGCCTCCATGAACTCTTTATTGCTGCTGTCCTCCTCCTCCTCCTCCTCCCTCGGCTGCCTCCGCCTCCTGCCCCCTCCCTCCTCTCCTCTTCTCCGGCCCTCCCTGAAGGGTTTGTCGTAGAGGCGGATGAACCTGTTGGGACCAGAATATTTCTTCACTATTCTGAAACGCGGAGTCGCATTTGTGTCCATTTGATTACTTGATTTGTGGGGTGCTGCAGAGTTTTGTGGGGGTGCAGGTGAGCCGGTCGCCGCTGACGACGACCGTCTTAAGGGAGGGGATGTGGCTCAGACACATGGGCAGGTAGGTCAGCTTGTTCCGGTGGATGAAGAGGGTGCTGAGGTTCTCCAACCTGAGGAGGAGAAGGTTCAGACAGTGGAGGAGGCTGTCCCCCCCAGGAGCAGCGGCCCCCACCTGTCCATGTCTTGGGGCAGGTCGGTCAGGCTGTTGCCGCTCAGGTCCAGCAGCTGCAGGCGGGTCATCCTCAGAGCGCAGATGGGGATGGAGGCGAACCGGTTCTCTGCGATGTCCAGGTGAAGCAGCTGCTTCAGGCTGCTGAGCTGCAGACGGGGACAGGCATCAGAGACCGCGCCCCCCCCCCCCCAGGAACACCACCTGCTCCGCCTCACCTCAAAGGGCAGCTCAAACAGGCTGCGGTTTCCCGCCAGTTCCAGTCTCTGCAGCTTCTGGCAGCCCCCCAGCTCCGGAGGAACGGCGCTCAGACGGTTGTAGCTGGCGTTCAGCCGGCGGAGCTCGCTCAGTCTGCCTGAATGTGCAGGTGGAGCAGGTGAATGTTTGGAGCCGTGATGGTTGGAGCACAGGGGAACAGCAGGTGACTCCTTCAGTCTCACCAACGTCCGGCGGCAGCTCCCTGATGGCGTTTTTGGGGATGTCCAGGACGGTGAGCCAAGTGAAGAGGGCCAGGAAGTCCGGCAGCTGCTGGATCCTGGTTCCTCGGACGCACCACTCCTGCAGGTACGTCATCCACTGCAGCTCCTTGGGGAAGTCCTGCAGAACCGAGGTTCCTCAGGTCTTTGTGGAGAATTGGCGTGCCGAGCGGCTTCACCTACCATCCAGCGCTCTCCCTCCAACCTAAAGATCAACCTGTCGGCGTCCTGCTGCTCCGGCTGGACGGTCCCATCCTCCTGCTGGTCTGCTGGCATCAGAAGCACAGGAACAGGAAAATTCCAAAAGTTCAAGTTACAAAAAACCAGGAGATTTCTGAAAACACAGGAAGCAGCGCTGCTGGAAACAGGAAGTGGAGGAACAGTGGAAAGCTGCCGCTCTCTGGAGGTCGATGGAGTCTTCATTTCATTCCTACAGGCTGTGGGCGGCGCCCGCGTTTACCTGTGCAGGGCGCAGCGCCGGGCGGTGGTTCCAGGCGCTGCAGGTCTTTGGTCTTCAGGCTCTTGCAGTAGATGCGGTACTGCCACTGCTGGTCGATCCTGCGGAGACAGCATCAAGTCTGATGAGTCATGACCTTTTTGACCTCTGCAGCATCGGGGCGGGACTGACGCCGCGGGCATAGATACTACTGCCCTCCACCCCCTCACTGCTGCATGAGGCTGATGACGATGGTAATAATGAGGCGTCTTCTGAAGCTCCTCCCATCACCGCCGGGGGGGTTGTCCACACATGGAGGCCGACCCTCCAGTGACCCCGTTGACCTCTACACACCCTTTTCTGTTTAACATTGATTAGGGCCGATGAGCCCGTCCCACGTCTGCGGTGCAGAGTGTGGGTGGTGTCGTCAGTCCCGTCTGTGCCTCCCTCACCTGGCGAGGGCGCTGCTCTCCACCCTCTCCTGCTCCTCCTTCTGTTTCTGCCGGTGCTTCTGGACTCGGACCTCCCACATTCCTCTGATCAACGACAGATCATAAACCGGGATGTCCACCTTCCTGTCTGGAGCCATCTTCACTGGGGGGTGAGACGTGGTTACAGCAGACATGAAGAAATATGCCCCCACACACAGAAACACATTCACAGCCCGCCTGCGGTCTCCAGAACCGTCTCAGAGATGGACCGTTTGGACACAGAACCGATTTTTCTAGACGCTGAAGCTCCTCTGAGGTTCAGAGGCTCAAACGGAGCAGAACCGATGAAACGGATTCAAGTCCCGAAACTTCAACTCAAACGATTAAAGTTCTGGAGCAGAGCCGCCAAACACGGATCAGAACCCACTAAAGCCATTCATCTAAACCATCAAAAGCTGGACCCCCTACCTGCCACCTCCACTGCTTGTTTACAGACAGAGCTGTGACCTGAGGGGCTATTTTTACCCCCGATGTGTCTCGTGACCCGCCCCCCCCAGAGCGGCATCATGGGATTCAAAAAGGGGCGGGGCATCGATGTCAGACGATCAAAAAAGCTTTCCTGGGTCATCATTTGTTTTAACCCTTTAAAACCCACCCCCTCCCTCCAGCATCAGGATCTGGCTCCTCCCCTCGTGGGGGAGCAGTGGTTCCGATCCCACGTCTCTGACCTTTGACCTCTGAAGGAAGCTCTTTTTTTTATGTTCTAGTAAAACAAAACAGTGAAAAACGTTGAAAGACATTTTCATCTTTTATTTGCTCTGTTGGAAATGAACAGAAGTCTGAGATTTGGCTGAAATGTTTCATTAGAAATATTCATGTGTTCCATAAAACAGAAACAACTTTTGACCTTGAGCTCAAATTCATTTGTGTTGATTTCATTTAAAGTTAAGTAATAGAGGGAATGAAATGGACCCTAACCCTAATCCTAATCCTGACCCTTTGACTTTATAAAAGCAGCACATAAAAGTTCAAATCTAAAAATGAAAGAACATTTGCAGAAAAATGAGATCATGAAGAAAAGTTCTGCTTTCTGTCCACATGAAGGCGCTGTTGTTCAAACAATCACGAACTTTGTGTTTGTGTGATGGAGGGCCACCATAAGACAAAATCAATTCATAAAATTAGGAGGCGAAAGTTGTAAAAGTCCTTTTAAAAAAAGTCAAAATCGAGGAAATTGTTGATTTATAATTGAAAAATTCAATTTTAAAAGGAAAAAGTCCTGCTTTCTTGTAAATAAAGTTGCACATTGCCAAAAAAATTCAGTCTAATTCAGGAAAGTTCTCGGAGTCATAAACAGGTAATGTGTGATTGTCTTTCATGAAACGTTTGTGGTTTCTGGAACATCAGATGTTGTGTCGCCCGATATCAGCTGTCAAGCAAACAACACTTCCAAATGCGGACATCAAACTTTCTCCCAAAATCAGGGACATGTTTGGGTCTGAAGGGTTTGCTGCTTCCTGCTGGACCTTCCTGTTCCTACAACCATTCAAATTCACTTGAAATTTCTTTTAACTTTTGTTTCCGAAGTTTTCTGGATTTATTCTGATTCTGCAAATTAAAGATCTGAAAAGAAGAACTTCTAAACCTTTAGGTTTTAGCATGTTGGCTAAAAAACATGTTCTTTCTGCTGCTTCCTTTAGAGGGCGCCACATGAACCCTCCATCTCTGCTCTGCATCCTCCTCCTTCATGTCATTGTTCATCCTTTAACCTCTTTCCTGGTATCTTCAATCTCAGCATCCTTTCACCATCATCATCCCTGTTCCTCCTCTAAACATCTCCATCTGCTTCCAGAACCTCTACCAGGATCTGTTCCTCTGATGGATTCCTTCCTGATCCATCCTGGTCTCTTTCAAAGAGAACCTCAGCGTCTTCATCTCTGCTGCCTCCAGCTCTGCATCAGAGGTTCTATGGCTGCTCTCACCACAGTGTGCTACACCTTTGCTTTGGTCAGACCTGAAACCTTCCTCCATCTACTCCAACCTGCGTTCACACGCCTCTCCACCTCTGGACTGTTGACTTAAAGTCCTCCAGCTTCTTCTCGTCTGCTCCCTGGAACCTCCAGTTCCTCTCATTCACACAGATCCCCCGTCCTGCTGCAGCTGACCTTCATTCCTCTTTGGTTTTTCCCGCCACATTCCAGACTAAAGTTTAGGAGATGTTCTGATGAAGCCGCTCAGTAACATCCCTCGTGACGGGTCTGTTCGCTGCTGTGGATCATGAAGATGTAATGAGATGTTGTCCTCACAGAGACAGGTGTCCAGGTGTGTGTCTGTGTGTAAGACGGGGTGTGTGTTTGTGTGTGTTACAGGACATGCTTCGTGTTTCAGGCCTCTTGGGACGTCTTAGACGCCGCCGCCGGCTGTCAGATGCATTCCTGCGTCTGCATGTGCTGTTTCCGGAGAGCTTACCTCATGCTTCTGTGCACGTTTGGCATTCACACTTCTGTGTCTTCAGACACAAACGAACCCTCAGCACTGAGCTGAACATGCAGGTTGTTTCTCCTGAAGGAGGATAGGATTATCTGCTCACCCGCTCCACCAAAATTACATTCCTGAGTCTTTCTTCATTCAGATCGCTGCAGGAGCAGAAGAAAGATGTGGTTATAAAAAACCTGTAGCAGTGGCGTTGCTGAGACAATCAGCAGACCAAAGTCTCCGCCCCATCCTGATGCATCCTGCAGACAAACAGATCCATGAACGTCTTTGTTTTCCTCGTCTGAGCTGGAATCTGGATCAGAACTGGACGGCTCTGGTATTGCTCACCGTTTTCTTATCCACCGCTGATGTTATGTTGGGGTGTGAGGGAGCAGCTAGCAGGAGAGCATGTTACCAGAGAACTCTCGGCAGTAGGGGAGCTGGGAAGGGGGCAGGGCTCCTCCACCCTAACAGTCCCACCCACAACTCAGAGGTGAATTTCTATTGTACTCCTGCTGCTCTGCAGAAACTATGTCCTGAAAGCCACACAGGGTTTTAGATTTTGGCTCAAAACAGCGTCATCAAAAAGAAAAGACCACTGGGAACGCTCTGGACACAGATCAGAAGATGACTTTATGGTAACCATTGTTAGAGCAGTGCATTGTGGGTAACAGAGAAGAGTTAAGCATGCGCCGGTGTCTCTGCGTGATTCCTGCCTGACTAGGATCAGGTAAAGTCACTTCCTGTCTAGAGCGCCCTCCACTGGGCTTAAGGTGAACCTTCCTCCAAACCTCCAGGTCACACAGGGGTAGGGGGTAGGGGGGTGACCTTACAATGACTGGTGACCCTAAATAACTACATTACATTAAGAAAAAAAGTGTCCATACATGACCCCCCCCCCCCCCATCTCCCTCTCCCCCCAGTCCAGCTAAAGCCCATCTGAGCAACTCAAGCAGATTTACTGTCCGCCTGGACGCTGCTTCACGCTCACATGTCCAACAGTCAGACACGGACGGACGCCTGCAACTGGAGGTTTGATTCCCCTTCCTCTGATCTCGTTTTTCTTACTTCATAACAACTTACAGGAAGTCAGTGGGGCATTTCACAGTCAAGAGCAAATTCTGTTCCTTTTGGATCAAACTGTAACTTCTGAACTGATCAGGTTTCATGTTTCCCTCTTTTAGTCCAAAGTCTGAACGGAAATTAATTTGTAAGGACAACAAGAGCGTTAAAGTGAGCTGTTTCTGCTGCATCTGTTTCTGCTTCTTCTGTTTCTGCTTCTGCTGCTTCTGTTTTTGCTTCAGCTGCTTCTGCAGCCAGTTTTTTTTTAAGTTGAAATGGTTTATTTCAAGCAGATAAGATATACAAGACATGTGTAACACAATCAACACCCACAAAGATTTGCAACAGTAATCATGTCAAACACAGGATAACTAGACATCAGAAAATTGACTGCTTGAAAGGGAGTGGGAGGAAGCGAACTTATATAATCCCACCCCGACTCGACCATACCATTTACTTTACATTAGATATCAACCGGTTTGTAACTAATAATAAGGTTCTTATACTATACTGACAGTATACAGGTAATTAAACATCCTTGAGTAACAATAAGTCAGACTGCTTTGCATGTAAGTAGAACACTATTTTAAACTTGATTGGAGCATATACAAAAATAATAATACAGAATAATTATCAAACATATATATATATATAAATATATATATATTTTAAGAATAGTTTTATCATAAAAAAAATCAATGATGTGAATACATCAAAAATCATAATAAACACAGTAATTAAAGAAAAAAGTAAAGAATAAAGAAAGACAAAACCAAAAGATCAAAATCAGTAAATATCAAGTAGATGCTGGCTATCTTCATCAGACAAGTCATTTCTTCAGATTAAGTAAGAGGCAACAATAAAACATGTGTCTGTGAGATCATTTACTTTAATCAGATGTAGAAAATCAATAAGTGCAGGTTGTTTCATTAGTAGATCCTTTGACATTAATCACATTTCAGGGAACTATGTCAAGTGATATGATTCATGCCATCAGCCAAGACTGTATTCCTGCATTCTGCTCCTGATTAACAGCCGTCCTTCAGGTTAGAACAGAGTTTATAGAGTTCTCCTCGTTGTTATGACTGCAGACTTTGTGTTATCTGCAGGGCAGAAATCGCTGCTGAAAATCAGGTCAAAGTTGATCTAAGAGTTAGTGGTAAATCCTGGCGCCATATTTTCTTGAAATCATATTTGATTCTTATTTCGATTCAAATAAAGGCTCAGACGTCAGTGACCACACACTTCTCAAAGTCTTTCATGTTGGTGATGACCACAGCCTTGGCCAGGTCCGGTGGACCGTTTGGTTTTACGTAGATCCTGGAATTCAGCACCCATGTGCTCTGGATCTGTTTTTTGCGCTTCAGGAGTCGGGCATGTTTTGCCAACAATGCGTTATGTTTCGATAAATGATGGTTAATGTAAACCTCTGACCCTTTTAGCAGTTTTCTTTGCTTCATCAGAGCGATTTGTGCTTTTGCTTCACAAACCTGATGAGGATCGCTGGTTTATCTGACTCCTTTCTCCTGGGAAGCGGGTGGCAGATCTCGATTTCATTCAGATCCAAGGAAATCCCTTTGGAAGTGAGGAATGATCCAACTTGACTCTCCACAGTCTCAGCTGTAGCTCCGCAAGCCTCCATGCTAATGTTAGCTGCACCAGGCTTAGCTCTTGGTTTGAGTTGAAATCCTGTGAGAATGATATTATTCATTCTTAGTTGTTGATCCACGTCGTTCTGTCTTCTGTCCATGAGGACAAGCTGATTATCCTGTTGATCATTTCGTACTTTTTCTTGTTGGAATTACTGCACAAGTTCCACCAGAGGTGTTAGCTTAGCCTCCAATGCCAAGAGTGGAGATAGCTTAGCTTCGATAACCAGCAATGGAGTTAGCTTGGCTTGGATGTCCGTCAATGCAGCTTTAAGTTCTGCCAGTTCAGCATTTGGTGCCATGTTCAGCTCTCTCTATAGCAAATCTCTGCTGTTTAGTATAAAAAAACCTATAAAAAACGCTCAAAAAGACTTCAGGAATCGAGAGCCAAAGAAAGACGCGTGTGATGGTGTCGTGAACCGGAACCGGAAACCTTTCTAACAACAACTTGAACTTCAATGTCTTAATATGGTGATGGGTGTGAACCTCTATAGCGCTTTACTATCTTAGAAGGCATGGTCCCATTGATCCATAAACAGAATTGCAATGGTGATGGACAGACGAGGTTAGACAGGAATCATCATGAACTATGATGTTTGCAGACGATACTGTGATTTATAGTGAGAACTTTGATCTGGAAAAGAGAGGAATGAAGGTCAACTGCAGCATGATGGAGTTCATGTGTGTGAATGAGAGGAACCCAAGTGGAAGAGTGAGGTTACAGGGAGAAGAGAGAAAGAAGGAGGATTTGGAGCATCTACTGTCAACAGTCCAGAGTAATGGAGAGTGTTGAAAAGAAGTGAAGAAGTGAGTGCAGGCAGGATGAATGGGTGGAGAAAAGTGTCAGGTGTGATGTGTGTGTCAGACTGAGATGGTTCATGTCCAGAGGAGAGACGGTGAATATATTGGTAGAAAGATGCTGAGTCTAGAGGAAAACCAAAGAGGAGGTTTATGGATGCAGAGAATGAAGACGTGAAGGAAGCTGGTGTTAGAGGATGCAGAAGACAGGGATAGATGGAGGAAGCTGATTTACTGTGGAGACTCCTGAAGAGAAAAGGCCAAAAGAAAAGAAGTAGAAGAAGAGCAAGAATGATTATTCTGACCAATAGAATGAGTAACAGCTGTTTCATTCTCTATAGAAGTCTATGGGATTTTGGCTTCATGGAGCCGGCAGGTACTTCCTGTTTGGAACGCCAGGGCAGAGGGTCACTCAGTCATGTTCTCTTATACAGTCAGTGGCTTTCACTTTGTTTGCAGAAGCTCTGAGCAATGTTAATGCAGTCAATCTGCCAGGAGGTGGAGGAGCCGGTTGCTCTGCCCTCCTGCATCATCCTGGTGGTGGAAAAACCTCTCTGGTGTTGTTGCAGATGAACCTGGCTCTGGTCCACGATCGACAGCACATTAAGTCATTCTGGGAATCGAGGATCAATGCTGAGTGTCGTGATGTTGAGAAGGAGCAGCAGAGAATGAACAAGAGCGCGCTCCAAAAGTAAGTGTCTCAGCGAACCAGAGCTGTTACCATGACGACGAGTTCATTTTAAAGCGTAATATGTCTTTTATTTGAAGATTAAACCAAACCCGTAGAGTCACAGGCTTAGCTTCATGTGTGTACTCACCTCTCTGGTAGCTTTCCTGTGGCTTTCTGTGTTTATAATATTTGACATTTGATTTTATTCTGTAAAGCAGTGGTACCTGCAGGCCCATGATCAGTACCGATCCATGGGTCCCTGTACAACAAGCCGCTCCAAAGTTACAAGAATGCTGCTAATAAAGTTACAAACATGGTGCATTCACATTTCATTGTTCTATTTAGAAAATACCAGCTTTTTATGACAATCTTTGCTTTTTATTTTGTTGTTTTCATTCATTGTACCTTAAAGAGCCTATAACATAAAACATACACTTTTTGTGTTTTTAAGTGTAGGAACCAGGAACTCCGCCCCCTAAGTTATGGCATTAGCTATGGGAGACCAGAGAGCCCGAATTCCTTCCAAATTATTTGAAGTCTTAGTTGACATTTTTTCCAAGCTGATATGATCTAATTGGGGATTCCTGTAATGACTTACTCTAATATTTTTCTTGTTTTTCCAGTTTAATAAAATTGTTTTTTTATTGCTATACAAAGAGTTATGAAGATTATAGATGCTAAACTTCCCTCTGTGTCGATGGCACTCATGTCACCCAGCACACAAAGTGAAGGTGAGGCTGTGATTGAAACCTTAAGCCAGACTGATAAATCAACACATACCTGTTGCCAGAGAGCCTGGACAGGTGTACAGAACCACAGAGCATGCATGTAATTGTCGGGTAAATTACTATCACAATGCTCACAAATGTCTGAGTTTTTGAGACCCATCTTGAACATCCTCTGTCCAGTATGGTAAATTCTGTGAAGAGTTTTAAATTGTATTAGTTGTAGGTTTGGACCTTTTGTTAATTTAAAGATGTTTAGACACATTTCTGACCAGAAGCTTGTGTCTGTACTTCTGCCTAAGTCTGCATCCCATTTAGTTGTTGGGATTAAGACTTCGTTATCTAAGTTGCATAAGAGTTTGTATATTTTGGAGAGAGTTTTATTCAATGAAAAATTAATCATAGAGGTAACTAGTTCTGGTAATTTTAGGTCATTGTCACTGGATTTAAATGTTTTAGTAATTACAGATTTAAGTTGCTGATATTCCAAGAATTTATTTATTCCATGTTTTTCTTGTAGTTCTTAGTGTGTTATGAATCTTCTATTAATAATCAAGTACCGTTACCCCCCGAGATTGTTACTGTGGCTATCAGCCTGCACGGTGGCACAGTGGTTAAAGCCACAGCAAGAAGGTTCCTGGTTCAAGTCCCGGCTGGGGGACTTGGGTAGTCTGGACATCTTTCCTCAGACTGCTGTCCGAACCCGAATGAACGGAAGAAAAGGGATGGATGGATGGATGGATGGCTGGATGGATGGATGGATGGATGGATGGATGGCTGGATGGATGGACGGACGGCTGGATGGACGGCTGGATGAGATGGATGGATGGATGGACAGACGGCTGGATGGATGGATGAGATGGATGGATGAATTAGATGGATGTATGGATGGATAGACGTCTGGATGGATGGATGGATGGATGAATGAGATGGGTGGATGAATGAGATGGATGGATGGATGGAGGAATGGATGAATGAGATGGATGAGATGGATGGATGGCTGGATGAATGGATGGCTGGATGAATGAGATGGATGGATGGATGAGATGGATGGATAGATGGATGGATGGATAAATGAATTGGATGGATGGATGGATGAATGAGATGGATGGATGGCTGGATGAATGAGATGGATGGATGGATGAGATGGATGGATAGATGGATGGATGGATAAATGAATTGGATGGATGGATGGATGGATGAATGAGATGGATGGATGGATGAATGAGATGGATGTATAGATGAATGAGATGGATGAATGAGATGGATGGATGGATGAATGAGATGGATGAATGAGATGGATGGATGGATGAATGAGATGGATGGATGAATGAGATGGATGGAGGGATAGATGGATGGATGGATGGATGGATGGATGGATGGATGAATGAGATGGATGGATGGATGAATGAGATGGATGAATGAGATGGATGAATGAGATGGATGAATGAGATGGATGGATGAGATGGATGGATGAATGAGATGGATGGATGGATGAATGAGATGGATGGAGGGATAGATGGATGGATGGATGGATGGATGAATGAGATGGATGAATGAGATGGATGGATGGATGGATGGATGAATGAGATGGATGGATGGATGGATGGATGGATGAATGAGATGGATGGATGAATGAGATGGATGGATGGATGGATGGATGGATGGATGAATGAGATGGATGGATGGATGGATGGATGGATGGATGGATGAATGAGATGGATGGATGGCTGGATGGCTGGATGGCTGCTGAGATGGCTGGATGGCTGGCTGCCTGAGATGGCTGAATGAGCTGGCTGGCTGGCTGCCTGAGCTGGCTGGATGGCTGGCTGGATGAATGCGCTGGCTGGCTGGCTGAATGCGCTTGCTGGATGCCTGCGATGGCTGGATGGATGGATGCGCTGGCTGGCTGGCTGCCTGCGCTGGATGGATGGATGGCTGGATGAATGCGCTGGCTGGCTGCGCTGGCTGGATGCCTGCCTGAGCTGGATGGATGGATGTATAGATGAACGAGATGGATGGATGGATGAGATGGATGGATGGATGGATGGATGGGATGGATGGATGAATGAGACGGATGGATGAGATGGATGGATGGATGGATGGATGGGATGGATGGATGGATGGATGAGATGGATGGATGGGATGGATGGATGAATGCGCTGGATGGCTGAGCTGGATGGATGGCTGGCTGCCTGAGATGGATGGATGAATGCGCTGGCTGGATGATGGATGGATGAGATGGATGGATGAGATGGATGGATGGATGAATGAGATAGATGGATGAGATGGATGGATGAGATGGATGGATGGCTCTCCTGCAGTAAAACTAGATCTGCTTTTAGATGGTTGAAAACGGATCTGAATAAATCTGGGTAGATTTGTTTCGTGGCTGAAAGGTTTAGCGCTGCGGCTCGTGCTTTAGCCTGAATGAGCGACGTTGCTTCCACAGTTGGCTCCGCCGTCTGTCGCCTCCCGTTGCCTGACAGTCTGGTTCTGGATTGGTGAATCTTGTACATCCAGGCCCTCAGTTTCAGATCTGGGTCTTGACTATGAAGTCCAACAGAAACTGTTACAGATCATTTTGTCCAATGAGTCACATTCGCACGCTGCGCCAACTAGTGTCCAGAAGTGATGCTGTTACTCTGAGATGTTAGACTTTAAAGTCTCACTCCAACTACGTATGTTTTTGTTGTAAAAGAGCTCCCTGCAGTCTTTTGATGATTCAAATGTGTTTTCGGGTCACTGTCAGGACTGGTTCTGGGTTGTTTGATTCTTTCTCAGACATTTGGACTTATGGACGACAGAAAGGGTCTTCTGATCAGAATGGCTGACGCAGGAAAGACATTTTTAAACTAACTTGTCTGGACTCGAGGCTCAGACTGAAGTCCTCCATAACTTCCCTCCGTGCTGCAGCTCATTTTTGGCAGAAACCGTTGGTTGGGATGTCAGGAACATCTGAACACAATGATGGGCTCTGGCTGCCCTGAGATAATGCATTCAGTCCTTTGATCATTCTGAGCACCTAAACAAGTGTGAGACATTTCCAATGTCACGTGCACAACAAATGCAACCCCACAAATGTCGGACAATGTTCACCTCGTGTTGTCATAATTATCACGTCTGTCTTTCTGCACGCAGCAGCTGTCAGAGCGCAGCGTCCAGATACCTATAAACACCTGGTTTCTGGACAGGTCATGGTGCCTGCTTTAGCCTGGAGCCGGATCACTCTGCCCGCCTCCGTCCACATCTTCAGACCCGGAGGGGGGGTTATGAATGCAGCTTCATTCTTGGTGGACATGTGAGCATTTGGCAAATAGACACGTCTAAAAACAGAGCGCCTTATTACACACGGCCTCTTCTGTCAGTGCAGGGCATAGCAGAAGAGGCGGACATGGCGCTCATGACCGTCCTGCCGCTGAAGGCCGCAGAGATGAAATCATCAAACTGAACACATGATCCACAGAAGTGAGGCTCCTTACAGTAAACTTCAGCTTCTGTCACGCTCTCATCATGTGTGTTGTTTTTGGGTCGACTTTGGAGCAGATAAACGGATCTGAAGAATCCGTAGTTCTGTCCTGCGGCTTCATAGTCAGGAAAAAGTCAAACATCTCAATGTTTCAGCCTGACCTTCATCACGTTCAACATGAAAGGTTTGAACATTTTCCAAACTTAAACCTGGTGAGTCCCTGATTGGATGCTTAACCTTTTCCATCATGACCATGGGCCATGCTGGTCCTGGTCCTGGTCGGTCTGGCTCCGATCGTCTGGATCAGAACCACAGATTTCCTTCTGTGTGAAGAAGTTTCCTCTCTTTGCCTGAAGATAAAGTGTGTGAACATAAAAAGAAAACCATTTTAATCAACGTCAGCTCCTTAAATGTGATGAAGAAGTGGGCTGGCCTCTTGAATGTCATGTGACTGCAGCTCAGTCAAGTCTCAAATTTTGCTAAAAAAACAGTAAAAGGGAGCTCTGCTCATGTTACCATGGCAACCACACACTGCTGCAGTGACTGTAAAAAACCAGCGTCAGCACTGATCTGTTGATGGAACTTTCTGGACTCTGATTACGCTTTCCTCTCTGGGTGTTGTATCAGTCCTTATCCCCTCCCTTCTGACTCCAGACCCCCACCCGACTCTGGTTAACCTCACACCCCCCCAGCTGCCCAAACACACTTGATCGGCGGCTATCCATTACCCTGTTCCCTAATCCCTCACCTATCAATGCCGTGTACCCTTGATCCCTTGACTATCTGTTACTACCACCACCCCCCCGGCCCCACACTAATTGTGTGTGATATGTGCGACCCGGTCAGAGGCTGGAAAAACGTGTCTGCGGGAGGAGAGGCGATAATCTCTCCGTGATGAGTGATGAAAGTCACAGAGCGTAATGAAAGCAGAGGAGCTGCATTTAGGTTGATACAGAGATCTGGGAATATGGCTGCCCCCTTCTCAGGAAACGGTGCCCCCCCCTGCTGAAAAAACGACATTTATAATTAAACTAACTCACAGAAAAAGGAAACTGGGTCAAGGCAGGTTCTACGGAACATCCTGATTGGATGATGACGTCTGTCCACCGTTCCAACTGAAAGTTAATTAACCTGAAGTGATCCTGGATGCCATCATCCAATCAGCGTCGTCCTGTAGTGCCCGCCTAGTCTGTCAGAAGTGGACTGAATGACTCCACCCCTCACTCCTGATTAGCAAGAGTGGTTACCATAGAAATGATGACTCGCTAACGTCGTCTGGTTCCAAAATGGCAAAATCTGTAAAAAATGGCGACTGAATTACCTTGATTTGGTTGGAATCAGAGGTACGGCGTTTTCTATGGATGACATCACAGGCGCTTTGTCCATCTCTGCAAACGTTAATGGTCAGAATTGCAAATGTAAAAGTGGAGCCGCTGAGTGTGTGTGTGGCGTGGGGGCTGAATGGGACTGTAGAGCGCCTTGGGCCTTCATGAAGGTAAAACTGAACCACAGAAGAGGTCATCCTTTACTCTGTCCTAATGATCAGTAATCAGGTTCTGGGTTCTGGTTCAAGGTCACACTGAGGTTCTGGAAGTTTCAGATCTTACAGATCCTTCAGGTTTAGGGATCTTTCTTTGATCTCTTGTTCCAGGTCTAAGGATCAGCTGACTGGAATCCTGTGTAGAGCCCCTAACCCTAAATAACCCTGTACAGACATGAGGTTTTGTTCTTCGCTCTAAACTTCTTCATAAAGAAAGAAAAACCTCTGCTTTGTTCTGGTCGACCTCGCTGTCGGCGTTGGTTAAAAAGTTAACTTGTCCATCATCTGACCCCTCCCTGTATTTTGGTTTTAAAGTGTTTCTCTGGTCATCTTCTTTTTCTGAAGATGAGATGCTGAAGGAAGATGTTTGGTGCTTCCGGTATTCACTGCTGAACCAGACGAACGCCGTTACATGAGGCAATAAAATGAGCACAGACAGCAGATACTCTTTTGAAGGATCTCTCCATGAGGCGACGGGGGCGCGGGTCACTGCGGTTTTCCTGCTTCCCATAATGCATTTGATTACCGTCTAGCTTATGCCCCTTCCCCATTCGTTAATAGGGCGGCTGTTGGGGGGCTTGGAAGACCTCACATGTGTTGTGATGATAAAGCGCAGAAAGCCTTTGTTTATGTGTCCGCCAGTCTGTTTGTTTAGGTGCCGCCGTCTCACTGAGATCAGATTATCGCCGCTGAAACAACAAATGGAATAATCCGGAGAGTCTGTCAGGAAGCCGCTGAAGACGACAGCTGAAGGCCGGAGTTAGGTTTCACTCCAGTGAACACGTGTTCCGTCATTGTCCTGCTGGCAGGCGCGCACATGCCTGATCTCTGATCTACATGAGTGACAACCAAAGTTAACCGCGTTTCACTGCTATAGTTGTAGAGATCATCGTCCATCTGCGCCAGGAGCTACGTTTCTCAAGAAGACATGCCCGGCCCAATGTGTCAGAAACGCATCATACAGGGTAAATCTGACTAAAACGGAGAGAGAGACCATCAGCATCGCATAGTGTTAACTAAAAACTGACCATAAACAAAACAAAGAATCTTGTGTACTGTGTGTACACTGACACAAACTTTTGGGACCATTCAGGGGGAACTAATCCACACCAGAACTGGTTCCTTTTTGGTTTTGGTAAAAGTTGTGGACTTCTATAGCACTTTTCTATACCTTCAATAAGATCCAGAACGCTTTACGGTCCCATTCACAAACGCACACATACACACTACACATGTTGTTTTGATTTTATTGCAGCTCCAAATTCCACATCTTTTAATTGGCAGACGTGTTAGCTAACTAGCTTCTAACTTAACTTTGTCCCTAATAATTGCTGAATCTGGAACATCATGGAGGTGGACGGAGACGATTCTTCCATTAAGAGGTCACCATTGAAAATCTATGGCTAGACCTGAAAAGAGCAGTGAGTAACAGGAATCTCAGAAATCTGGAAGAACTGGAAGACTTTTGGAAAGAAGAACGGATGAAGAAACCTCCAACAAGAACTGAGACTCTTGGCTACAAAAAGCCTTTACAAGCTGTGATACTTGCCAAAGGGGGGGTACTAAGAGTAAATGATTGAAATAAAACTTCTTTTTATTGACATATTAAAAGAACGTCTCATCTGTAAACTGATGCCTTTAGGAGAGTTTCCAGTCTTTCTTTGGGTTCTTTGTGCACAAGAATAGAACATTTTGCCTGCGGTTCCCAAACCTTTGATCTCAACCTTATCTTTTGTGATCTTTGTAAACCTGTTTAACGTGATGTCATTTGTTCCTTTACAAATGTGCAGCTAAACCAGCCAATCACAGAGAAGAGGTCTCCTGCTGATTGGTCAGGATTCCCTCCAATCACATCTTTATCCAATATAACTGAGGTTCAGCAGGCCAACCAGGTTGTTTTAGTTTCCATTGGGACTCTGAGAAAAAAGAGATGTATAATTATTAAAGGAGGAGATGAAGGAGCAGGAACCATGAAGAACATCGAAGATGAAGCTGACACTTCTGGAAAATTCAGCAGAACTCTGCTGAACCTCATCAGCTTTAACAGAGTGAAGCCTCAGAGATACAGAAGAACATCATTCACCAGCTTCCAGTCACTGAGCTGTTCTCATTTCCCGTTTGTGTTTTCAGGCTGAGGCAGGAGTGGCTGGTCCGTCTGGAGAACCGAACCAAACACCTGAAGAACCTCAATGAGAACTTTTTGACCAGGATGTCGATGGAGAAGACAGCCGACCAGCAGTGATGGAACTCACATCCAGATGTTCTGCTGTTCTAACAGAAATAAAATCAATGTTTGACGTGTGATGAAGGTGGTCGTGGTCTCCTCCCTCCCGTAGATTCTCACACAAACCCGGAGAAGTCCTGAACCCCAGAAAACCTGAAACTTTCAGAAACAGATTGCTGCTAGGGTGTGATTCCTTTGGTGACATGTCCAGCTGTCTCTGCATCAGAACAGTCTGGACTGTGTTGAGCTGGAAGTCAGAACCTGACCAGTCCTTCAGAAGACGAGTTCCTGCTGGAAAGCCTCCTAAAGCGGAGTTTCAGCATCTGGTGAACGCAAAGTTTCTCACAAACGTAACGCAGAATTCTAGCAGCCAAAGATGAAGAAAGGTGAATCAAACCCAAACTACCTGCATAAAAACGTAGAAGTTTAAACATGAGCACCTCCTGTTTTATGCCAGCAGATTTAGGTTTTTACTGTTTTAGATTTGAATCTTTAGAACTGGAAAACCTTTTCCAAGAACAGTGTTAGAACATTAGAACAACTTTAGGTTTGAATAAAAACACGTAAAAACTCCTGTGGATTTCCGTTTCACTCTCAGTGCTTTCATTTATAGTTTTATCTGATAAAAAAGCTATTTGAATATAACTCAGTTAAAGTGCGTCCACACTGTAGCCGAACACCAAAGATATTGATTTGAAAACTGATCTGCTGCCTTCTGACGTCCTGAATGTTCGCAGCAGGTTCTCCTCCACACTCAGACCTGAATCAGGGAATGACTTTAACAGAAGCAGATGAAGATCCGAATCAGGAGCTCCTCAACTTCCAGTCTCTGACCTGTCAGTCTGGGGACGTCACACAGACATTCCTGCAGTTTTCAGAGAAATCCATAATTCACTCATGAAGGGAACTGGAGAGCTCCAGAAACACACAGAGGTCTCAGGTAGGAGATCCTAAACGCAGCAGAACAAAATGGAAACTGGAGCCAGATCAGGTCAAAGTTCCTGATCCAACAGGAGACGTGAATTCATGAAAGTTCAGGTTCCACATAACCTCTGGACTAATGTTCCGATGAGACACAAGAGGAACTTTCTGGAAGAACATCCATCTGGACAAAGACTGACATTTGGTCTTTGGACTAAGTTAGTTACATTCTGGTCATAAACCTTCACAATAATAGATTTATCTTTCAACAAATAAACAAACTGACAGTCTTATTGATAATAATACCTAGTGCTCTCATGTGATTCATTTTTTGTGTGATCAATTATTGTGACTTGTAATGAATTAATCCATTTTTAACCCAATAATTGTTGTGAAAATCCTCATTTTGAGATATTTTCATGGACATTTGTGACGCAGTTAAAGATCTAAATACAACTGAATACAATTTATGAAGCCACTTTTTAATGTTTTTCATTGTAACAGACGTATGTTATTCTACAGGACATGAGACACAAGGAAGAATTGAACTGTTTAGACTTTGCTTCTTTAAAAGAAACTTTGGCTTCACCGTCTGGTCAAAAGCAAGCGCGTTGCCTCTGAAATGATGCTTTGTTTCACTTCTCATGACGATCACTGAGAAGAGCACGGTTAGCGCGTGTTGTAGCCGTTACCATGACAACATGACGCATCACATTTTAAATAGATTTAAACTTCAAAAAGCTTCTGGATTAAAGTTCTAATATTTGATTTTTTTTTGTAAATGATGATGGTATGTGCGGGTTAATGCTCTTCCAGGTGTGCATTATCAGACAGGAACAGACTACATGGAAGAAACTGTCCAACGCCAAAATGAGATTAATGCAGTTAAAAAAAACTGCTAAAATGTCTGTAAATAATCATGATTGACACAATAATATCATTCCCTAATAATAACAGTAATAATAATAATATTATTATAGACTCTCGGGAGGCAAATATTTTCACTGTCTGGTTCCGTCTGAGGCGCTGAGGTCAGCGTAGGACCCCTTGAAAGAAAACTGACTCCGTTTGCTGTCACTGAGCGCGCTCAGTACAGACTGTGAATAGGCAGCAGGGACGTGTTTTTGGTTTTTTCCAAAAGTTTCTCCCTGAGATCCAGATTTTGAACCTGAAACCAGACATATCGCGAGTTCTCTACGGGTGGGGGCCTCCTCATAGGTGGGAGCTGCACCTTTAGGCCGTCCTCGTCCCGTTGGACGGGATCAGGCACAAGCACCACCAGTGTGTTGAAGCAGATGCCGTCCGTGCGGCCGTGCTGACGGCCGTTGTGCTGCAGACCAAAGACGCCCAGTGTGGTGACATCGTGGTCGTAGTACGATGACGGCATGGCCTCCTGCACCACCATGTTGGCTGCCCATGTCACCGCATGGGTCTTTACTGCCGCGGCGGAGGGGAGATGGGCCACTGGGGCTATGGGTCAAAAAGAGGTCAATGATATTATCAAAATGACAGCAGAAGTTTGTGTTTTATAGCAAAAGGACCAACAGTCCTTCTACTGGAAAAAGGAAATCATGAAACCATCAGAAAAAAACAATTACACTTAAAGAAAGCTACTTTAGGGGATAGATGGATGGATGGATGGATGGATGGATGGATGGATGGATGGATGATTGGATGGATGGATGGGTGGGTGGATGATTGGATGAATGGATGATTGGATGGATGGGTGGGTGGATGATTGGATGGATGAATGATTGGATGGATGGTTGGGTGGGTGGATGATTGGATGGATGGATGGATGAATGATTGGATGGATGGATGATTGGATGGATGGGTGGGTGGATGATTGGATGGATGAATGATTGGATGGATGGATGGGTGGGTGGATGAATGGATGGATGGATGGATGGATGATTGGATGGATGGACCATCCACTACCCTGACAGGTCTGTGGATTTTGTGTCTCGGTTTATACACCTCTTGCAACATTGCGTGGCGCTTAGGGACAGAGCCTCTGGACTGATAGACCGGGGTGGTGTCCCCCTTTTCAAAAACACATTTGAAGTTTTGCTCCACTATAAGGGACTCAAACTAGCCCTCCTTCTTGGTGAAGTTCTCCAGGTGAGGAGGACGTGGTCGACAGTGGAATCTCTGATTCGGGAGGAACCGGCGACTCATGACCCCATCATGAAACAAAGGATCAGCTCTACACCTCACACAGAGAAAGTTCGTGGGAGTTCATTCATTCCTATCCACATGATTGGTGGATTAGGGTTTACTGGTGGATTGGATAAAAAGTTTCCCATCATGCCTCAGAACTGAGATCAGACTGTTTTGGGAGTTGTACCTCTGACCAGTAGGATCCAGATCTGATCTTCATCATCAACAAAAACCAGGACCATCCTCTGCACCACGTGACGACAACTTAGGTCAACCGGCAGAGTGACAGGATGCCAGGGATTCCTGCGGTACCTGAAGGCAGCACAGTATGACTCAAGCAATAAAGTAGGTAAAAGCTCCACAGACATGATGATCGGAGAGGATCGGAGAGTTGGTGTTTACTTGAGTCCATGATCGATGAGGCGAAGGATGTCTCGTCCTCGGAGGGGGAGGGGGGACTGTCTGTCCCACCAGGCGGCCTGCAAAGACTCCTGATCTGCTGCTGCCAGACTTTTCAAGCTACCACCTGAAAAAAGAGGAGAGCGAGGTTCACTGCTGTTATTCTTCACCTCCTCCACCCTCAAAGAGCGCTTTGGGTCATTCTGACGCCACCTGAGATCCTGGCGAGGAAAATGAAGCGGATCCATTGTGGGCCTTGCTCCTGGATGAGCAGCATGGTCATTGGCTCACAGTCAAACCCCGCCTCCTCCTTCACCTGCAGGCAACCACAGCATAGGTAAGCAGGGAAGTGGGTGGAGAAAAAAAGCTAAATCATCACTTCTGCATGTCTCACCTCCCTCCTGAGGGCCTCCTCCAGGCTCTCCCCCACCTCAACCCTCCCTGCAGGAAGGTACCACTGCTTATAACAGTCCTGTTTGGCTTCCTGCACCATCAGCACCTCCTCCTGAAGAAGTCACACAAACACGCGTCAACATCTGGACGAGCGGCGCCCGCTCTGATGGCGCTCTTTGCTTGCCTTCTCATTGAAGATGACGGCGCACACGATGTAGGTAAGATTTTTCCTCAGCGCCGCTGGCTTGCTCTGCTCCATGCCAACATCGCAGACGCTGACCTCTGACCCCTGGCCGTTCAGCAACCGCTCCACCTGCTCCTCCACCAGCCGGCGCTCTGACGTCATCTCCATGTCTGGTAATGTAACTGGTTTAAAAAAATGACAGCTGAACCTGAATTTGTTTACTTCGGTGTTCTGACAGATGTGATGAATGACTTTGGGGCGGAGCACATCAGTCTGCCTCTGTTTCACGACAAACTGTTATTTCTGATGATGAATCTGATCACGATCGATGCTGAAGAGGCACGTGGTCTCCTGTGGAAACGGACACGTGCAGCTTTGTGAGTCTTCGGACGCGGACCGGATGGAGAAACCCTGCTAGAAACGGAAGCTGCAGGACCAGTGTTCCTGCTGGTCTGTTATCCGCAGAAGTTCTCATGTTCACGTCTGGATTCTTCCTGACAGGTGAACTCCAGAGAACCTCCCCCATTCATCCCTCAGGTCCTTCAGTAGCGTCGCTAGCTTAAAAGCTACCGTGACGTAGATTTTTTTCTGTTTAGCGTAAAACTGCGGATCTCATACATCACCTCAATGTAAGAGACATTTTTTTCAATTTAAAAACGAACCTTTTTCTGTTGGGTCTCTAAAGCTGTTCACATACTTGTCAAATACAAACAAAACAGGAAGTCCACCGTCTTCGACTTCCGGTGTAAGTTTCAAACTACAGTTTAGACTTTTATATCGCATCATTTTAATCCTTCTTTTTTTCACATTTTTCAAACTATTCTACGTATTTACATTTACAGACTTGAACGGAGTCGTTTAAGTCTTTATTTTGGCGTAGTGTTTTTTTCATCGTGGCTAAATGACCATTATTGTGAAATCTAGGAAGAAAAGATTGTCAGCTTCCTGTTTATTTTCCCCGCCTTCGCGTGTTGTAACGCTGGAAGGTTAGACGAACGCGGTGAGGCTGGAACAGTTTACCTGTATTTATCTACCGGCTGGACTGTTCTGGCAGTGTCCCGGGGGGGGACGTGTTAGTTAAACTCGTGAGTTGACCTCTGTTGTTGTTCTGACCTCCAGGCTGTGGCAGAGCTGTGGGGGGGTGGGGGTGGGGGGTCCCATCAGATTGTTCTGCAGCTTCATGTCACTTTCCCCCTTGTTGCTCATGTTTAAACTTTTTGTTTGCTGTCCTTTGGTTTGTTTTGGCTTATTTAGCATGGGTAGATGCAGTACAGTGCTTTGCATGAATCATTGGGACCTCATTTATTAAACTGAAGCCATGATGGACGCCCCCCCATGACAAAGACATCAGGTCACCAAAGTCACAGGCCTCACAGATGCTCCCTTCACGTTTGTGTTCCAGATCTCCAGCTTCTGTTGTCTGCTCAGGTTGAACTTTAAAAATGACATTTTGTTGTTTTGTCAACAGGAAGCTGCAGTGTGTCTGGGGGGCCGTGATGCTTCACTTGCAGACAGAAGCAGCACCACCGCAGCGGACCTGCGGGCGCTCTGCCCACAGGTCTTCAAAGTGACCTGCAGGTCAGTTCTCCTCTCTGAGGTCCAGCAATGATGCGGCACAGCAAGCTGCAGCGGCAGGTCCTGGTTCTGTACCGACAGTTTTCTGCGAGCCGCTCAGGACAAGCCCGGCTTCATCCCACGCATCCGTGACGAGTTCAGGGAGAACGCTCGCATCAAGAAGACAGACGTGATGCACATCGAGTACCTGTACCGGCGAGGCCAGAGGCAGCTGGAGCAGCTGAGGGACGCCAGCACCAAGCAGCTGGGCTCCTTCTCCAAACCCAAAGGGCCCGGCTGAAGAGCAGCACCTGCCTTCTGTCACAAACTGACATGAGCTAAAGGTCTTTTACAGGAGAGGAGGCACCAGGCTGTGGCGTCAGTGAAAACACTGTAAACAGATTTACAACAGAAAAGGAAACAAATAAAAACCTGTTTCTGCTTCACTTCGAAGAAAACATTTAAAAATGAATATTTAACTGGTTTCAAATGTGTTCTGTTCAATTTAAAAATAACAAGTAACTGATATTTGTGCATATATTGTAATATGTTATTTTAAAGACTGATTTTGTTTATTTACATGGGGGGTTCAAAGAACAACCGCTGCTCCTCCACATGGAGAGGAGCCAGTTGAGGTGGTCCGGGCGTCCAGATGCCTCCTGAACGCCTCCTCGGGGAGGCTCTGGGCTGGCTTGGACGCCCCACAGGGAGAGGCTCTGACATCTTTGCTTAGACTGCCGCCCCCATGAACCGAACCGCCAGCAGATGTGGGGAAGAAGAGAAGGGGGGAGCATTTTAATCATCCGGTTTCCTTCTCAGAGCTGAAGGAGATCCAAGGTTCTGCTCCTCATCTGGTTGTTCTCCAGCTCAGGAGAACCCGTGCCCTCTCAAGCCCCATCAGTCACGCCCCTGAGCGTGTGAAGATCGTTCTCCACATTTGACCCATCCGCTTGGGGAGCGATTTTCCCAGCCATGCTAAAGAGCCATTTGGTGGTTTAAGCCCCCAACTCAACCCTTTCGTGCTGAGTGTCAAGCAGGAGGCGTTGGGTCCCAATTTTACAATCTTTGATATGACTCAGCCTGGATTTGAACTCACAACCAGGGTGGACACTCTACCACAAGGCCACTGAGCTGGGCTTCTGGGTTGGTTCCCTGTGAACCTCAGGTGCTCGTGTCTCTGATCAAACCTGGACCTGAATGTTAGTGTCTGATGAACAGGAGGCCAATAAAAAAACAAAAACTGACGTCAGTCTGAGGAGCCGCCGCTAGGGGCGCTGCGCGCGTGAGCTGCTCCCAACGGAGGACACGGTAAACCGGAAGTTGGTTGATCTGAAAGTTTTCTAAATGAACGTGAAGAAACTCACCTGTCAGGGGGTGGAGGTGTGTCCGCAGACATGAACAGCGCGGAGTTTTTTCAGCAGGTGAGGAAAACGAACGGACTCTGATCGGCCCCGATGCTCTGTGAGAAGGTTCTGTTCCGTTCGGGACGAACCGAGCGGGAACTCCTGATCCAGGTGTGGTGACGTCAGTCTCGTGACTGCGTGTAACGCGTTACTTCTGCGCCGTTTATGGACGTGAACTCGTTTGGATGAATTCTCTGAGGACAAACTGAGTCCTGGAAGCCAGAGAGCAGGTCTGGACCGCTCATCCGGGTCCGCTCGGGTCCTGGTCTTGGACCAGAAGAAGCAGAACTTCCGCTCAGACTTCACCTTTAAGACTTCTTTAGCTTGAAATCAACTACACGCACAAATCTTTAAAAACGAATCGTCTGTTCCGCGCACACAAAAGCGCATGAATGCAGAAATCTGATGTGAGACTGGTTTCCAGGATGTGTGCTTCAGCGATGCGTTTAAATGCTGCTAGAATGCTGGGTCATCAGAGTTGTCTTATCAGCCGTTTTGAACTTATTATTTTCTCTCCATTGAATCCTGGTTTGGACCCAGGAACCGCTCTCTGACTCATCTTTTGAGGCGGTGTCGGTTCGTTTCCAATCAGACTGGACTTCTGTTGTGTGAAAACGCTCTGTCCTAAGACAACCGAAACAAGTCGACCACCATAGCCAGTCATTAGTGGACAAAGGTAGCAGCGATGCAACAGCCACTCACTGAAATGTGGTGGGATGAATGCAGGCTCATTTAAACAGCTTTTAACGTGATCCTCGTTGCTTCTCACACTGTTTTTGCCAACAATCTAAAAGCCACAAACATTAATCATCGTAGCATACTCAGTGACAGCCCTGCAGCATGCATCCACAGTACCAGAGCAGCAGTAAAAAGTCTTCAACCTGGCCTTCATACAAACGTTCTAAATTGATCAACGAAATCCAAAGTTTGAATAAAAATAAACTATCCTGGAAAAGATTTGCAAAATGCAGCACCTCCATCTCCTCTTTTTGATTTGAGCCGCCCCGTAACTGCTGGCCAATGACTGAAGAGATCTAAGTGGTTTGGTTTACAAGCTTTGGTCCGGAGCAGAAATCTCTGGTAGACCCCAGGCTAAATACAGACCAAAACAAGTTAAGCGGACTCGGTCCGGAACAAATCCTTTTTCCAGTGTGGATACACCCTAAGATCCCTCAGCAACTTTTACACCAAAATCATCTTACAGGCCTTAAAGCAAAAGGATTCCTGCTGAGCGGCTTCAGGATCTGTTCTCGGTCGTTCTAGAAGTGTCTCTGCGTCTTTGTTTTTATGGAACTGAGACGGCAAAGAGAACCCATAATGGAAGCAGGAGGTTCTTCAAAAACTCCAACAACACAGTTGAATGTTTCATTTGGTCCTCAGACCGTCATAAAACCCATCGGTCCATCAGAACGTGCTCTTAGAACATTCTGCCTCATGCCAGCGTTCCGGGTCTCTGTGCTCGGATCAATGTTTGTCCCGTCTGAAGTGAAGTTCTGTCTCTTGCAGGTGGCCTTCCTTCGGTACCTGACCTCTCAGACTGAGGAGAATCGCCGGGTTCTGGGAGTGGTGACTGGATTACGGGTCGGTGGGGAGCTGCTGAACCGGATTACCGGCCAGGACAAAGTGGATGCTTATAAGGTGCTACAGCAGCTGCAGAACTCTGGTTCACAGAGGAGCTCCTGGAGCAGCCATGGGGGGGTGTGGTTTATGACTTTCAGGGTGTAAACTTGGACCACTGTTGGTGGAAGTGTATTCTTCTGCAGAGAATAAGAGAGACAGGAGTGAAGAACTTGCTGTAGAACGTTGAGCGAAGGAACTATGATCATTCTGTTTTTAGCCAAAATCCTCAGACTTGTGTGGTTTTCTTCAACAAAGTTTCTGCAGAGCGGGAGTTCATTAGAAATTCACCTCTGAGTTTTGGGCGGGACTGTTGGTGTTTACACTCTGTCCCACTAGCTTACAACCTCTCACGCCCCCATCCTAAAGGTGCATTCACACCAAACGCCATTTGCTTGGCCAATTCGTGTGTCCCGCCCCTCCTTCGCCGTGAGGAGAATTCGCTTCCCTAAGCTCGCCACCTCTGCCCCTTGTTGGAGGAGCTAGCAGCTAATGTTTGTAGCTCTGTGTCTGTGCAGTTCGCACTGGAGAATCTCAATTCCCATTTAAACATTGATTTTACATTGAAATTTGCCGCCGCCATTGTGCAAATCGCAGTCCGTGTGAGTACACCTTAACATTATCGGTGCAACAAAACTGGTGATCAGTTTCAGAGCTTTCCAGACGTCCAGTTCTGATCCAGATTCCAACTCAGATGAGGAAAACAAAGAAGTTCATGGATCTGTTTGTCTGCAGGTGGATGCATCAGAAAGAGGCGGAGCAGGAAGCTTGTGCCTCCGCCCATCACCAAAGAGACCTTTTTCAAGTGGCATTTTTTGATCTGCTCTGATATCACAGCGATTCAAATAAAGAAAAAGTCATAAATGTAGTTTTAAACATAATTTTCTTTGTTAAGAGGTTCGGGTTAAATCTGATTTTCATGTCCTCCGAAATGCTTCAAGAACATGTTAAAAACAGTTAAAAGACTGTAAGGTGGAGGATGGAGAAAGTGTGCAGAGCAGAGAGGACAGCAGAGGACAGGGAGATGCAGCACCAGTGGAGGTGGCAAAGATCAAACAAACGGCGTTTGACGTGTATGACAGGTTGAACGCAGAAGGATCAAATACCGGAATTCTCCACCAGCTGGAGAAACTGAAGATCCTTACATAACCCAGAGATCATCAACCTCTGGAGTCCACCAGACCCGAGGAACCTCTTGAAATCAGGATGTGAGGATGAACACCAACATTCCCTGAGGGAATGGAACCGCTGCTCCGCCCTTTGGCCTGGCGTTGGACTCCAGAACCTCTAATCCTCTGAGGCAGGAATGATGGTGTGATTTTGAACTCATGGGTTTGTCTTTTCTGTCTCCTCAGAAAGCGTGCATCCTGAACATCGTGCAGTTCCTCCAGCAGAACCCACGGGCCTCGCAGACCCAGATCAATGCAGAGGTTCAGAAGAATGTTCTGGTTTTTGCTGCTCAGGTCAAAGCTCTGGAGACGGCTCCTCTCTTCTAAATTCCTCTGAGGAACATTCATGCGGCTCCTGTGTGACAAGCTGGATCCATCTGCTTGAGTTCATCGCGTCTTTGTCTTTCCTTTCATTGAATGTTTTTGTTCTGCAGTAGCAGGTTTATGTGTGGACACGTCCCAGTAAAGATGAAGGTCTTTGTCTCATTACGACGGGAATCTGCAGCAGTAGAACTGCAGGTACATTTGTTAGACGGGAATCTGTCGTTTACACCAAACTAAATAAAAGGATTTCTGGCTGCCGTCTCCTCCTTTGTTTTCTTCTCTACATCCCATAATATCCTCGTCCACAGAGGAACCCAGACACTCACCTGAGCACAGATACCTGCTCACCTCTGGTGTGTGTGTGTGTGCACGTGTGTGCGCTTATCATGTCTGAGTGGAACTGTGTCCGCCCCCCTCCCCCCATGTTTCTCTCTCGTGTCAAACTTTATTTATAATGCAGTTTGTTCACAAAGCGCTTTAAAGATATAAAATATATTTTTAAAAGACAAAAAAGTGTTCTGTGGTCGTCAGAACAGCCCCAGGGGGCCCGCTGTGTCCAAGGTGGCACGGTGTAGAAGAAACATGTTGGAAGTTGTAAACATGTCCAGAACTGCGTGATGTTCTGGAGGTTCAACAGTTGGATGTTAGAACTCAGGAGAATCGTTATTAATAATTAATCATTTAATAATGTTCTTTAGTGTGCCAAAGGTCATATGTTTACACATGGATATGGTTTCCTCTGAAGGCTTAAGGACGGCATGATATCGGCCCTTTCATGTTTGCTTCAGGTGTGTCCTGTGTGCCCTTTGCTGGTACGAGTCCTCTTTTTACTTGATTTCTCTTTTAGCTTTAAAATGTGTCCTATTTCAAAGCTTCCTCTTTTGGACGCTTACAGTGCCTTCAAAGTCAACATGGACTTTGGCATCAAGAATTCCTCTGGCTTTGGGGGCCTAAAGACAAATCAACTTGTGGTAAAAGTAAATGTGAGCAAACTGAGGCTCACTAATGTAGTTTAGATCTACTGATTGAAAGAGATGTCTGTTTTTCATGGCAGACTGGTAATAGTGATATATTTCAGAACACATTTGTTATGCATTTTGCTTTGAATATGTTTCTTTTGTATTGCAAACATGTCAACAGCACACATTTTCACTGTACTTGTTTCTGGAATAAAACGATACCGAACTACATTCACAACTTTATTTGAGACAGGAAATAATGAAAAGCAAATTCTTCACATAGAAAGTTTGGTTTTGTTACAACACAAATGTGTCCCTGAAAGTTTAACAGCCCATCAGTGTTTTTCAGAGTCTCTCCATCACATTGAGCTCTGGGGGCCTCTGTTGCTGCAGTTCTCCTCAGAGTCCATGTTCAGCCCCATCAGCAGGTCCTGCCACTGGCATGATGCTGCATATGTGGTTTGGGATTGGGCACAATTGCTCCTATCAAAACTAGGAGCAAATCCAGCAGCAACACATCAAGAAAGTTTAGCTTACGTTTTGGGTTGACAGTCATGCTAATTGTTTCCGTAGTTTCTTTCAGAACTGGTCCGAGTGTGTGTGTCTGTTCCAATAAATGTTGTTAGTTTATGCACAGTTAACTATCGCCATACACAGTATTGTTAGCATGAGTATTAATGATAAACAACAACAACCACGGTAATATTCTGCCGGAAACATACAGCCGTCAGTTGTTTCCACTCGGATGTGTTTTCGGTCGTACCTTTACAGCGGCTCTAGAGTGACACCGTGCGGTGGTGCAAGGAACTGCCTTTTTTCCCCATGCTGGATCTCAGCTCGGTTTTCCCATAGAGATCCAACAGAGATCCAGCAGAGATCCAGCAGAGATCCAGCAGAGATCCAGCAGAATTAATATTCAAACTTATACAAAGATATTTCCCTGTTAAAGATTGTATTTGTCCTTTTTCCCCCTGACGAATGTATAAAGTCCTCTTTCTGTCAGGCAGATGGAGATAGCATCAGTTTGTTGATTGTCCCGTTGTCTCCGTGTTTTTGAGTGACATGCAGACATATCTCACTGAAAAACACTGTTACTTTATCTACAACTAGAATACTGTTGGTCTTTGATGACCTATCCTTCCATACCAATGAAACATATGTAATACATTTAATTATAATATTAGCACAAAAAATCACAAATACAAAAGGAAAATGTCTGACTAAAATTATTTTAATTAAAAAAAAATTGATTTTTATTTTTTGGCCTCCTTGGAAAATGGGAAAATATACAATCACAAATTATCCAAAACAGTCAGACTCCTCAGAGACTTTTATATTTATCTCTAACTAGCAGAGTCCTATCTTAAATCTTAAAATGTAATTCCAATGTTATTTCTCTGTTTTTGCTACTTCATTTTGTTGTTTTTTGTTAGCTTGACTACATAGTGTGAAGGTATTGTTAAACGTTTTGCGTTGTACTTAAAGATATATGTATATTTGTTTTATACAATTTGTTTATTGTATAGTATTTTGAAATATTTCGAGTAAAAAGTTCCATAGTGTAGGAATTGTCATTTGTGTGGATGTAATTCATCCCTCGACTACACTCCAGACCAGGAGGTGGCGGTAATGCGCCTTGCTGTTGTTTGCCACCGCAGTGAAACTGCAGTAGAAGAAGAGCGGAGCGCCGTTTCTGAGCCAGCCGCCACTGAAACGCAGAATTCCCGCCCTTTACTCTGGTCCGGTGACCGCAGACGGTGAAATGGACCGCCAGGAATGCAACCGGGACGTAACGGAGGTTTCGGAAAAGCTGGAAACGTGAGTTTATCGGTCAGAAAAAGCTTGAGAAAAGTTTAGCTAACTCAGCCACTTAGGGCCAGGAAAATGAGACTAAGAGCTGCTGGGTCTTCGGAACCGGTCCGGTGTTAGAGCCGCAGCGTCTGGACTCCTTTAGACTTTGACTTTAGAAACAATAACGTTTGAAATCTGCATCAAGTCAACACCACCCGTTCAGTACGTAATGCAAACGTTTGACTTCTGATCAGAAAGTATTAACCGAAGATTCAAAAAGAGGAAAATATTGAATTATTTCATGAAAATATGACGGAAAGTGTCCGCGAAACTTGAAACACGTGACCACAAAATAAACATGGAGGACTGAGGAGAAAATGCCATGGATGGATGGATGGATGGATGGATAAATAGATGGATGGATTGATAAATTAATAAATAGATGGATGGATAAGTAGAGGGATAAATAGATGGATGGATGGATGGATGGATAAATGGGTAAATAGAGGGATGGATGGATACACTTTCATTCCAGTAATGCTTGTTATGACTTTTTCTTGTGTTTACTTGGCATCTTTGATGGTTTTGCGTCTGTTTGAATGATTGAACTTGGAGTCCAGAATCATTTCTGTTTCCAGTTTAAATGCTGTTTGAGCAACAACATGATGATGATGATGGTCTCAGTGTGATGATGGAAGTTGAGGTTGTGTTGGATGAACCTCCTATTTGGTGATTAATTGAATGCTTTCTTTGCCCTGCAGGTCTTTGTCCATCAGGGCTGATGATGATGATGATGAAGAGATGGAAAAGTATCAGAGGTATTAAACTGACTTTTGATGAAATGTGTCAAACATCAGCACATCCCATAAAGAATCGCCTGTAATTATCTTCATTACTTTACTCTTAAAGTAGGTTTTAGTAAATGCTTCTTTTTTGCTTTTTCCAAATGTCTGGATTTTATTTTTTTTAACATATTTTATAAATGAAACTCCAAACCAGAAATGTCCTTCTTTTTTTGTTTTGCATTTAAAACTAAACTTTTTACTTCGCTATGAGAGGCTAAAGTTGAGTGAAACAATTCTTCGCAGAACATTCAACCTCTGTTTTTTGATAAAGGGTAGTTTTGCAGAACTGCTGCATAAAGACGTCTGTTTGTAACACCTGGGCTGTGCAAAGAAAGTGTTATGTCTCCCATGAATGTTTGAACGTATAGAAGCTAAGAGGATTTTTGTCTGTGGTCCGTTTAAACAACAAAGGCTCAACAGGGATCTAAAAGCATGTTTCAAAAGAAAGGCGCTGATATTTAGTCTTTCCTTTCAGGCTGATCTCTCAAGGTAAAGATGCTGCCAAACATGGGGACATTGAGAAAGCGCTGGAGCTCTTTAAACTGGCCTTCAGCATCCACCAGACTCCCAAGCTGGAGAACAGGATAAAGAAAATCCAAGAGCTTCTGTCCCAGAATGACTCCGAGGAGGAAGATGACGAGTTTGTCAATGTGAACAACAGTGGTTTAATGCTCTACAAGGAGCTACACGACAAGCTGTATGGCTACCAGAGAGAGGGCGTGTCCTTCCTGTATGGGCTGTACAGAGACGGCCGCAAAGGAGGGATCTTAGCTGACGACATGGGCCTTGGTAAAACCATCCAGGTCATCTCCTTCCTCTCAGGCATGTATGACAATGAGCTGATCAAACACACGCTGCTCATCATGCCCACATCCCTCATCACGAACTGGATCAAGGAGTTCTCCAGATGGACTCCAGGTATGAGGGTCAAGGAGTTCCATGGCGCCAGCAAAGCGGAACGGACCAGAAGTTTGGAGAAAGTTCAAAGGAGGAGCGGCGTCGTCATCACCACGTACAACATGCTGCTGAACAACTGGCAGCAGCTGTCCTCCTACCAGGGAGGGGAGTTCTGCTGGGACTATGTCATCCTGGACGAAGCACACAAAATCAAAAACACATCCAGCAAGACGGCCAAAAGTGCTTACGCCATTCCATCAAAGAACAGGGTTCTGCTGACAGGAACGCCCGTCCAGAACAATCTGCGGGAGATGTGGGCGCTGTTTGACTTTGCTTGTCAAGGCACTCTCCTGGGGACAGGTAAGACCTTCAAGACGGAGTACGAGAACCCCATCACTCGAGCCCGGGAGAAGGACGCCACCCCAGGGGAGAAGGCTCTGGGCTCGCGGATGTCCGATAACCTCATGGCCATAATTAAGCCCTTCTTCCTCCGGAGGACAAAGGCTGAAGTGCAGAAAAACAAGTTGTGTGAGAAGGAGAAGCTGCACAGCAGTGAAGAGCACCAGGAGGATCAGCCTGACCCCACCGCGGCCATGCCCCGCCTGATGCGAAAAAACGACCTGATTGTCTGGACTTACCTGAGCGCAGTTCAGGAGGACATCTACAGGCAGTTCCTCGGCTTGGACTGCATCAAAGAGCTGCTCCTCACCACCAGGTCTCCTCTAGCTGAGCTCAACATTCTGAAGAAGCTGTGCGACCACCCCAGGCTGCTCTCTGCTGACGCCATAGAGAGGCTGGGCTTGGAGGAAAACGCAGCGGGAGACCAAGTGGACGCCGCCGCTCACAGCATGGCGGATGTGCCGGACCACAGGCTGATTTCAGAGTCTGGAAAACTTGTCTTCCTTGTGGCGTTGCTGGAAAGGCTCAGAGAGGAAGGCCAGCGCACCCTCGTCTTCGCTCATTACAGGAAGGTGCTGGACATCATCGAGCGCATCCTCAACAACCGAGGCTTTAAAGTTCTCCGGCTGGATGGAACCATAACACAGATAACAGAGAGGGAGCGGCTCATCTCACTGTTCCAGAAAGACCGGAGCTTCTCCGTCTTCCTGCTCACCACTCAGGTGGGGGGCGTCGGCATCACACTGACTGCTGCAAACAGAGTGGTCATTTACGACCCCAGCTGGAACCCGGCCACAGACGCCCAGGCGGTGGACAGGGCCTACCGCATCGGCCAGACTGAGAACGTGGTCATCTACAGGCTGATCACCTGCGGTACGGTGGAGGAGAAGATCTACAGGCGGCAGGTCTTCAAAGACTCCCTGATTCGACAGAACACGGGGGACAAGAAGAACCCCTTCAGGTACTTCAGCAAGCAGGAGCTGAAGGAGCTCTTCACCCTGGAGGACACGCGTTCCTCCTCCACGCAGCTTCAGCTGCAGGCGCTGCACTCCCGGCACCGCCAGACAGACCCCCAACTGGATCAGCACATCGCCCACCTCCACACCATGGACATGTTCGGCATCTCCGACCACGACCTGATGTTCTCTCTGGACATCAACACAGATGAGGCTCCGCAGGACCAGCAGGAGCACCACTACATCGAAGGGCGGGTCCAGAAGGCTCAAGAGCTGGTTAGGGCGGAGTCTGAGGTGCAGGTGGGTAGAATGTGAGCAGACAGGGATTTTCCCAGGAGTACTGGGACCTGTCCCTGTGTGAAGAAGCTGAGATTATGGGGGGTTGAGCAGTTTAGAGACTAAAGTCTGCTGACCAACTGCTAACAGAAGAAAGAAGTTTTCATTTTCAAACAGGGATTTTCTCATTCTGATCATTTTAACTTTATTTTGAATAAATTGAGGCCTCATGAAATAAAACGCACTCAAATGTTCATGTTTAAAAGTCTTTAAAACAGTGTTTCACAGTGAAAACTTTCTGAAAAGTTTTAAATGTAGAAAAAGGTCAAGAATCTGTTTTTCTTTCAACATGTCAAGACTCCAGATTGAATCTCAGTTCTGCTGAACACCTGATCATCTGAGAAGTGGGATGAACCACTTTGCTTCCAAATATTTTAGACCTTTATCTGTCAGAAAAAGGTTCCTAGTTCCTGATCAGACAATTATATTGATCAGTGATGAGGATTAAAAACCAGCAGCAGTGGTATTTCAAGTGCTTGGAGTTCAGCTGTAGATCCAAACCCCTTCAAACACGGGAGATGTTCACCTTCAGGTGAGTCTTCACGTACGCCACTGTTCTATCAGGCTGGAAAGCCTTCATGGGCGGGGCTTCTCTGCACGTAGATTCATGTCTGCAAGAGTCAGAGACATTCCTCATGGCGCTCCGGTCAGAGCTGCAGCTTCAGTATCTTTACATAGACGTGAGACACGCTTCTGCCTTTATCATGCAGTTAAATGGGATTAAAACAAGGAGAATGACTCAGTCATGTCTGTCCATCAGGGTGGGGTCATCTGTCATCTGAGAATGTTTCTGTTTGTAGATGCAAATGGCGGAGAACATGGTGACGAGCACAGAGCCGGCGTGGCTGAGGCATCCACCCCCCCCAGACAACCCCAGAAACCCCAAACCAGCCCCTTCACCTCCACAGTCTGGGGTCAGCGTGTTGGAGGTGGTGGATCTGGACACATCTGCCTCAGAGGACCAGCGCAGGAAGTCAGTAACTGATCTGACTGTAGAGCCTCCCACCCAGGGAGAGGGTGGGGTTAGAGATGAAACTGCAGGACCAGAGCCTGGAGATGCTGGTGGAGAAACCATGGAGCAGTCTCTGTTCTCTCTGACTGCTGGTTCTGTAGAACATGACGCCAGCATTCTGTCCACGGCGGCTGACCTCCAGCAGCTCCACTCTGAGGTGGAACTGCACCAAACCCCACCTCTACTAAACGGAAGACATTCCAACGCTGAAGAAGAGCTTTCTGAAGCAAGCTTTGAACCAGAGGTTTCCCGCGGAAACTTCCACCTGCAGTTGGAGGACAGTGGAGCCTTGGAAGACGAAGAGATGGAGGAAGAGGAGCAGAAGCTGCTGGCTGAGCTTCAGAGGGACAGCAGCTTCAATGTCAACAAGTCTCTGTCAGAGAGCTGGCGCAGACAAAGCGGACGGCACGAGGACGGGTCCATGGAGGACTCTGTGGTGGTGGTGAGGAAGAAGAGAGCCGCTGTCATTTATGACAGCGATGAGGAAGAGCAGGAGCTGAAGACTCCACTTGAAGGCTCCTTCCAGGTTCTTGGAGCCTCCACACCCAAGTCGGCACCTCCAGCCTCACCTCCTCGGCCCTCTCGAAAGAGTGTGGGAGGGGGCAGCTCTGTGGGGTCACGCTGGTCTCTGCTTCAGTCCATCATCCAGGATGAGGAGGAGGAAGAAGAGGAGGATTTTTCTGGATTCACTTCTGAAGAAAGAAACATAGAAAAGCTTCAAATTGACATGAATGGAGAAACTCTAAACATGGAGGAAGAGGAGGCTGAAGGTTTGGATGAGGCGGAAGAAGGTGCGAGTTTGATCCTGGAGATGGAAGAAGATCTGAGTGGAGACGAGTCCGAGCTGGTCTCAGCTGAGCTCCAGAGGAAGGAGGAAGATGCGGAGAGCTACGAGTTCCTGGTGAAGAAGGGCAAAGAGAGCTACAGCCAAGCCAAGCTGGACGAGGCGCTGAGCTTCTTCCTCAGAGCCATCGACATTCAGCCCGGAGATCCAGAAGTCCAGTTCATGACCATCCAACTGTACCGACAGTTGAGCCAGAGACCATGACGCGCTCTGCACATGAAACACAACTTCTGTTTTATCCAAGTCTTTTTATTTGATCATTAAAACCGTTTGAAATGGATTCAAGCGTCCTCGTTCCGTCTCACCGGGTTCTGCCGCTTCGTTCATTAAACAGGTACATGTTACAGGAACCCCCCCTTCAGGGCCTCCCCCCACCACAACACAGCCGACTGTCCCACAGGAGAATAAAGAGTCTGCAGATGATCAAAAGAAAGTATTCAACCACTTGAATTTCTCTTTCAGGGACAGAAAATATCAACAGCCTTTAAGAGCCAGGCGCCAGCCTTACCTCATGCATGTAGCCCGCCTGCTGACCACTCCACCACTGCTTCTAAAGCCATCAGCTGATGGGGTTCACCTGTGTCAGTCAGATGCTTCCTGCATCTGCAGGACCTTGTTGGTTGTCGTCAGGCTGAAGTTCTGGTTTCATCTTCTGTCCTTCAGCTTCTCATCTGTTTTCTGTCCTGTTGTCAGAGCGTTCCAGGTAAAGCTGTTTCCTTTTGTTGTACAGCGACGTAACATTGTTTGTTTCCATGGATTCAAACTTCTATCAGAAAATAAATATTCAACCAGATTGCTTCCCAGCAGCAGATGGTTCATGTTCCCTCCTACAGGTTCTGGACCTGCTGAGACGCTTCAGCTCTCAAAGGTTCTGACAAACTCAGTTTTGATTTTTGGTTTTTTTCCAACGTGCCAACAACAACTCAGCAAGAACGCCCTATTGACCATGAAGAACAACATTGGCAGCGTCCAAATCCCCAGTGGGCTGAGGCCGAGCTTATTTAAGCAAACCCTTTACTTTCCTGCTGTTCTTGCAACACATTCTCATTGGTCAGCATGTCATTGTTAATATCAAAGACAATAATAATGAGAAATGAGCATTTTTGTTTTACCATTCCTATCAGTGCTGCGGTCCTCACACACGGGCCTTAAGTCCATTCCCACTATTCTGGGACCAAACAAGCTGTGAAGTGCTTTGAGGATATGAATGTTTTGATATTGTGTTCATTTCCCCGACTGTTCCTTAGTTTTACCCCAATGCACATGGAGTCTTTTTGCAGTCCATCTATTATTATATTTTCTATTATGTTAGGAATACAGCTGATCCGTCTTAACCTAGAAAGCCTGGAGAAACATGGGATTATAACCGGATTTTGATTTATTTGATTTGAATGGTTTATTTCAAGCAATCAAAGTAAGAAATAGTACATAAACAGTACAATCAACAAAGGTTTAAATCCATGCAAAGACATATCAAACATTGGATGATTGTAGATCGCTTGAAAGGGAGTGGAAGGAAAGCAAATTTATAATCCCACCTCGTATTCCCATAACCATTTACTTTAGGTATGTTACCACTATCGGGTTCATAACTTCTGATCAGAGCTTCATGCATTACACAGATTCAGGTCATTCCGAACTCTTTAGCTTCAATAAATGACAAATCAGTTATATGTCACGTTTTGGTAAATGTGATAATTAGAGATCAATCATTTTAACAATCATCAATAATTGAAACAGGAAGTTTATTGTGATTATATGGGGATGCTGTGCAATAAAGAGGTCCATATTCTGTTGTTTGGATTGTATTCCCTCTTCTGCTGCCTGATTAACAGCTATTCTTCTGGGTTTAAGAGAGTTTATAAAGTTTTTCTTCTGTGTTATTGTTTGTCAGGGTCCATGTCCCTCTGCAGTTGATATTGCAGCGAGCCTGTTGTCTGCAGGTCAGAACTGCTGGAAATCAGGGTCACAGTAGAGACCTGTCTGCAGTACGATCTGCAGACAGGTAGGCCCCGCCCTGGCGACAGCAGGTAGATAAGCATTGTGATGATCTTTGAGTGGAAAAGCCGTACGCTGAGATTCGGGGTGCTGTTTTACAGGTTTGAATTTGGGCTCAAATATGAAAATGTAACAGATTTGAAGATTCTATCAAAGGAAACAAGAATTGAAATGACATTTGTACATTCAGTCATACATTTTTAAAATGTGTAACCAAACTGCACAATTATAAATGCATTTTCATTGGAATGAATGAACCACAAACATGACATTTTAAAATGGAACTGATTTTGTTTTTATCTAGAGATTACCTGCCATTTTTTCAACTCTGAACTACTTTTTTCACATTTCAATCGACACAAGAATAAAACTTTGAATTCTGGGTATAAAATGTTCCACATTTGGGCCTGAAAGTGTCTGGATGTGGTCTAGATGTGGCCTGAGGGGAAACAAGGAGCATCTGTGAACCACCGCGTTCCTGCCATGAGCCGTGGAGGCCCGTCTGGACCTCAGGAGTGTTGCTGCTGCTGACTCTTTAGAACAAACAGACACGGGTTTGAGGGAAGGTTTTATTTGCAGTTTCCTCTGACGTTTCAGCTCCTGGTGTCTGCGGCATGGAGGATGGCAGCAGCGCTGTCTTTGGCCTCCTGCAGTAAAGCGGATGCTCTCCTGTGGGTCTGCAGAACCAGAACCGCAGGTCATGACCTCCCTGGAGGTGAGGCTGCCAGCAGAAGTGGACTTACGTACCGCTGCTCTGAAGACCTCGTCGGTGACGTCTTGGAGGTTTGTCATGATGTTGTAGTACGCTCCAAAAGCAGCCGTCTCCAGAGCTTTGGCTGCAACCTGAACACAGCAGATCTTCAGAACCTTCACCATGCACGTATGTGCACGTTTCAACACATCAACAGACTTTACGGAAGCAGACGGTGTTGTCTGCACGGTTAGCCTGTCTGAAAGGGAGAAGCAAGTTCGCGTTGGAGGAGGAGGCGGGCCTTATTGAGCCACGCCCACAGAGAGTGATTGGGTTTGGTGAACGGCAGACCCTCACCTGAGCGTCAGACTTGCAGCTGATGTTTCCATGAACAACCATCTCCTTCAGATGTGGCCAGAGGGTGCTGATCCGTTCAGCCAGAGCTTCCGGCACTGCGAGCGCCTGCTGCAGGCCGTCCTGCATGGCGGCTTCTCTCCTGACAGCAGGAGCAGAGGAACATGAGCCAAACATTTACCTGGAACCAGGAAATGCTGACAGAAATGAAGAAGCTTTCTTTCTGGCTGAACTCTACCGTTTCTTTTCCTCTGCAGTGTTTTTTGGCATCTTCAAAGCCGCCTACCAGAACACAACAGAAGTTTGGTTCAGACCGGATCATCCTATATGTTCATGAAGGTTCTGGGTTCCTGTTCTCACCATGTATCTGCTGAAGGCGGACGAGTCGGCGTCCACCATCTGCAGGAGGTCGTTCATGGCCTGATGAAACGGAGGAATCAACCTCCTCATCATTCCATCCAAGTTTTCATACTGCCTCTTTCCATATGTCATCTGCCCCACCATGGCCCCCAGCGCCGCCCCCTACAGATAAAACAGAGCATGACGGTAAAGATGTGCTTGTTAGCGTTGGTGGGAACATAAAAAAAATCCCACCAGAGCAGCAACGGCAGCCGACACCGATCCTCCTCCAGGAGCCACCGTTCGCGCTCCAACACTGTGAACGAACTGCTGCAGGGTCAAAGACACCAGCGGGCCCTCCTCCTGCCCCTTCACCATGTACCTGCACAGGTAAGATGCAGCACCTTCAGCTACACCCGACTCTCTCTGCTCCTGTGTGGGCATCGGACTCACTCTATGATCCTCTCCTTGGGGATGAACGGGCCGAGTGAGTCCAGGCCCAGCTTACTGACCACCTGCGGACAAAACCATGCAGATCTGTCGGTCTGTCGGCTCATCGGGTCTTCACTGAAGCTCTCCTGCTCACCAGTCTGACTTTGTGCTCCTCCTCAAGGATGAAGAGCTTATCTTTGTGAATGTAGAAGTCAGCAGAGTCCAGCAGAGCCTTCAAAGGGATCAAACCCACGATCTGAGAGCCCACCACCGGCAGCTTCAGCTCCTAAACATCACAAACAGCTGAAGGTCTGAAGATCAGAGAACCGCCTGCTGAGGGCTTCGCTGCTCCCACCTCTGCATCCTTACAGACCTCCTCATACACGGCATGAAGGGGGGTCACCTCATAGTCCAAGATGTTGGTGGACACCTGAGCGACGTTCGTCTCCTCCAGGTACCAGCCCATCCCCTGCACCTTCCTCAGCAGGCCGGGCTGACCGTGGAGGACACATGGAGGAGATTCAGATCCCAGTGAGCATCATTTGATCCACAAAGTCACAACCTGCAGCATCAGCAACCTCCTTCTGTCAGAAAACACTTTCAATTCCAAATGTTTGTTAGTTGTGTTTGTGCTGAAACAAAAATCCATCCTGACAAAGATTCAAGCAGAACTCAAAACGGACTGGACCATATTCATCAATCCCACCACCCTTTGGTTGGACGTCCTCTGGAAGACCTCTGTCACTTCCTGTCACCATGACTTTCTGACACCTTTCTGCTGGAATGTTGGACCACTCTTCTTCTCCAACCCGCCCAGGTCTTCTTCTAACTCCAGGTGAGACCTTTCCACCAGTGTTCTGGACTGTCTGGCTTCATTTTTGTAACCATTAGAAGTGGTTTTTGGGCTGCCGTCCTGCTGGAAGTCCTCTGACCTCTGGTGCAGAAGGAGGAGCCCCTGGACTCTGCTGTTCCCCAAACTTCTCTGGTGATCATCAGAATTCATCATGGCGTTCACACGGTCAAGTCAAGCTGCAAACCCCCCAAAATCTGCATCCTTTTGTTTGAAGACCTCATTTATTTTCTGTCATCAGTGCTGAGATGTTCTTTACCAAAGGGTTCTACTTTAGTCTCATCGGTACGTTCTCTCAGAGGGACTGTGTTCTCGTACACAGTGGTCAGAGATGGCGCCGTGGGCTGTAGACCTCCTGATAGTAATGGAGACATTATTGGAGGACTAGAAGCCTTAAGGTTTTCCATGTCTCAAAGGCCCCTCACACCCCTTCACATTTCATTGGGGAGGGGGCTAATAACTCTTGATAAATTAAACTGAATTACATACGTGTGACCATGAACCCACTAAGGGCAAGTTTAAACTAAAGTATAATGAATCTAAACTGTAATTCTACAGCGTGACTACAGGTGGCGCCCCTTAGATATGTGTGTCTTTAATGGTGATCATGAATTTGGATCAGATTTCTTTGTTATCCAAAGTTTCTTCTGTTGCCATGGAGACAGCATGTTGGTGGTTTTCCTGAAGTCTGAGGGTTCAGATCAAAGCAATAAAAAACAATACATCAAAAGTTGATCCCAACATGCACCTGGTTGTGGCCCCGCCCCTGCTCCCGGATGTCCAGCGCTATACGGTGAGCTTGCTCTTTGGTGCTGATCAGATTTATGTTGTAAGCGATGAGGAACTTCCGAGCGCCGGTCACCGTGGCGCCCCAAGATGGCACAAAGGTGGGCGGGCCAAAGTCAGGAGTCCATTCCTGCTGACTAAGCTGAGGGAGGAAAAGATGCAGGAATAAAGCTTGAAGATCTGGAACACTGACTGTATATGAGAACTGGACTAAGAGACCACGCCCCCCTGGCGTTCCAAACAGGAAGTGCCTGCTGGCTCCAAGAAGCCAAAATCCCACAGACTTCTATGTAGAAACAAACAGCTGTTCTTCCATCATTCTGTTGGTCAGAATAAACATTCTTGATCAGAAACGGTTTTAACATCTTTCTAATCCTATTTTCTTTCAAGATAATTTTTCTCTATTGCAAGTTTTTCAAATTATAAACGGACCAATCAGATGCTTCAGTAAAAGCATGTGGTGCCTGCTAGCCCCACCTCTAACGTTTGATTGACAGCTTCTACCGAGCCGCTTTCAGTGGGTGGGGTGTGGACTTTGAACAAGCTCACTCCTGACTGGTGATGGTAGTTGCCATAGAAACACTGACTCTCACCAACTTGGACCAATCACCATCGACTGGTTCCAAATGGCGGCGTCCATATCGCATGAATTGGCTTTCTTTGGCTGGAGCCGGAGGTAAGGTATTTTTATCGCTGACGTCACAGCCGCTCGGTCCAGTTCTATATACAGTCAACGAGCTGGAAGTCCTCACAGGCCTCACCTTGTCAGGTAGAGCCTCGTACTCTCCAGCACGCACAGACGGAAGCGTCCTCCTCGCTGGCGTTCGAGCTGCTTCTCCGTAGAGATAAACTGAGAGAAGAAACGGCTTCCGTTCAGAACCAAAGCAGAACAGTTGATTAAAGTGACCTCCTGCAAGATGGCCGACAGTATGATGGTGGCGTTCTAAATGTGATGGTGGCGTTCTAAGTGTGATGGTGGCGTTCTAAGTGTGATGGTGGCGTTCTAAGTGTGATGGTGGCGTTCTAAATGTGATGGTGGCGTTCTAAGTGTGATGGTGGCGTTCTAAGTGTGATGGTGGCGTTCTAAATGTGATGGTGGCGTTCTAAATGTGATGGTGGCGTTCTAAATGTGATGGTGGCGTTCTAAATGTGATGGTGGCCTCCTAAATGTGATGGTGGCCTCCTAAATGTGATGGTGGCGTTCTAAATGTGATGGTGGCGTTCTAAATGTGATGGTGGCGTTCTAAGTGTGATGGTGGCGTTCTAAGTGTGATGGTGGCGTTCTAAGTGTGATGGTGGCGTTCTAAGTGTGATGGTGGCGTTCCAAGTGTGATGGTGGCGTTCTAAGTGTGATGGTGGCGTTCCAAGTGTGATGTGGCGTTCTAAGTGTGATGGTGGCGTTCTAAGTGTGATGGTGGCGTTCTAAATGTGATGGTGGCGTTCTAAGTGTGATGGTGGCGTTCTAAGTGTGATGGTGGCGTTCTAAGTGTGATGGTGGCGTTCTAAATGTGATGGTGGCGTTCTAAATGTGATGGTGGCGTTCTAAGTGTGATGGTGGCGTTCTAAGTGTGATGGTGGCGTTCTAAATGTGATGGTGGCGTTCCAAGTGTGATGGTGGCGTTCCAAGTGTGATGGTGGCGTTCTAAGTGTGATGGTGGCGTTCTAAGTGTGATGGTGGCGTTCCAAGTGTGATGGTGGCGTTCCAAGTGTGATGGTGGCGTTCCAAGTGTGATGGTGGCGTTCCAAGTGTGATGGTGGCGTTCCAAGTGTGATGGTGGCGTTCCAAGTGTGATGGTGGCGTTCCAAGTGTGATGGTGGCGTTCCAAGTGTGATGGTGGCGTTCCAAGTGTGATGGTGGCGTTCCAAGTGTGATGGTGGCGTTCCAAGTGTGATGGTGGCGTTCCAAGTGTGATGGTGGCGTTCCAAGTGTGATGGTGGCGTTCCAAGTGTGATGGTGTCGTTCCAAGTGTGATGGTGTCGTTCCAAGTGTGATGGTGGCGTTCCAAGTGTGATGGTGGCGTTCCAAGTGTGATGGTGGCGTTCCAAGTGTGATGGTGTCGTTCCAAGTGTGATGGTGGCGTTCTAAATGTGATGGTGGCGTTCCAAGTGTGATGGTGGCGTTCCAAGTGTGATGGTGGCGTTCTAAATGTGATGATGTGTGGTGGTGTTGCTTTCCTCGACGTTGGACCGCCGCCTCACCGGGAACCTGCAGCATCTCTGCCAGCTTCTGTCCAAAGGCGAGGGCGCAGTGAACGCAGTCGTCCATGCTGACATTCTGGACGGGGATGAAGGGGCAGACATCCAGCGCTCCAATCCGTGGATGCTCACCTGAACAGGTAAAGCATCTTTAGCTCCTCCTGCTGGACAGCGGCGGCTTGACGCGCGATCGCACTGACCTGAGTGCTTGGTCATGTCGATGAGGCTGAAGGCCTGACGGGCAGCGTTCAGCGCCCCTTCCACCGCTGCATCAGGGGAGCCCACAAAGGTGTAGACAGTGCGGTTGGTGGAGACCCCGGGATCGACATCCAGCAGGCTGCACCCGGAGGTGCTGGAAATGGCTGCTGAGATGGCATCGATCACCTGAAGGTTTCACAAACTCTGCTGGAGGTCAGACGTCCAGCAATGATTGACAGATGTTGCACATTCACAGATAAACCAGAAGCGTCTGCTGCTTCTACAAAAATCAGGTCTGATCCGGTTCAGCGTTTCTAGTATTTTTGTAAAGGTTTTTTTTATTAATTCTTTTACCAGGATTTATCATTTAAGGCTCACATATCACAGGCTTGTAAAACTGCATTTTTTCACCTACACAATATTTCTAGGATCAGAAACATATTATCTAGAAGTGATGCTGAAAAACTCATCCATGCATTTGTTACGTCTAGGCTGGATTACTGTAACTCTTTGCTAGCAGCGTGTCCTAAAAGTTCTTTAAAAAGTCTTCAGCTTGTTCAAAATGAAGCAGCTAGATTGTTAGCAGAAGAGAACACATTACTCCTGTGTTAGCTTCACTTCACTGGCTCCCAGTTCAATCTAGAATCAAGTTTAAAATCCTCCTGCTAACATGCTAATATGAAAGAATCATAGAAAACCTTGGAGAACGAGGGGCGTACAGAACGCCTGCAAAAGAAAAATAAACTTTACCAACATTTCTTAAAGCGTAGAACAGAGATTTCTGAAAAATGATATAAATTAATGGTCATTTTGAGAAAAGCAAAGGAATACTACGAAAATATTTTAGTTAAAAATAAACACAACATTAGAAAGACATGGAAAATACTAAAAGTAATGGGAAATCAAACAGGATCATAAACCAATAAAAATCTGGTGGTTAATGAATTTACATTTTCTTTTTTAATGCAGGCCTTCATTTAGCAAATGAAGTTACAAAAATTCAAGGAAATGTAGATGAAAGTCAGAAAGTAAGATGATGGAGTCAATGTATCTGTCAGAGGTGGACGAAACAGAGAAACTCTCACTGATCCAAAAATTAAAAAGCAAACCATCTCTTGATAGCAACGGTACTCATATAAAAATTGTAAAAAAAGACCATTGATTGTATTGTGAGACCAACATGTTAAATTTTAATCTCTTCATATATTTTAATTTTGAGGTCATCCTCAAAATGCTTGATTGATTGTGGAATTCCACAAGGGTCAATATTGGGTCCTATTCTTTTTCCTTTTTATTTAAATGACATTTGTGAAGTCTCAAATGTACTGAAACTTGTTCTTTTTGTTGATGACACAACCATTTTCTGTTCAGGAAAAAATGTAAAACATTTCTCAGAAGATATTCAAATTGAGAACGTGAAGAGAACCTGGAGAAAGGCTTCATACGGTTAACTGGAACCAAACCCTGGAAGGATGCTGCAGCAGATGAGTCTTGAAGTGAATTCATGCTTCTTCTGGCTAAAGGACAGACTGCACATGATGATCTAAAGATCCAGTTTGAGGAGTAAAAGAACCAGAACCATCCCAGCAGCACCAGCTCTGCTCTGGTCCCTGAGAACCCAAAGTTCTTCCATGACTTTGGAAAACTCCAGATGTTTCTGGAGTTCCGGCAGGGCTGATCGCAGGTGTTTGGGCTGAACTCAGCTGGACGTGAACACGGAGATGTTTCGGTCAGAACCCTTTGGGGGTCGCCACAGCAGGTCATCCACATGATCGGTGGATGACGTCAGAGAAAATCATCAAAGAAAGTTTGGAATGGTTTGGATGAGAGTCTCATGTGAAGGATTTTCCTCATTTAGTCTGCAGTCTAGAGGTGTGGGTGTGTGTGTGGGGGGGGTATGTCTCACCTGTTGGTTTCGACCCTCGGAGAAGTTGGGGACACACTCCACCAGCTGAGCCATGGCGTCTGCTGGAGGGCGACTGAAGTCCTCTGAGCTACTTCAAACATCAACTGAGGGCAGCAGCTGATTAACGAAGGCGTCCTAAAGGTCAGACGGCGCCCCTGGAGGCGGTAGTGGAACTGCAGTGGATCAGATGCTGCAGGATTTATTGTTCTTTCCAACATGAAAAAAATGTCTGATCATAAATATGAACGACGCCAAAAAACTGAGGAAGAGGAGTGATCCAGGCTCAGTGTTTGATTTGGGATGAAGTTCAGGGTTAACCTAGGGTTACCCCCACCCCCAATGCAGTGACAGGAATGTTTACTCAGAAATCAAAGTCCAGCAGAGCCGGGGCTGCTAAGAAGAACTTTGAACCACAACAGACTGACAGTAATGTTAAGCAGAACCAGGACACACACATACACCAACAACACACACTTACAAAGCTGGACAATGAAAACTGAGCAGCAAAAAAAAAGTCAACTGCATCCACTGCTCCAATCCTGTATATTTGATAACTCCATGACTGAGCATCAGATTTAGAAAATGTTGAGATTTCCCCCGGAGCAGAGGTTCACAGCTGCTCTGTTGGATGAAAGCTTCTAATGTGACTTCTTCATTCCTGACCTTCATCACCAGCGGAGACCAGCTGAACATTTCTGCTGGTTCCTTCAGGTCTGGGGTCTTTACAGCAGCTGCTGGAATCACCTGAAGGGTCTCTCCATCCATGTCCCTTTACATTCTGAATTGGTACAGTCCAGGTGATCATCTGAGTTCTGTTCAGGTTCTTTGTGGGTCGTGATCATGACTAGTCTTACATCGTTCTGTTGCAGTTCCGGTTTCGTCCAGCAGGTGGCGGTAAGGCGCCATGAGGCGGATTCTGGATCCCCGAAACCCGTGAAGAAGAGCACTGGCAGCTGGCGGCGTTGTGCAGCACCTCACCTTCATCTTCTTCATCATGTTCCGGTGCAGTAACACGCTGCGCGTGTCCGTTCAGGTGTTTCAGCGGGCCGCGCGAACAAACGTGGTCACGTGTCAGCAGGTAAACCGCGGCTTACGGTTGAACGCGAAAGTGAAACCAAACTGACCCTGACTTTGCTCCAGCACCGGACTTCCGCCCTTCCACCGGTGCGGGCGGGACTCGAACAGCCGCCCCGCAGACACATTCCCGCCAGAGCGCTTCACGCGGCTGGTCTGTTTACCCGAGGAATTCACCTGAGCCACGAGGGGCGGAGCCAGGGAGAGCAATGGCGGGTGAGGTAAACTATGGTCACTCTGTGGGGTGGGAGGGGTCAGAATAAAATAACCTACCCCGGAACCGGGAAGGGGGCAGCAGTGAAACAAATCCCACAATGCTTTGCAGTCATTAAAAGCTTGGGTTGATCTGTATAGACACACTCCTCCAGGGATCCTTTTGTATACCAGTCCTGCATTTGTAGTCCTAGTCTTACATTTGTAGTCCTTGTCTTACATTTGTAGTCCTTGTCTTGCATTTGTAGTCCTTGTCTTACATCTGTAGTCATTGGCTTACATCTGTAGTCATTGGCTTACATCTGTGGTCATAGTCTTATATTTGTAGTCTTGTCTTACATTTGTAGTCCATGACTTACATCTGTAGTCCTTGTCTTACATCTGTAGTCCATGTCTTACATTTGTAGTCCTAGTCTTACATTTGTAGTCCTAGTCTTACATTTGTAGTTCTAGTATTACATCTGTAGTCCTTGTCTTACATTTGTAGTCATAGTCTTACATTTGTAGTCCTTGTCTTACATCTGTAGTCATTGGCTTATATTTGTAGTCCTTGGCTTACATTTGTAGTCCTTCGCTTACATCTGTAGTCCTTCGCTTACATCTGTAGTCCTTCGCTTACATCTGTAGTCATTGGCTTATATTTGTAGTCCTTGGCTTACATTTGTAGTCCATGTCTTACATTTGTAGTCCTTGTCTTACATTTGTAGTCCTTGTCTTGCATTTGTAGTCCTTGTCTTACATTTGTAGTCCATGTCTTACATTTGTAGTCCTAGTCTTACATTTGTAGTCAATGTCTTACATTTGTAGTCAATGTCTTACATCTGTAGTCCTAGTCTTACATCTAGTCTACATCCTGTTGTTCATGTCTGTGTGACAGCCAGCTGTCTGACGCCGCCTACGAGAAGTTGGCTGAGGAGACGCTGGATGCTCTGGCAGAGTTCTTTGAGGATCTGGCTGATGAGGACTGGAGTGGAGAAGACTTGGACGTAGTTTTTTCCGTGAGTCAGACGTCAGGAAAAACAAACTGCTGCTGCCGGCCTTATTTTCCAGCAATACACATAAAATGACAACCAGATCATTAGCATGACCTACCATTGCCTAAATGTCATCTTTTTATCAGAACCTCACCCTGAAAGGTCGTTTGTGCTTCCAGAGTGGTGTTCTGACGGTGAAGGTGGGCGGAGACTGTGGCACCTATGTTATCAATAAACAGACACCTAACAAACAGATCTGGCTTTCTTCTCCAACCAGGTAAGACGAGCTGAACAGCAGGAAGGTGTGAAGTTTGGTAGATGTTAATCATTGCTGCTATGTGGGGTTCCCCAAAGACCCGCATCGGCCCCCCTCTTCATGTCTGCTCGTTACAAACGGACTGACTTTACTACGAACAACGGAAGCCCACGAAACCAGAGCTGGGGAAAGAGATCGATTTTCCTAAAAGAAATCGTCTAAAACAAAAAATTAGAAGAAATCGATTATGTCGATATAACACCCAGCCCGAGTAAATATTTTAATTATATCCCCTGCACTTTACTGCTTAATGCACTCTCTGGTTAGACCCAAACTGCATTTTATTGTCTTGTACTTGTTCAATGTAATAACAGTAAAGTTGAATCTAATCTAATCAATGAACACATTCAGGTATGGGTACCTCCAGGCCTCGAGGGCCACCGTATCTGCAGTATTTCCAGATAACCAAGCCCTACTCATGACTGATTACCTGGTTCAGGTGTGACCAGCCAAACAGAACATGCCAGAGCGTGGTATGTTGGAAAACATGCAGGAATGCACACTTCAAGGACTGGAGTTGCCCCATCCTGGTCCAGACTGTAGAACTGATCCAGAAACATCCTCAACATCTGCATCTACATCTGGACTACATCTGCATGTTCTAATGAGTCTAGACGCAGAACATTCCAGCAACAAGGTCTTCACCTTCCTTCTCTGTTGCAGCGGACCCAAGCGTTACGACTGGACCGGCGAGCGCTGGGTGTACAGTCACGACGGCGTGAGCCTCCACCAGCTGCTGTCCCAGGAGTTTTCCCTCCTCTTCAAAAGAAACATCAACCTTCAGGACCTTCCTCATTCCTGAAACAGTGAAGTTCCTCAAACATGAAGGAACCGCATGAGAGCTGCAGAAGGTTTGATCCCGGATCACCTCCGAGGAACAAGGATTTTCCAGAGAAGTCCGCTTCACATGGAAAAGACTTCTTCAACATTCCAAGTTTCTCTTTTTCTGGAGAGACTTTGGCTTTGGAAGGAGACCTTTGAAGGAGGTGGATCTCCAGCTTCCGCTCTGCAGCATCTTCTGAAACATCAGAGTTCCTTTGTGAAGCTGAATCACGACTCCACCCCTAAATGTGTCACCATGGCAACAGCACAGTGTGGAGCTGCTGCATGCAGCCATGTGGGAAGAAGTTGCGCGGAAGCAGAAAAAGTCCAGAACTATTTCAAACTGATGTTTGAGGATCGTCTGAAACAGAGAACGTGACGTTCTTCAAGCTTCACGTGTTTCTTCATGTTTAAAGTACCTTCAGGTTCCTTTGTCTCCACTCTGACGAACACAATCAAAGTCTGGATCTTCTGATGCTGAATTCTCCTGGGTCTTCTGTATCCAATCAGAAGCTGGAATCTTGCTGACCAATCTTCCGATGTCTTGGAGAACATCCAAATGTCAGATGCTGCTCCTTTGTGTCTGTAAAACTTGTTTACTCAAACATCTGTTTTCTTCCTGATCATTTGGTTCTGATGTTTTGGTGAACACGGTCATGGATCTCAGCAAAACTGTTTCCATACAGCCTGTCCCTCCCTGATTAGTCCCGCGTCTGCGTTTCCTCCTCTCCCGCGTCTGCGTTTCCTCCTCTCCCGCGTCTGCGTTTCCTCCTCTCCCGCGTCTGCGTTTCCTCCTGAGACAGACTGGTGACCTATCCGGTGGTGTCCCCTGCCTTCGCCCATGAGTAGCCGGGTTAGGCTCCAGCAGCCCCGTGACCCAGAAAGAGCTAAACGGTTTAGAAAATGACTCAAATGTGCAGTAACCTGAGGAGGCCAGCAGGTGTCGCCTCTATATCAACAGACTGAACTTCAAAAGCTCAAAATTCTAAAGATATCTTTACGGAAACTTTGAAGATTGGAATGAACATCCTGAAAAATCCAGATGGCGACTCACCTTCATGACAGACATGAACATTTAAAGACCTTCAAAAATCTTCTCTGACTTATTTAAAAACAACACACGAAGTGATTCCAGATCTGGGAAACCCGGAGGGTCATGGGATGCAGCACGAGTCTAAAATGGAATGCTGCCAGCTGGTTCTAAGCATCATCTGCTCCATGTCAGAACCATCAGAAAACCTTTATTTAAAGGTGAACAAACTGAGGAATAAATAGGAGCATGTAGGCGGAGTCTTTCCTCTGAGGAGAAGTGCATGGATCAGCGCTGCGCCTTTGCCGCTCACAGGAAGTACGGCGTGGTGGTTCGGGGCGGGATGACCCTCTCTGAGTCTGGCACAGCTCTGAAGAGCTTGGGTTCTCTGGTGTTGGCGTCTTTGAAGACCATGATGGAGGCGATGTTGCCACAGCGGTAGCAGTAGTTGGGGGCTGACCAGACGGTGACCAGCTTCTCGTCGAACATGAACTTGTAACCTTCATGGACCAGCTGGTGGGCACGGCAGATCAGCTTCAGGTTGTTAATGTGAACAAACTGCAGGAGGGCAGAAGAAAGGGAGAGTGACCTTCTGTTAACAGCACGCCGCCTGCACCTACCACAGCAGAAACCTCAGTGACGTTCAAGAAGAAAAACGTTTGAAACTTGATCCCTTTTTCACACAAACATCTCATTTAGAAGACGAGCTCAAAAAAAGCTTGTGTGTCTGATGGACAATCACAAATATGGCTGTGGAGCAGAGGGAGACCTCTCAACACAAGGTGGTAGGTTTGATTCCTGCATTGACCACTGATTTTATTGACTTAAAAAAGATGTCACAGATCAGAAGCATCATCAGCGGTGAGGACCCCGGCGGTTCTGGAGCTGAAAACTTTACCTCGTTTGTGACTTTGGCACCAAAGAGCCAGCCGGCTCCTCGAGGGCTGATGGCCCAGGTGTCCACGTCTTCAGGGTCCGACCACACCAGGTCACAGAAGGCTCCTTTGTGGGGGATCTCCTGGTTCCGCTCGATGGTTCGGATCTGATCCAGAGTCTTGATGTCGGGGGACAGGCCGCCATGCACACACAGGACCTGCTCGTCCATCAGCTGGGAGGAGGAACGTGAGGAGGAACGTGAAGAGGGACACGTGAGAAGGAACTGTGACGCCACTCCAAACTGTTCATTGTGAAAATAAAAGTAAAGTTTTATACGAACAGCTGCAACCGTTAGCATATCGAATACTTTGGTGCAGTAGCGCCAGGCGTTGGCGTTCCCGTATTTGGTCTGACACTCATCTGCAAGAAGAAGAAAAAGATCTTCCAGAAAAAACAGGTCATGTGACAGTTGGATTATAATCCCTGTCATCTCACCGTAAAAACCATAAACTTGGGTGATCTGTCTGCTCTCGTGGTTTCCTCGCAGAAGCGTGATCCGGTCGGGCCACTTGGCCTTCAGGACCAGGAGGTACGTAAACGTCTCCAGGCTGTAGTAACCTCGGTCCACAAAGTCGCCCTGCAGACCACAACTGTGTCAGGAGCTCCGCCCACAAACGTGCAGGAGACTGCGTTTACTCACCATAAAAATGTAGTTGGTGTCAGGAACCTGGCCGCCGGTTCGGAACAGCTCACAGAGGTCGTAAAACTGTGACAAAGACAACGACTCAGATACCAACAGGGGCCGAGAGGCTCCGTCAGCAGGTGAGCTCTTTACCTGTCCGTGGATGTCCCCACACACCGTCACAGGAGTGGACACAGGCTGGACATTGGACTCCTCCAGCAGAAGATCACAAACATAATCGCATAATCTCTGCAGAGAAAGGGGTGTCAGACGGGTTGACAGGTGTTACAGGAAAACCTTTATAATCAGGCTGATGTCAGAGGAATCAGCTGTTTTACTTTTATTAATTAATTAAAAGCTTGTTCAAAGAGCAAAGAAAGCTGCTCCCTTTTATCATTTCCAGAACATCTGCACGTTTTGTTCTGCAGTCTAATAAGTCGGTTTGGTGAAGAAATACGATCATGTGGATAACTTTAAGTTTTTATTAAAATTGCTTTAATTCAAGCAATCAAAACAAGCAAAAGAAAGACAAACATTTTAAATTAAACTATCATTTCAACTAGTGACATGACTTCTTCAGCTGTGTTTTAATTTTGTAAAGCACTTGCTGTTGTGAAAAGTGTTTGAAATAAAATTTGATTTGATAGCTGCAGTTTTTGCAGTGGTCCAGATGATGGCTTCTTCTGTAAATTTTCCCCAAAGTGCAAGTTGAAAGCTAACTTTGACAGCGTTATTACTGACACAAACACATGCGCCTTCTTCAGCAATGATTCTTCCAACATTCTTAATTGTTTCCTAAGGGCAGCATGTAAAACAAACAGTATGGGTCCTAGAACTGAGCCCTGTGGGACTTTCCAGGATTTTTGACATAAAGGGGAGATTATACAGATGACAGTTTATTATTTATGCTGTAACTTTTCCTTAATGAATTAAAAAAAAAACTTTATCTGATTGATTTAAGCGAAATGACACAGAGCCGAACCGGAAGACATAATACGTCATGTCAATAGATACACCGGAAATATTCTAACAGGCCGGATGTAGGACTGCTCCGCCCCTGCGTGACGTCACTGAAGGAATCTCCATGGTAACTTTTTGTTTAGAACAACACTTTATTCATCCACTAGAGGAAACTCTGTGAGCAGCTGCTTTGAATGTAATGTCATTTCAGAGGTTCGATGAATTCTAGGTCACATAAGCTCTTTGAAGCCTCCGATGTCGTAAACATTCCAATTTCCTTCAGGCACAAGATCGGGCAGCTCCTCTGGAACGTAAACAAACGGTTCAAACTCAGGAGCTCCTAATCTAGCTTTAAATTAACAATGTAATAATACGGAGCCCAAAAGTAATCAACCACGCAGTTCACTTCGTTCTGTTGCTGCAATATCAGCCTCAAACTGCAAGCTAACACCGTTAGCTTCAGCAAGCTAAAGCTAGCTCCCAAACTCCGACAAACAGCAGCTTGAAGTGATAGCGTCGCCCACTGACATGAAGACGGAAGTGCAGACAAACCCGCCTTTACCTTCAGGTCATTTTCCGGAAGATATTTACACACTTTAGCGATTTCTGCGTATTTATCCAGATCCAGGGGCGCCATGGCGGCACGCTCACTGCTCATGCGCAACTCGCTGCCTTACGTCATAGCTTCATGCTTCATGCTCCCTGCTCTCTACCAGCAGAGGGCAGCAGAGAGCTGTCCCACTAAAGTAAAGATAAAATCACATACATACTGGGATTCTACTGTCTATGGATTGAATCCAGAGGGAATCTGCTGCTGAAGTTCCTGGTTTAATAAAACATGTAACGTGTGTGAATGAGTGAGGTTACAGGGACGAGAAGAGAGAAAGGACGAGGAGGATTTGACTTATCTAAGGTTAACAGTCCAGAGTAATGGAGAGTGTAGAAAAGAAGTGAAGAAGTGAGTGCAGGCAGGATGAATGGGTGGAGAAAAGTGTCAGGTGTGATGTGTGTGTCAGACTGAGATGGTTCAGTCATGTCCAGAGGAGAGACAGTGAATATGTTGGTAGAAGGATGCTGAGTCTAGAGCTGCAGAAATAGGTCTAGAGAAAGACCAAAGAGGAGGTTTATGGATGCAGAGAATGAAGACATGAAGGAAGCTGGTGTTAGAGGAGAGGATGCAGAAGACAGGGATAGATGGAGGAATCTGTTTGGCTGTGGAGACTCCTGAAGGGAAAAGGCCAACATAAAGACAAAGATTTACAGTGTCTTGCAAAAGTATTCATACCAATTGAAGTGTGTCACTTTGTGTTGGTCTTTCACATCAAATTCCAATCAAATATATTGATGTTTGTGATCATAATGTGAGAAAATGTGGAAAAGTTCAAGGGGTATGAATACTTTTGTAAGCCGCTGACTGTAGAGTGGCAGAAAACGTAAAGAATTTAAATGTTCTAATAAATGTCTGCATTCATATAAAGGAAATACTTCATAGTTTATTTCATTAGAATTTCAAAGAAGATGAGTCTGACTATACGCCATTAAAATCTCAACAGAAAGGAGCAGAAAGAACAAATATATTTTGTCTGTTTCTAAACAGAAAATGTTGGTTAGGCATCAAGGTGTCGTTTACTCGACCTCTGACCTTTTCAAAAGGTATCATAATAAATATAAGTATGCCATGGCGAGGACCCCGGATGCACTTGTTCTAGCTCCTCCCACAGCATTGTTGTCTTATGTTACTCTTCTGAAGGCTCCTCCCCTTCGTGCTCCTAGAGGTCGTTTCAGGATGAACAGTTTCTTTCCACATCTTAACACCTCAGTGCTGCAGACACACTTAGCAGATTTTACTCATCCAGTTTGTCATCTTTTCTTGTTGTTGCAGTAGCTACCATATCTCTGGGTCTCATGACAGATGTTCCAGTGTTTTCATCTGTTCCTGGGTTTTTGAGGTCATCTGCCTGCTTCCTCTTATCTTTGTGGAACTGCCATGTTCTCCTTACTGCAGATGTTATGGGGAGTTCTCTGTTCCGTTTCCTCAGATAGAACCCCGGTCACCAACACCACCTTAATGTCTCCACAGGTTTCAAGTTTCCTCTCCACTGTGGCAAGGCAGGTTTCTTTGTTTCACACATTTCATGTACAAAGACAATTCAAAGTGCTTTACATAAAACAAAGATGTTTCATGTAAAGCACAACCCTTTTTTAGGAGGGGTTAGATTCCAGCTGTTTTCAGTGGTTCTGGGAAAACACCAGATGTTAAAGACAAGTTCACGATCTGGAGCGAGATCGACTCCAGGATCTTTGAAAGATCATGGAGTGTCTGAGGATTACACTCCAAATCCGTTCATCTGTGGACATAAACTGTTAAAATACAATTAGGATAATCTGGGTTTATCAAATGATTCAGGATTGGGATCAAAACAAAAGTCATTTTTCTAAAACTAAAAAGAACACAAGGGAACAGCAGTGGTTGGAGATCACATGAGCATGTGTTTATTGAATATCCACAGTATTTTGTTAAAGTAGCACTAAAGTGTGGACACAGTGATGCTGAACATCTTCACAGGACGGAGATTGTTCAGGTTTCTCCCTCCTGCAGGACATGAAACCTTCAGCTGCTGAAGCTGCAGAACCAAAACTCCTCTGAGTAACAAAGATGGAGATGCTACAGCCTAAACATTCATACAAACAGCAGAGCATCATGGGAGGACAGCACAACCAAATAAATGTACAGGTTAGGATGTAAAATATTAACCATTTTAATCAGAGGATTAAGATGAAAATAAAAACTGTACAATAATACACAGAAAACTTTACACAAGCTTCTCTGATACATCTGCATTCATTTGCCGTATTCTTCATGGTCAGCTGTACACAGAAGTCCCTTTAAACATCCAAAAATACCCCCCCAGGCACCGCTGTCTGCAAACCCGTTTCTGCAAAAACCATGAAAAAAACCCGCAGGAACAACATAACCATGGCAACAGGGGCAACAAATGGCAAGTCTGTGCAGAGGGCGCCCCCTTCAGTCCATGAATGAAACCACAGCTAACCAAAAACCACATTAGAGGCAGCTGAACAGTTTCCAATCACTCCGTTTCTATGGTGACTATGCGAAAATGGTGGCTTGAAAGGCCAACGTTGGTTGCTAAAGAAATTCTGAAGATGTAGTTTGATGAAGGGACAAAAGAAATCTCTGTTCCTGGGATTTAGCTTTGAACAATCGGATGTTGCTCTGAGGCGGGACCTACATGACCACTGCCATTTGTTTTGTGCTGACAGACTGCACACTGAGGCGTGGCCTGCTCACGTTTGACACAGGTTTTGTTGGAGGAGCTGAAGTTTTTCTGTCACCAGTACAGCCTCCCTGACCTTCCCTCTGGATTTTCAGCACTCAGTCTGATCTGTGATTGGCTGATCGTCAATCATTCTGCCTGAACGATTAGGACACCCACATTAAATAATCAGCTCTCTCTTAAAAAATGTTCATATATCAATGTCCAATCTTATTTTGAAACATTTCTCAAAAAAGAAAGTGATGAAATAAAAATGGAACAAAAACAAACTATACTCAGAAAAAATATCTGAACAAAAATTCATCTTTTAATGGAGGTCAAAGTCTGGACCTCCTGCCTTCTGTTAACCATTTTGGTCCTGTAATCACGCCATTGAGACCCTTTTTGTGGCCTATACCAGTCCCCTAAATGTGTCCCAAGTGTGCAGTGTCTGAACTTACACATAAGCAGGAATGACATTCTTTTGAAATGAGATTTCATAGAAAGTTTGGCAACAGGATTCAAAAGTGTTTAAGGTCGTTTCCTGACTTGGATCACTCAGTGATGTTCAAATTGATTTGAAATGTGCACGTTTCCAATGGGGAAATATACAGGCTTTCATAGGGTTTTTCCACGATTGTATTTGTGAACACTCTTAGATTGGTTTATGATCAATTTAATAAAACTTTTTTTTTTTTTTTAGTTCAGGACATCAAAGTCAGACGAAGCGAAACTGAGAAGAACCCAAGTCTGGAAGCTCAAACTCTGCCACTTTCACACTGCAGAAATGGTTTTGTCCGATCATTCTGATCACTTCTCTGGTAGAGGTTTGTTAGCGCCCCCCCCCCAGCAGTGGAAGATGTGGCTAAAAAATGACCAAACAAGCAGATTTGCTTTTTCTAGTCTGCGGAGGAAGCTGGAGGAGGAAATGTGAGGAAGGTCAGAGGTCAGCTGCAGAAGTTCTGCTGTTTTGGACATATGCATGCACATCTGGATGTTTGCTTGTGTGTTTTGGGCCAACCCGGGACAGAGCGGGCCAGGTTCCTATCACAGCTGCATGGCGCCAGCGGCCTCCTGGCTGTCCTCCATGCTGTGCAGGGTCACATAGACGATGGGAACCAGGCCCCGCGAGGAGCCCAGGGAGCACAGCAGCCAGTCCGGGTCGGCTCTGCTCAGAACCTGCATGACGTCTCCTTTGTTGAAGCTCAGCTGGCCTGGTTCTGTGGCGATGTGGTGGCACAGAGCGCGCACCCCCCTGAGACGACAAAGGCAGGCGTGTGGGTGGAGAGACGGCTGTTGGTGGCAGCAAAAACCGGAAACTGCTTACCGGAAAGGTTCTGGCCGGGCTTCTGCTGGCGGGGCGCAGACGGGGGGCTCTGCCTTCCTCCCACTGCCAGACCCGATGGTCAGAGCTACGAGGTCCAGAACAGAGCTGTCCAGGCTGAGCCAGCCGGACGGGAGCCTGAAAGACAAAGGTAGGAGTGAGAGCGGGGCCCCGCCTCTGTGCTTTGGTTTCCATGAAGACCCCCCCTCACCTGGACTTTGGGGGCTTTGTCTTCTGCTTCCCTCGCTCCCCCCTTCCCCCAAAGAGCCTCCCCCAGCGCAGACTCTGGGCCTGTGCAGGGCGGTCCTGGGACGCTGCAGGTCCATCAGGATTCACATCCTCCTGGTTGAGGACAGACTCTGGGGGGCTGCCCATCCACGGGGACCTCCCAGCGGAACCTGCACCGAAGCTTTTTTTTCCCTCCCGCTCTTGGCTGGATTCGGCTCCCTCCACCACCCCCGCCCTGGGGGGCGGCTGATCCGGATGCCTCTCCACAGACCGCTTCCTCCTGTCGGCCTTCACAAACCTGCAGCCCTCGCTGGACGGGTCGATGTAGACCTGGGACGTCTGCATCAGCTGGAACCACCACCCCGCCTGCCGGTCCTCCCGCCTCTCAGCCGCTGGGATTTTCTCTCTGTGCCCCCCCCTCCTCCTCTCGAGTGCCTTTGCATCATTTTGTCCTTCAGCCCCCCTCCCTGTCCATGCGCAGCGTCCAGGCACGCCCCCCTCCTCCCTCAGCCCTACTTTCACCCCGCCGGCCTCTGATTTGCTCTCAACTCCGCCTATAACCTGCCTCGGTGCAGCACTGCCCTCCTCTGAGCCAGGGTGTTGGTGCGTCTCGCTGATGCCCCGCCCCCTCATGAGCTGGAGGGTGGAGCTTGTGCAGGGCAGCGTGCTTTGGCCTGCAGAGCAGAGCTGCTCCTTGTGGCGGAGGTGCTCCTGCCCTTTCTGAAGGAGGTGTGGCTCGAACAGCAGGTCCAGGTCAAAGGGGAGGAGTGCCAGCGGCTGCAGGAGGAGCAGGAGCTCCTCAAACAGGTCCTGACCGGCTCCGGTGGACAGGGGGAGGAGCCCTGAGGGGCTGTAATGGACTGCGATGATGTCTGAGAACATTCAGCAGAAATCCGAATCAAACTCAGGGTAACAGAGTATTACTTCCATTCAGACTCACTGTGCCCCCCCCCAGGCTTTAGGAGCATGAGTGCAGGGTGTTCAGATTACAAATTACTTCTTACTGCTACATCAAAGTATTTTTTTACCTTTAAAGTTAGATTATAAAAGTAACATTACTCCCAATATACTTTAAGTTACTTTCATCCAAAAGTAACTTTCTGGACAGATGTTCTTCAGACGTGTGTGGATAAAGTTACCCACCTTCATGAGTTTGAAGATGATTGAACCAGAACTCCAAACATTTCAGGCTGAAACAGAAAGACACAATGAATTCCCCAGAATTCTCTGGAGCTTCGTAACCAATAAATACATTACTTTGAGTCAACAGACAACTGCTCCCATCTGCAACCTGCCTCTAGTGGTCATTTGAGGAACTACTGCATGTGGTAATTCTGGGATGTTTCTTGGGGGGTGTGTGTGTGTGTGTGTGTGTGTGTGTGTGTGTGTGTGTGTGTGTGTGTGTGTGTGTGTGTGTGTGTGTGTGTGTGTGTGTTCTCTCTGTGCAAACACGCCACCCCAAAACCATCCAAACAGTAATGGGCGTGGCTAGTATCGGGTGGTGGGGAAAATGTACTGTAGCATGTACGAATATGATATCGACGAGGGGAAGGCTAGACTGATACGGTTCAGTGAATGTTTCAAAGTCACACACAAAGCTCGAATGGTTTTCAAACGTCAATGTTTACCATTTAAAAGGCGTTTACTTAAAAAGCGCTTTTCTACCTTCCTTAAGGCCCAAAGCGCGTTACAGTCACATTCACACACTGATGGCGGCGCCGCTGCTGAACACTGGCGCCAACCTTCCATCAGAGGCAACGTGGGGTTCAGTGTCTTGCCCAAGAACGCTTCGACGCCTGGAATCGAACCTGCAATCTTCTGATCAGAGGACAGCCGCCCTACCGCTGCACCACGGGAGTTGCAAAACTCCCCTGTCAGACGACCTGGCCAGTTCACAGTTTGCTCAAACGTGCTGATTCATTTTCTGGCTTCTGATGGTGAATGCCGATCTGCAGCAGCAGTAACGCAGCCCAGCTCCGCCATGCCTGTACCTACTCTTTTGGCGCTTTGCCACGCCTCTAAAAACCAGAAGCTACACGCCACCACGGAACAACAGGGTGTCACTAAGCTTGCACCAAATCCATGGAAGCCCGCAGATTTTAAATGACAGCACATTTTAGATTGAGAACAGGGAAAATTGTGACATGGTCTTTTCAGCAGCAGATTGATGATGTCACAGCGGTTAACCTTAGAAAAGACATGCACAGCCTGAACCGTCAAGATTTTTCATGTTGATGAAGGAGCTCTTACTTCAGGAGGCCAAAGATGAAGGCATTCAGCCTCATGCTGTGGTTCGACAGCTCGGAAAACTGGCTCACTTTGGAGAAAAGGTTGTGAAGAAGACGTGTGGACGGACCTGGAAGGGGTAGAAGGTTTCAGGATCATACAAACACCTCACACACCTGGACTTTCACTGCAGCCACCGGGGACATCAGCTCCAGGATGGAATGTTCCGGCGGCGTGAAAGGATGCGCCAAAGCGCTGATCAATAATGAACAATCCCTGCCCCCCCTTACCTGGCTGGGTGGAAGCCTCCACCACGCTCCAGGGCTGACAGCGCCGCTGACCGATGATCAGGTCCAGCACGTGGGCCTTCAGACCGTCCTGCAGAATGTCTTGCAGGGCCGGACACAGGTACTTCAGGATCAGGTGACCCACGTTTGGACTCACCCAGCTGTTTCCTAGCTTGGCCTGGGGGGAGAACAGCGTGGAACTAGTCTAAAGCTCTTCGGTCCAGCGACTCCAAAGGTGAACGTGTCTTAAGCTTATGCAGCGTTCCTGTCAGGCTTCCTCTCTTTCTTCAGTGTTCTTCTGCAGCCGCTGTGGTTCGTTCTTACAGAACAGGAAACCAGCAGCGTGGGAACCGAACTGACCTGAGGTCCTGAGATCTGCTCTGCAGCAGAGCTTCAGATCCAACACCTACCTTCACATCGGGGTTTCTGCTGGTACCAAAGTGAGCCACAATCAGGTCCACTGCGGTGTTCACGGCTTTCACCAAAGCTGAAATGAAGAAGAAGAACAGAACTCTGGAGTTTGTGCAGAATTATCTTCTTCAGGTCCAACCTGCAGCTGGAAGCCACAGCTCCTGCCTGCTGAAGCTGCAGCAAGTTATTTTGTTTATGATATTAAAATTTTTAAGGAGCAAAACATGATTTAAAGGAAAATCTATGAATTTCTGCAGGTTAACATTTAGCGTCATTACGATGGATTTGGGGCTGTACCTCTCTTCTGTATCAGATCCACAGCGATGTGGGACTGTGAGGAGGAGTAAGCGTCAGGAGACAGGCAGAACTCCTCTGGGGGTTTCTCCGTCAAGGAGAAGTATTCAGGCAGGAAGTCTGACTGACCCACTGCAAACACGCAAAAGAGACGTTTTCAAATGTCCCTGCATGAACCAACTCCCCAGAAAAACAAACAGTTAGGCTTAAACTTCTGCACCACCTCCAACACTGAAGATAAAAGGATTAGCTCCATGGGGGTGTCCCAGCCTGAGGCCCCCATGAGCAGCAGGAAAATCAAACACATTCAGGCGGGCTGGCCGATTGTCCCCGCCCCCTCTGAAGTCCTTGTTACCAGAAAGGGCACTAGCAGAGGAGCAGCCCCCTCCATCTCCTCTTAGAGGGTGTTGAAGGCGATATTCCCTCCACTTCAGAGCCTGGGGAGAGAGGTGGTGCACTGTTGGAGTGGGGTGACGGGATGGGGGGAGGGGGGGAGAGAACAAGAGAAGAGTGAAAATCTGTAACAGCTTTCCTTTCTCTAATGTCCTTTATCACTCAGGGCAGGTTTGGTGTTTTTGGGACAATCTTTGACCAACACTAGAAATCCCAGAAATGAAATGAATTCATGAAGAAAGAGACTTTCAGAAACACTTTAATGAACTAATGAACTAACTGCCTTAACCAAAAAAAAAAAAACTAGAGCACAGCAACCTCCCCGAACAGAATCCAGTAACCATCACAGTGGCAGACATCCAAGAAAGAGCCTCAGGTATAAAACAACTGGACAGCACCGCGCCCCGATATGAAACATGCATCCTGGCTTAAGAAACTCACTGCACTCTATGAGCGCCTGGCAGCACAAATGAACCAGCTGCTAGGAGATGGACTCATCCTGAGGGGCTAATGGAAGAGCAGACAATCCTGATCCAGAAGGATCCCTCAAAAGGTGCAGTCCTGTCCAACTACCGGCCAAAAACCCGTCTCTCCACAACATGGAAGTTCATGTCGGGCATCACTGCAACCAAAATACATCGGCACACGGATCAAGTCACGAGCAACAGAAGGGCATTGGTAGAGTTTCCAGAGGGGCCGAACGCCAACTCCTGGTTGAAGTCGCTCAAGATTGCAGGTCACGACACACCGACCTGTGAACAGCCTGGACTGATTACAAGAAAACCTATGACTCAATGCTACACCTGGATCCCTGAATGCTTGAAGCTGGACAACATCAACAGGACTAATAATACTCTATTTCTACTATTATTCTATGATTATTTCTAATCATAGAAATAATCAACAAGACTGGTTATGGATACCAACTCAGGAATGGAGCGACCATCAGTCACCTCCTCTACATGGATGACATCAAGCTATAAGCTAAGAGCGAGCGTGACATTGACTCCCTGATCCACACCACCAGGATCTACAGGACCAACATTGGGATGTCATTCAGGCTGGAGAAATGCAGTCGGATGGTAACAAAGAGAGGCAGGATAGTCCACACTGAAGGGGCCTCACTCCCAGAAGGAACAATAGCAGACATTGAGGACAGTTACAAGAACCTTGGAATTCTACAGGCAAATGGAAACCTGGAGCAGGAAACAAGGAAAGCAGCAACAGCCAAAAACCTCCAACCAGTAAGGCAAGTCCTGAGAAGCCAGTTCAATGGTAAGAACAAGACCCGGACAATAAACGGTTACACACTGCCAGTCATCAGATACCCTGCAGCAATAATCATATGACCGAAAGAAGAGATACAGACCACGGATGTTCAGATACAAAAACTCTTCCCCATACATGGAGGGCTCCATCCCAAATCCAGCTCTAGACTGTACGCTAGCTGCAAGGAAGGAGGACGAGGACTAGTGGGAATGGAAGCCACTATCCAGGAAGAAACATCCAAGATGCATGAATACATCAAGATCAAGACCCCAACTGACAGTGTGATCAGTGAATGTCTGAGACAATGGACAGCAGAGGATGCAGGAGGACAGATCCTCATGGGAGGACAAGCCGCTGTATAGGATGTACCACCAAACCATAACTGAAGTGTCTGATATCAAGAAGTCCTACCAACAGCTAGAAAGGGCTGGAGCACAGGACAGAACAGAAGCAGGAACAAGCCCTGAACACCAGAGGGTTAGAGGTTAGATCTACCACACCAGACAAGACCAAAGGTGTATACTGTCCAAAGAGGAAACAATCCAGCACAGAACTGCAGGCTGTAAGATGCTGGAAAACAAACATGGAACACCACAACCAAGTGGCTGGAATAGAAAACAGGAACATGTGTGCAGAAACCCCAAAGTCACAATGGGAAACCCCTCAGAAAGTGTTAGAGAATGAGAGAACAAAGATCCTGTAGGACTTCAAGCTCCAGACGGACAGGATGGTAATGGAACCAACCAGACATTGTAGTGGTGGATAAAGAACAGAGGAAAGCTGTTGTGGTGGATGTAGCAGAACCAAGAGATGGAAACATCAAGAAGAAGGAACATGAGAAACTGGAGAAATACCAGGAACTCAGAGAAGAACTGGAGGAAGCTTGGAAGGTGAAGGTGACAGTGGTGCTCGTGGTCATTGGAGAACTCAGGGCTGAAACCCCAAACTGGAGAAGTGTCTACAGCAGATCCCTGGATCTAGATAAGTGTAGTTCTAGGAACAGCTAAGATACTGCAGGACCCTCAAACTGCCAGACCATTTTTTCACCCCCACTGCCAAATATAGAAAGAAAATAAAAAGAAAGCTTGGCAATTTCTTGTGGAACTTACCATTTTGTGTCCTGGTTGCTCCCTTTCCCCCCTCCTTCCCAGAGTCCTGGTAGTTCTGGGAACTCAGGCAGTCACCGGGGAGGGCTGTTGAATGAAGACACCGTCCCTGCACAGATGGCAGCATGGGGGGCACCAAGCCTCTCTTTACATGTATATGTGGGGGAGGAGAGCCTGGTTTTGGAGCTGAGGCTCCTCCCTCTTTGAGTGAGGAGTTAGAGTGAAGTGGGAACAAGCCCCCTGAGAGTGGGCAGGAGGGGCTGTGAACAGGACGAGGACTGGGAGTACAGGTGGAACAAGTTCCAGAGCTGGGCGCCCCCTGGAGGCGAACAGGAGAGTAGCTTCCGAGCGGGGAGAGCCGGACTGGTTGGAGGGGAGCAGCTGGTGTACTGACAGAACCTTTCTGATTCTCTGCTGCGTCTTCTGGGCCTTCGTCTGGTCCAGAACCAGAACCAGACCGGGCCTGCAATCCTGAGGCATAGCCTGTGAGCAGCGGGGGCTTGGGCTGAGGCGGCTTGAGCATGAACTGTTGGTAGAAGGTAAAGGGTTGGATAGGGAGGGTGGTGGGTCGCTGCTCCTTACTGTAACGGACCACCTCTGAGGATGTGGAAAGACCTCCTGCAGGAGAACACGGAGGTTTAGTCGAGCTCCATCTTTCAACAGACACCCCCACCCCAACTTTTCAATGTTTCAAACTTTTCTCGCAGGAAAAGCCTGAATGTCAGAAACATCTGCAGCTGTGAGGACAGACCAGACCCCCGATCGTACGCTCTTCACCTCTACGGAAACCAAGGGGTCAAACAGATCAAACAGGGTCCATGCAAGCCCCGCCCACATTGTTAACTTGTTAACATAAAAACATGTGACCCTGCTGAACAAACCCCAGTCCATGCAAGTAAACGCACACCAGAACGGACACACAAAAAGTGACACAAAAAACAGACACACAAAAACTTAACACAAACACATTACTAGACACACACACATGAACAAATACACACAAAAACAGAGATAGACAAAATATACACAAACACTGTGACAAACACACACACAAAGGTGAAAATCTCTCACAGTTGCGTCCTGATCGGCTGCACAGCCCCGTGTGTGTGTGTGTGTGTGTGTGTGTGTGTGTGTGTGTGTGTCTGGGGTTTGTTACACAATCTGTTTGTGCATCTGAAGGCCGGCCCACTGAGGCTGTAGAGCTGTCTATCAGCTGCTAAAGGAAATGTTGTCATGTTTGTGTTTGATGCTTGAAACAACATTTTATTTGATTAATTTAGTTTTCTTTCAAACTGTTGTTTGTTTGTTTTTGTTTTTTTCATTAGATCTGGCTTTTAAAATGATAAGATTTCTTCTAGGTCCTGAAATGAACTTTAATGCTAAAAAGACGTGGCACCATTCATCCTTTTAAACTATAAATGCGTTAAAAAAGTGAGGTTTTTCGTCTTATTCTTTTGTAGTTTATTCAGAAAGGCTCCATAATGATCTGAAATAGCAGAAGGCCTAAAAGCCTCAGTTCATTTGAAAAAACAAAAAGATAAAAGAAAGGGAGCAGAAAATCTCATCTTATGTTTTAAAGCTGCGTTTTTACACCAATTCAGTTTCAGCAGTTTTTTCAAAATAAAGGCAGACTGGATCCGTGAAAGCTGATTGGCTGTGGCAACTCCTGACAGCATATGCTGAAGGGTGAACAAACTGAACTGGCGGTCCTGTCGCTGTTTTCCCTGCGATTGTGTTTCCTGGTTGGGTTTGTTTTTCGGCGCCTCAAATGGCTTCAGCCTCCGTCTGGTTTGACGTCCCACCAGGAAACAAATCAAGTTCCCTAAAAACATCCATGAAGCTCTTTCAGTAATTTTGTGAAAATGAAGCAGCTTTTAACTTGGATTTTCAAAGAAAAAGGTTCCCGAACAGAACCGGGTTCTTTCTGCCTAAAGCCTCATGTTCCGGAGTAAAACGCTTGAATACCTCTTCCTTTGGCTTGATTCTCCTTGGCTCCTTCCAGGTGGCACTCCATGCTTCCCTGACTGTGACATCTGGTAAAAGGTACAGGTGGTGAAAGAGGAGGGGCCTCCTCCACTCTGCTCTCCAGGATTGGAGAGAAATCCAAGGAAGAGTGAGAGTTGTTGGAGCACATGGAGGAGAAGGTGTCAGCAGGAGCTTTCTGTGATGGAGATCCACCATTTCTTCGTTTGCTTCTGGCAATCTCTGCAAAGGAAGTGACACGAGGAGGGGTGGGCAGGACCTGGGTGGCGCCCTCGCTCAGGCGCATGGGGCAGCTTAACATGCGCTCCAAAGATCTAAGTCGCGGGGAAGGAGACTTGTCCAGGTTGCGATCATAGCTCCGAGAGCGAGGTCGACTTGAAGAGGAAGCAGGGCCTCCAATGACACCCTGCGCAGCTGTGGGAGGGGACACATTGACGTACACCTTGCCTTCAATCACAGGAAGAGCAGCTTTAGCCCCGCCTACTGCCAAACAATTCTTCTCCTCGTCCTCCTGGTCTGACTAAAGGAAGAAAAAGGAGGACAGAAACAGAGTCATTGTTCTTGACGGTCCACTGACACATCAGAGGAACCGACATCAAGATCACAGCGAAAGATTTCTTTTCTCTGGATCATGTCCGGCTGTGGTGCAGAGGTAGACCTCTGATCAAGAGGCTACAAATTCAATTCCTGCCTTGCTTGCCCATTTGTCAAAGACATCAAACCCCACATTTGCCATTTTATACTTGACCACTTTGCTCCGTCTCTCAGTCATAGGTGTTTGAAATATGAGAATCAGGTGAAGCCGCGGTTTCTGCCACGGCCAGACACTGTAATTATCCAAGTTCTCAGAGTCAGTGAATGCACCAGGACTAAGACATTTTGAGTTTTAATACTAAAAACGGAGAATTTGAAGCTGAAAATAGTTAAGGTTATCCTAGAGTTCCAGACAGTTTTAGACACTTGTTTTAGCCTCACACCAATATTTTCAGCTTGAGTTTTTCAAGTTGGATTTCTCCCCATGCACACTCAGTGACCCTCACCAGAGTCCGGTCAGTTCATCTGCTGTTCTGGAACTGACGGCCCGGTCAGTTCAGAGAGAGATCCACATGGATCTGCTTTGACCTCGCCATGTTAAAAAAGTGAATGTGAATCAAGCTGTAAACAGAACACAGTGGAAAATACCCACTAACTCTTCGTTAGTCGTTCATTGGCGCATGGTAAACCAATGAGAGGAGGGCATACTGCCACCTGTTGTCTGGGGGGAACATCTGCACTCTGACCCAGATCGCTTTTAAAGGTTTTTAAAATTAAGACTTTTCACTTACTGGGGACGACTCCCCATCTTGGTCTTCTGGCTCCGCCTCCTCAGCCCTCTGCTTGAACAGGAAGTACTCCCTGGGCTGAGTTGGGGTGGGGCTGCCTTTGAGGTGTTCATCAGAGCAGCTGTTGACCGAGGAGCCTGCAGGACTCGGAGACGACTGCGATGAAACGTCACAAGTGACCAGCTTGTAGTAGTTCTGGGTGGCAACCACCAGACGTGCCTGACTCTGCAAACAGGCGCCGAGCTCGCCAGAGGAACCGGCGCAGGGGGGGTGGAAGGAGTTGCAGTTGGCATCGAGGTCCAGAGCCCCTTGGTACTCTGCAGAGCAGGAGCAAGTGTAGGAGGTGGGGAGGTGTGGCTCACACAGCACTGGGGGGTTGTTGGACAGGCCGAGGGGGTGCTGCTGGGACTGGGGGGGCTCCGTTGGTGAGGTGTGAAGGTCCAAGTAGAAAGCTCCTCCAGTCAAGCTTGGCGGCTCAGAGATCGAGGACGTGCCGGAGCGGTCCATGTTCATGTTGGTTGGGGGGCTCTCAGGGACGCTGTTGTTCATCTTGTTGAAGATGGCGCTGAAGTTGACCAGGACACCGTCGGAGCTGTTGCAGGACGAGTCGCTGCTGTAAGCTGGCTGGAAGTCGGAGAAGGTGTGGGGAAAGTTGTGAGGGTGGCCCTGCGACAGGTCGCAGCAGGAGCAGAGCTGCGTGGAAGAACCAGACGACATGGAACCCGCCTTGCTGCCTCGGCCGCACTTCATGAACTGCTCTTCGTCTTCGTTGTCGTCCCCCCAGTCCTGATCGCCACAGTCCATGGACATGTTGGAGCCGCTGCTTCCCAGGCAGCGCCGGCTGTCCAGGTCAGAGGCCACGCCTCTTCCTCCCTCTGATCCGTGCAGAACAAAAGGCTCAGAAGCAAAGTCCAGATGGTGCAAATGAAAGGCAGCCGTCCCACCGTCACAGTTAGTGTCACTGTGGAGGAGGAAGGAGGAGTCCTCCAGGTATCCACTGAGGCTGTTGCCCTCTTCCTCCTCCTCTTCATCTTCATCATCTTCCACGTGCAGCAGGAAGGGGTTGTGGCGTAACGGATTCTTGCTCGTGGGTTTAGTTCTGGGAAGCGTGTGCACCGCAGTGAGCTGCTCCTCTGAAGTACTGGATGAATGATCGCTTCCCGTGCTGCCCCCCCTCTTTGTTTCTGCTCCTCCTCTGTAGCGGGAGGAGCAGGAGGTCCAGGAGGTGCTGGAGGTCTGGATCAGGCTGCTGTAAAGCAGAGCTTCTCTCTGAAGAACATCTCGCTCTGGCAGGGAGGTGGTGCGGCTCAGCCCCAGGTTCTCTGGAGGACTGAAGGGGCTCCTCAGCGAGGCCCCGCAGCCACCCTGCTGACCCCCCGACACCCGGCAGTGCACCAGGGGGATGTGATGCACGACCAGGGCCTCCCCGGAAAGCTGATGGGGGCCGTCCATGGTCCGACACAGACGAGAGTGCCGCAGAGGGAAGCTGAGTGGCGTTCAGGCGGCGCCTGGCTCTGCAGGATTCCCAGACGTCTGGAAGAACGGGTCCAGACGAGCTGCAGCGGGCTGCATCTGCCAAAAGACAAAGAGGTCAGTCACTGTTCGAGTCCCAGCACCTGCTGTTCTCTCTCACGCTCGCACGCACGCACGCACCACCCAGTGTGGCCATTTCTGCAGAAAGTCTATAGTCTAATGTTGTCTTTGGCAGGACACTCCACCACGGGGCCACACAACGGCTTGCATGAGCCTTGCTGCAGATGAAAGTGTTAGGGTTGAGCGGTAAAAGTAGGACTGTCAAATGATCCCGATCAAAGAATTAGACATTTTAACGCGCTCACGCCATGGTCATTTACGACAAAAATGTTTTCTGAATAAATTATTAGAACTTCACTCGTGTTATATTTATCATTTTAAATCATTTTCACAAAAAGCAGACTATTTAAAAGCGGTGCATCCCGTTGTCATGGTAACAGTTCCAGTGACTGCGCTCTGCTCTCGCTCTTTCCTCTCTCAGGAAAGTGACGCCACAAGAAAATAAAGAAAGCATCATTTCAGAGGGAAAGTTCGGCTCTTCCCGCATGTTTTTGTCCAGATGGTCGAGCAAACATTTGGTTCAAAGAAGCAAGTCTGAGTTCAATTCTCCGGATGTTTCACGTCTTGTGGTTCATTTCCTCCTTTTCCTCTCTTTCTTTTCTGCTTCATCTCAGTTTTTAAAATGCTCAACTAAACAGGTTAAAGGAAACTATCAAATCACTGGTGTCTTTTCTACTGTCTTGTTGTAGTGATAAACTGTGGAATAAAGTTAGTCAACAAATGAATTATGATATTAATAAGAAGTTCGTGGTGAATATTTTATAGATTGCTCAGAAGTTTTTTGATGTTTTTATTAGAGCAGTCTGGACCTGAATTTTACATTTTTTATTGTATAAGATATAAAAACCCTTGGTGGTGTGAAGGTATAGTTGAAAGTCTGTTATAATAAAAAAACCTCATAAAGCCACTTTTAGTTTTATTTTGATCTTTTTCTGCGTCACAATCTCACTAATTTCAATGAAAATATCTCAAAATGAGGTTTTTCACAGCAATTATTAGGTTAGAAAGATCTGTGAAGGAAATGACTTAATTAGATTAATTATTACAGACCACGATTAATTAATCACACAATAACATTTATTGCACGACAGAACTACCTAGAAGTTCTGAAGGTCCAACAACAGCGCAATAGAACAACGAAACAACAAAGAAAAACCATAGTGTAGCTCTGGTGCTGAAAATTCCTAAAAGTTACCATGGCAACAAAACGCTATCACAGTGTGTTTTTGGAAAAAGGATGTTGTGTGACGAATGAAAAAGAACAAGCAGGAAGTTGCAGCTCTTTTGTCTTCATCTGCAGGAATTCACTTTCAAACATTTTTGTTTTTTCAACATCTAAGTATCTACAAATATGTTGTCAATCAACTGTCTCAATAAACACATTTTAAGTTAGTCGGGACAAAAACTCTAAACGAGGAAAAGAGAAATAGAAGTGAACATGGAGGAAGTAAAAACGTGACTGCTTTGACAGCGGCGTCGCTTTGAGCTAAAGGAAATCAGTTCGCTCTCCAGAATAAAACATAATCCACTTAGTCCACAGCAGCAGAACTCATTTGACCCGGCGCCTGCAGCCCCAGCACCTCCTTCCACTTCAGGAAGCTCTGTGGACAAAGTGAGAACAGATCCAGCAGAATTCTGCAGGTTTTAAAAGTAAACATTGAAACAAGACATGTGCCTTGCTTAAGGGAATACGGAGGCCCAGGGGTCCAAATCACATCAGCAATCACTCCTGGCAAAAATATTTAAAAAAACAAACAAGCAAAACATATATTTATTCCTTATTCTACAGTTTATCACAGCAGCAAGACAGTAGAATAGATGAGTGATTCTATAGTTTCCTTTAACCTCTTTGGTGAACTTGATCATTTTAAAGACTGTGATGCAGCAGAAGAGAAAGACAGAATCTACGAAAGAGGAGAAGAAGAATTGAACTATTTAGACTTTAGGCTTTGTTTCCTTGAAAGAAACTTTTGCTACATCATCTGGACAGAAAAGAACACTAAGAGGTGAACTTTCCTTCTGAAATGATGAGTTAACTAATGATGACCATCAGCATCGCTTTCCTTTGCCCCAGCAGTCAAGGTGGCTGTGGGCCTCCGATGCCGTTACCATGGCAACAAATATCCAATAGTCTGTTTTTTTTTGTGTAATAAATGAATCAATCCTAAAAGATCGATAAGATTAAAATACTAATAATTGATTTAATATGTATTTTTTTGTAAGTGACCGTGGTATAAGCAGGATAGTGTCCTTCAACATGTGCATTACCAGAAATTACCAACTTCACGGAAGCAAACATCCTGCACTTCAGCTCAAACGGTTCAGCCCTCCACATGGTCCGGTATTGTCTGATCATGCAAACTTTGTCGGACATCAACTCTTACTTAAAATGCCACTAAAACACCAAAACTACTATCAGAACAATCGTCCAGTTTCAACAGAAACAGAAGCACGTGAAGAAGCTCTGACATCCGGCCTCTGCAGGCGTTCTGTTGCATAACGAGATGCGAGAGGTGACTAAGGAGAGAAAGACGGCTCACTGTCTGCACCTGTAAGAAGACTGAAGCTCTAATCTGTCAAACGTCCACGATTACATCAGCGTTAAACTGTGAATGACCAGCAGGAGTGAACTCTCCCAGTGAACAAGTCATGAAGCGTGTCGACAGCTTCTCCACTGACCAATCGTTATGACAACTTCTAACCTGAACAAACATCCAACAACTTCTAAACTGAACAAACATCCAACAACTTCTAACCTGAACAAACATCCAACAACTTCTAACCTGAACAAACATCCAACAACTTCTAACCTGAACAAACATCCAACAACTTCTAACCTGAACAAACATCCAACAACTTCTAACCTGAACAAACATCCAACAACTTCTAACCTGAACAAACATCCAACAACTTCTAACCTGAACAAACATCCAACAACTTCTAACCTGAACAAACATCCAACAACTTCTAACCTGAACAAACTCCAACAACTTCTAACCTGAACAAACATCCAGCACCTTCTAACCTGAACAAACATCCAGCAACTTCTAACCTGAACAAACATCCAGCAACTTCTAACCTGACAAACATCCAACAACTTCTAAACCTGAACAAACATCCAACAACTTTCTAACCTGAACAAACATCCAACAACTTCTAAACCTGAACAAACATCCAACAACTCTAACCTGAACCAAACATCCAGCAACTTCTAACCTGAACAAACATCCAACAACTTCCGAAAAACCTTCTAAACTGAACAACATCCACAACTTCTAACCTGAACAAACATCCAACAACTTCTAACCTGAACAAACATCCAACAACTTCTAACCTGGAACAAACATCCAACAACTTCTAACCTGAACAAACATCCAGCAACGTCTCTAACCTGAACAAACATCCACAACTGCTAACCTGAACAAACATCCACAACTTCTAACCTGAACAAACATCCAACACACTTCTAACCTGAACAAACATCCAACAACTTCTAACCTGAACAAACATCCAACAACTTCTAACCTGAACAAACATCCAACAACTTCTAACCTGAACAAACATCCAACAACTTCTAACCTGAACAAACATCCAACAACTTCTAACCTGACAACATCCACAACTTCTAACCTGAACAAACATCCAACAACTTCTAACCTGAACAAACATCCAACAACTTCTAACCTGAACAAACATCCAACAACTGTCTAACCTGAACAAACATCCAACAACTTCTAACCTGACAAACATCCAACAACTTCTAACCTGAACAAACATCCAACAACTTCTAACCTGAACAAACATCCACAACTTCTAACCTGAACAAACATCCAACAACTTCTAACCTGAACAAACATCCAACAACTTCTAACCTGAACAAACATCCAACAACTTCTAACCTGAACAACATCCAACAACTTCTAACCTGAACAAACATCCAACAACTTCTAACCTGAACAAACATCCAAGCAACTTCTAACCTGAACAAACATCCAACAACTTCTAACCTGAACAAACATCCAAACAACTTCTAACCTGAACAAACATCCAACAACTTACTAACCCTGAACAAACATCCAACAACTTCTAACCTGAACAAACATCCACAACTTCTAACCTGAACAAACATCCAACAACTTCTAACCTGAACAAACATCCAACAACTTCTAACCTGAACAAACATCCAGACAACTTCTAACCTGAACAAACATCCAGCAACTTCTAACCTGAACAAACATCCAGCAACTTCTAACCTGAACAAACATCCAACAACTTCTAACCTGAACAAACATCCAACAACTTCTAACCTGAACAAAACATCCAACAACTTCTAACCTGAACAAACATCCAACAACTTCTAACCTGAACAAACATCCAGCAACTTCTAACCTGAACAAACATCCAGCAACTTCTAACCTGAACAACATCCAACAACTTCTAACCTGAACAAACATCCAACAACTTCTAACCTGAACAAACATCCAACAACTTCTAACCTGAACAAACATCCAACAACTTCTAACTGAACAAACATCCAACAACTTCTAACCTGAACAAACATCCAGCAACTTCTAACCTGAACAAACATCCAACAACTTCTAAACTGAACAAACATCCAGCAACTTCTAACCTGAACAAACATCCAACAACTTCTAACCTGAACAAACATCCAACAACTTCTAACCTGAACAAACATCCAACAACTTCTAACCTGAACAAACATCCAACAACTTCTAAACTGAACAAACATCCAACAACTTCTAACCTGAACAAACATCCAGCAACTTCTAACCTGAACAAACATCCAACAACTTCTAAACTGAACAAACATCCAACAACTTCTAACCTGAACAAACATCCAACAACTTCTAACCTGAACAAACATCCAACAACTTCTAACCTGAACAAACATCCAACAACTTCTAACCTGAACAAACATCCAACAACTTCTAAACTGAACAAACATCCAACAACTTCTAACCTGAACAAACATCCAGCAACTTCTAACCTGAACAAACATCCAACAACTTCTAAACTGAACAAACATCCAGCAACTTCTAACCTGAACAAACATCCCAACAACTTCTAACCTGAACAAACATCCAACAACTTCTAACCTGAACAAACATCCAACAACTTCTAACCTGAACAAACATCCAACAACTTCTAACCTGAACAAACATCCAGCAACTTCTAACCTGAACAAACATCCAACAACTTCTAAACTGAACAAACATCCAACAACTTCTAACCTGAACAAACATCCAACAACTTCTAACCTGAACAAACATCCAACAACTTCTAACCTGAACAAACATCCAACAACTTCTAACCTGAACAAACATCCAACAACTTGTAACCTGAACAAACATCCAACAACTTCTAACCTGAACAAACATCCAGCAACTTCTAACCTGAACAAACATCCAGCAACTTCTAACCTGAACAAACATCCAACAACTTCTAACCTGAACAAACATCCAACAACTTCTAACCTGAACAAACATCCAACAACTTCTAAACTGAACAAACATCCAACAACTTCTAAACTGAACAAACATCCAACAACTTCTAAACTGAACAAACATCCAACAACTTCTAAACTGAAAAAACATCCAACAACTTCTAAACTGAACAAACATCCAACAACTTCTAAACTGAACAAACATCCAACAACTTCTAAACTGAACAAACATCCAACAACTTCTAAACTGAACAAACATCCAACAACTTCTAAACTGAACAAACATCCAACAACTTCTAAACTGAACAAACATCCAACAACTTGTAACCTGAACAAACATCCGACAACTTCTTTACCCTGTTTCCCTTCCATCTCCAGGTACCATAGATACAAATGTGCTAAAGTGAGTTTTTGTTAGAGGAGTCATTTTTGGATTATGGAAGTGGGGATGCATGAGCTCAGAGGAAATGTACCTTATGTACTTGTAAAAGGTTGATAAATAAATACGGTTCCTAAAAGCACACATGGTCTGTAAATACTATTACTCTGTCGTTAAAATGACTTGAAAGTTCTCAAAGCATGCAATGGTAGGACTTGTGACTCGATTTGAGACTTGACTGCTTTTGACTTGGGACTTGACCCTGACTTTTGGACAAAGAATTTAGACTTAGTTGTGACTTGTAAACAATGACTTGGTCCCACCGCTGCAACATCTTCTTCACGAACTAAACATGTCGAAAGCTTCTTCACTGACCAAATGTCAGTGAACGTCAGCTGTACTATGACAGAAAATAAACTTCAAAACAAAGTCAAATTTTTTGTAAAATGATAAAAAAATAACAACTTGATGATAAATTAGGTGAATTGTCGGAAAGTGAATCGAACAATTCAATGAACAAAATCAATAGCAAATAAACAAGTAGTAAATTTCAAAGTGCAGGACTGCTTGTGGTTCTTAGAATCTCTAAAAGCACAGTTGGAGGTAGAGCCTTTATCCACCAAGCTCCTGTTTTATGGAATAAACTTCCAGCTCATGTAAGAGAGGCTGACACAGTTTCTACATTCAAAGTTAGACTTAAAACATTCCTCTTTGGACAGGATTATTGCCAGACTAGCTAGTAATCAGAGAATATTTAATTTACTGCTGCCTTATCTCACCTACTGTAAAGAAGGTTGGGAAAATAATTATAATTTTCATTACATTACAATCAGGCCATTGCGGCCTATTCCCTCTACTTAGTGGTCTTAGATTAGATTAATAACACATGTATATTGACATGCTAAAACTGCAGATTTTCTATTATTATTGTTACCATTCACTATCTGTCCCATAATTATGAAATTTACATGAAAATGTTTAAATAAAATTTCTATACCAATGAGTTTCTATCAGGCTGCTGGAAGTTAGAAGCTGGAGAAAGTATGGTGCTCAGGGGTTCTGTCCTCTATTACTTCACTTTTCCTCTATTCTTTATCATTTACCCAGTACTATATTTTATTTAGTTCATCATGCCTCTGTTCAGGGCAGTGCGATTCATATGTTGTCCCTGTTTGAGAGATTCCAGGTGGATCGTCTGTGCTCCTGTCTTTGGCTATGGACCTCACCCCCGGCTCGTCTCGCACCCCCAATTCCATCTGGATGAAGCCCATCTGATACACTATTCAAACCTGTCGATGTAGAGTTAGATAAGCTAATGTTTAACAGTTTTTAACAGTTCTAGCACATCGCCTGTCTGTCCTGGGAGAGGATCCCTCCTTCACGGGGACATCCCTGAGATTTCTTATTTTTTCTCCAAGATTGTTTTTTTTTTTTTTTCTTTACTAAGAAGGGGGTCTAAGGACAGGGATGTCAGCTTATCTTAATCATTAGTTTAGCAACCAGCTATTGTTTATATTTTTATGACTATGTTCTTTGCATAAATACCACTTTGAAGCCCATTGAGACAGCTATGGTTGTGATATTGGGCTAAAAAATAAAATTGAATTGAATAAACTAGTTCCCAAGAGATAAAAAGAGATGAAATGACAATAACATATTAAAATAGTTAATAAGAAATATAAAAGAGATGAAAAGACAAAAATAAATAAAAAGGTATCAATAGTAAAAGATAGATTAAAAGTAATAAGAATGAATAAAGAAAAGAAACGTGATTATATTAAAAAGAGATGAAATAATGTTTATTGTTAAGATATGAATAAACTGCATTTACAGCTTGACTGAAGTTTGAGACTTTAGAGAGAATTCAAACATGAAAACTGGACAGACTTAGCGCTGAAACACACCTGTAGAATGGTGTTCATGTAGATTGACTCGGTAACTGGACGTTTTTCCCCCCTTTGCCCAGTAGCTGCTGCCCACCTCGGTCCCCAGTAACCGCGGCGCCGCCCCTGGATGAAGGCCGCTGATCAGGCCGTGTGATGTCATTCTTTTTCCCGCAACAAGCCGCGGATGAAAGGACAAAATGAGCTCGTTCCAGAGCGACCGCAGCTTTTACAAACCCGCAGAAAAACGCAGGAACAACAGCGATGACGTAAGAGGGCCATCACGCATCAACACGCAGCCGCCGCCGCAGCTTCTCGACGACCTTCCCGTTTGAGCCGTTAAAACCCGTGCGTGAAAAATGTCGATGTTATGGAATCACAGAAATGTCGCGTTAACGGCGTTTACTGGAGCGCGCACACGCACGGGGACGGCGGCGTTTAACGGGCCTCCGCCCCGCTCCGACCGGACACGAACCGAAGCCGTTCTTCCTCCTCTTACCGTGACAACAGCGAGGTGGCGGGACTGCTGCGGGGCTGCTGCGGGGCGGCTCTCCTCCGTGCGGGATCGTTGTTTTCTTCGGTGGACTCCGGGGCGCGCGGCGGCGCGGGATGGGAGGGGCGTTTGGCTCGCGTCACCGCGAGGTCGCTCTGTGGTCCCAGACCGGATTATCCAACTGCGCTGGGGGGGGGGGGGGGGGGGGGGGGGGGGGGGCTGGCCCCCACCAGCCACCTCCCGCACCGGGACCCGTTATTTACCAACAGAGGCGAGGCAGACAAACAAAAAAACAGTCAAGGTCGCACCGACCTGCAGGGACCCCAGCCTGATGCACGACCCTCCCTTCATATTGAGGGGCAGTTGAATCAATGAAAGGGGTCAAGGGGAGGGGCCACATCTGAGAAGGAGGGGCAAAGGGAATAAAGCGCATTTATTGTTGTTGAAATGTGTTAACATGTTAAATATTAAATATCTGTGACGACATTGTGACCTTTAAAAGTCCAAATGTCCAACTGGGGCTGCACGGTGGTCTAGGGGTTACCACTCCTCCCTCACCGTGAGAAGGTCCTGGTTCAAATCCCAGATGGGTGTGGAGTTTTCCTGCTTTGGTTCCTGTGAGGATTTTCTCCAGGTCACCCCACACTCCAGAAACAGGACTCAGAGGTTCATTGGTGACACTAAACTGCCCCTTAGGTGTAAATGTGAGCGTGTGGTCCTGCGACCTGTCCACACACACCCCACTTTTTTCCAATAGTGAGTGGGATAGGCTCCAGCAACTCCATGACCCTGAAAGGGATAACACAGGTTCAGGGAAAGGATGGATGGATGGCAAAGTGTCCAACAAAGTAATGTAAAACTACATCCTCAATAAAGATGTCTAACATCTGGACCATCACTCTTCATAAAAATAGTCATTTCTTTCAGCCATGCCCTCCCAAATCCAAAAACCTCTGACCACCTTTTCTTCTTGAAGCTGGTTGAAGCCTCCAGATGAACTGATCTTGAACGTGAAAGTACAGAGGATATCAGGACTGTTCCTCTGGAGCAGCCGGAAGCTCAGAGGTTTCCTGCAGAAACTTTGCACGGGACGTGTTTGAGATCTGCTGCAGAGCATCAATGTCATGTTTTCTGATACCTGCAAAGTAAAAGTTCAAAGATTCTGACTTCCTTCTCATTCTGAAGTCTCAGTTTCCACTAAAATAAAAATACAAGTTGAACAATTTCAACCTACAAAACATCCATCTCTTGTTTCCAGACATGAACAAACTGTTCTGGTCCTTCAGGAACAAGAACCTTCTGTGTCTTACAGACTCGTTGCACAGAGGAGCAGCAGTCTTTAGCAGACCTGTTACTGGGCAGGTCATCATTGTAAATGAGAAACAGTTTTCAGCTGATGAGACCTCAAGTCATCTAAGATTTTCTGTCAGTTACTCACTAGTTCACAGTGAACGCCATCTAGTGTTGTTTCACTATGAATGCACATGGAGCACTTCAGGTGCAAACTACCAAACTAAATGTCACATTTTTTTCAATTTCTGTAGGAAAATGAAGCAGATATTTTTAATGAAGTAAACTGAACAGCAGATCACTGCAGTAACCACTAAACAGTCAACAAGCCTTTAATATAGAACCACTACATGTATTAAAAGCAAAAATGTCCAACAGAAAAGTGTTGTTTGTTAAATGATGAAGAAAAAACAATGACCTGCACTTCTCTTCAACATGGACTTCAAACCTTTTAAAAAACCCTCCTTTGATCATCACAGTGGAGGCGGGTCCATTGCTTCCACCTGTACCGAGTATGTCATTTAAAAAGAGAGCTTTGATTGGCTGTCAGAACAAAATAAATCACTGGACAGCACCTTTCGCAGTAACGCATCAGAGGACAGAGAGGAAGGTTTGGTTATGGTGGCAAAGCTGACTGAAAACCATGAGACTTCCTTTATGGTATTTTTAAATAACTGGTCAGTGTCGCTGATTCCTGATCTGATCTGACTGTTTCTCCTACTTTCTTTAGTGCTGTGCTGTTGTGGCTGTTCTTTGAAGAGCTTCAAGCTTCACCTGTAAAACGTAAGACAGAAACATTGCAAATCTGTTCTGCACAGTAACAAATGCTGTTTTTTTACTGCTGGTTTGTATTTGTTTTCAGCTTCCTTTCAAAGTGGCTCTAAAAATTTGGATGCAAGTAAGCCTCAACAAGCCTCCAATTACCATGCCCAGGTGCCACACTTTCAACCAGAACACCGTGCCAAAACCCGGCATAAGATCAAGGTGGTGCGCTACCGACTGGATCCTTGGTCCCAAGTATGGCTGAAGTCTGAAGTAGAGTCTTACCAAGTTGATCCAGACTCTCATGTGACGCGCTACCAGGTTGAGCCCCAGCAACAGGCTCAAGCAATTCGCCATCAAGCTGTGCCACAGCTTCAGTTTCAGGCTCAGCGGCAGATTCAGCCTAAGGAGGTGACCAACCAAGGCGGGTCACTGGCAGTGGAACCCAATCAGGAGCAACTACACTTTCACTCTCAGAAAGGGCCTTACCTGGCAGAGCACCTGAATCGGGGCCAGTTGTTTTCATATCAGACAGAACCTCAAAACCAGAAAGAATTACTTCAACCAGCACCCCATGTTTTAGTTCAAAGGACCCTCTACCAAGCTAAGCCCCCGACACAGACCAAAGAGCTGATCTACCAAAATAAACCTCTGACCCAAACGGTGTCTTTCCAGGCTGAGCCCCAGATTCAGGTGCAAGGAAAGCCCAACCAAATAAAAACCCAGACACAAGTGCAGGGACTGTCCTATGAAGTGGCACCTCAGTCAAAACTGGTATCTTTTCAGACTGACCCCCAGAATCAAATTCAAGGGTTGTCCTACCAGGCACAGCCTCAGTCCCAAGGGGTTTCGTTCCATTCAGAACCCAAAATTCAAGACAAAGGCCTTCCATACCAAGGAGATCACCAAATGCTGGCCCAAGGAATGTCCTACCAGGAAGATCTTCAGTCCCAGATGACCTCCTGCCAAGCTGAGCCTGAGATTCAGACTCAGTGGGTGATATACCGGGTAGAGCCTGAGTCCCAGGTGGCATTTTTGCAGATGGAGCCCCATATTCAAGGACAAGACATGCTTTACCAGACAGAGCACCAGACGCAGCCAGCCCAAGAGATGTCCTACAAGGTAGATCCTCCGTACCAAATGGTTTTCCATGAAGTCCAACCCCAGATTCAGTCTCAAATGCCATCCACTGATGCAGATCCTCAGTCCCAAACAATGACTCGCTCCATGACCAGCTCTCAGCACCAAGTGGTTTCCTATCAGACAGAGCCCCAGGTTCCAAGTGAAGCTTTGTCATCATACCAGTCTGAAGAATGTGCTTTTCACAGTGATGACCAAGGCTTTGAGCCACCAATGCCAGCCTAACCCATTTCAGATGCTGTTATTGTGAACCCAGATCCTGAGCACCAACAGCCTCTGCTAAGAATAAAGGCCCTTCAGCTCACACTTTGCTGACTTCCAGTTCAGCAAGTTGGAGGGTCTGTTTTTTTCCATTTATTTTTTTTGTTTTAAAGCTTGAGGATCATCAGAGCTTTGGCTGCTCTCAACAGTTCATCAAGAGGTCCCAGATGAAGGTGAGATTTGTTCCATTTTTCACAGCTTTTGTCTCCTGCTTTGACAAATGAATGTCATTTCAGGCTGGATCCCAGTGAAGGTTCACCTTCCCCTTCTTGGGCTCGACAGGATTCAGAAAATAAAATGTTGTGCCAAGCATCTTTCAAGGTTCAGAGATGTCTCTTGTTAAAGAACTAATAAACATCTTTCATTTGAAAAGAAACTTGGGGGCAGTAGACTGTGGCAGCTCAAAATGGAAAACTGAACAAACTTACGATTGAGTCCCATCAACTGCAGAAATATTTGCAGTAAAATATGAAGTTTTTAAATCTTTTTTTTTTTTTCTTCAAAAATATTAAGGAGGTGAACTTTCCATTTTCACTAAGAACATCTGTTTATAAGCGTGAGGATGTCTGACTCGGATGGATCTCCATCTTGGTGGGATGCTGTGGGAACCATTCCTCTCACGTCACTCTTTTGCAACTTTAATGACGCACATTTCTAGATTCGGTTCTTCACAAGTGAACTCCGAGTAATTCCTCTAGATGATTTTACAGAGAAACAAGGTAAAGATGACTTTGTGGCGCTGCCATGATCCGGAGGAGGAGCGGTCCACACTGGCAGAATCTTATCCATTTTTTTTTTTTCTAGTCTTACAAGAACACAGGTTTTTAAACATAAGATTTTAGGCACTTTTTCATGTCCTTATTTTTAGTGTTTGAATCAAATTTTTTTTTTTTTTTTAAAAAGGGGTCCAAAACTCTTAACTTGCAGAGAATGTCCCTGTCTTCTCATGCTTAGAGATCTGTGTGCAGTGGCCTCTGACATAATTGTAAGCCTGTACAATAGATGGCAGCATTTCATTTGACAATTTAAATTTAAGTCAACTATTGAGCTGTTCCATATGCCTGAATAGTGTGAAGACTAAGGGGTGGACTTCATACAAGAAAAGGTTTTTTTTTTTTTTTTTTTTTTCCCCTCTTGTGCAGCAAAGCTCATCCATCTGGAGTAATGAGAGGATGCCACCATAACCCTGTGGTTCCTCTTTGTACTTGTAAAGAAAAATGGATTGTAAAGCAGATGTTGATGCTCTGATATCAGGTGGGAACGTATCATGGTGCTGCATCACTCTGAACAGGTTTCAGCCTTTGATGCTTTGATTTTTTTTTTTTTTTTTTCTCTGCAGACACTCAAATAATTTCACTTCAATTAACCTGAACACCGAAACCTCTACAGTTTTTTTTTTAAACTAGATTATGAAGTTTAGTGATTTACACTTCCCTTCATTAACCTTCGTGCCTCAGCAGAAATATTTTTTGAGACATTTTCTGCTCTTGATGCCTTTTGCTAATAAACTCTTTAAAATCACTTCCTAAAGAGAAAATGGTGTCAGTCTTTTCTGTGAATCTAAAGAGTATTTGCTCCTCAGACATTTTTGATGTGATAGGGACTCGAACGGGGTTCCTCTCTGACATGCACTCCTATTGATGAAAAACCACATCCTTTGAGATGCTGATGGGTCACATTTTTCAAATCAATGTGAGCAGATTTGACACTTTTTACCAAATGGGTCACTGTAGGAGGATTTATGTTAAAAGAACCGTTCAGGCAGTTTCTTCATGGCCATATGTCTTAAGTGTGGCAGCATGAGATGAAAGACTTCAACTCAAAAGAAACCTCATTTATACCATGAAAAATGAGTAGATTTTTTTGTGTAAGCGTCTCTTGGGATGTTTAACTCAGTTGACCCAAATGTGTTCTGTAGAGATCAGTGACAAAGAAGAGTAACTATACAAGAGAAGAACCATGAGAGTGCAGCTTTAAAAAACCAGAGGAGGCCATGAAAAAAACCGAAGTCTTTGTCCAATAAGCATAGGATCAGAAGTATGTCATCTGCATAAAGTAACATCTAAACCTGATACTTCTACTGCCAACCTGTGTGAACACTTTTTTTATTTCCTCATCTTTTACATCTAATTCTCCATTTCAGTGCCTAGTTTTCTATTTTAACTGTAGTCTGTCCAGTTTGAACTTTATTGTCCAAACCAATTCAAGATGGTGTTTCGTTGGAACCTGTGGGTCTAAAAAAGGATTCATGTAGGTTTTAGTTTGATCAAATATCTCAACCTAAAGCTTCAGACATAATGGCTGTTTCTCCTTTTCATAGGTTTAGAATGTTTGATATTCCCACTTTAAATGAAAAAAATAAAATAAATGGATAAAGAAAGAGAAACTGTAAAGCCTTCTCCTGTCTCACAAAGTAATTTTGAGATGGAGGAAAGCAAATTAGGATTTCTTAAACAGCTGCGAGTCATAAGTGGCTCCGCCCACATTGGTTCCACCTGTTTTCAGTTGAGTTTTTAGAACATTTTCTAAGGTCTGCTCTTCTTTCTCATTGTGAAAAGCAAGAAGAAATCAAGTGGATTCATTAGGTTAGCAGAGTGTTGTTGTTTTAGACCACTAGCTAAAACCATGGGACAAACTCAAAGGTAATGTCTGTTTCCAATCGCTGCTAATTCTCTATGACATTGTTAAATGGCCGGTGCTTCTCCATCACCAGGACTTCCTACCTCAGTGGTGTGCTGCTGTTATGGCTGCTGTTCTTAAAGAAGAGTCATGCAAGTGTAAAATGTAAGGCTCAGGTAAAAATTACCTTTGTTTGGCGTATTTCATCATAGTTTCTTTGAATCAAGGCTTTTTTTTTTTTATTTGCACTCAATATTCTATGTAGATGATGGGGATTTTTATTTTTGTGACACTAATAGTATGGAATGTTTATAATCCTTTTGGGTCACTGCTCAACAGCTTCTCATGGCTTTGAGTTGGGCACATGGGAGTCGCAGGTTCCTGGCTTTGAGTTTATGCCGCAGCACCAGATTTCCTCAGCCCAGCCTCAGGCTCCTCACTTTCCATCAGTTAGTTCTCAGATGCATTTTCTAACATCAGGGCCTAAAGCACCTCACAACCAGCCCAAGCAAAAAGACCAGGATCAGAGACAAGAAGATCAGCCAGTGCTTCAACCCCAGACACTCAGCTACCAGCCAAAATCTCTTTCTTGGTCACTGAACCACAAAGATGATATTCGACCTGACGGACCTGACCACCATCAAAGACCTCTGCCTTTGGGATATAGCTTCCCTCGAAAACCTGGGAACCAGGTACTTGGTCGTCAGCAAAGACCGCAGTCTCAAAATCGTGGTTATCTCAAGGTATCTCAGCCAGAGATACCAAGCCGCCAACAGAGACCTCAGGCTCAAGATCATGACTACTCTCAGAAACCTGATTCCCTGGTACTAAATCGGCAGCAGAGAACTCGGCCTGGGGTATTTAGTTATTCCCCCAAATCTAACCTTGAGGCTCCTAGTCAACACCACAGAACCAAATCTCAGAGTAACAGTTACATCCTGAAACCACAATCTGAAATGCCAACCCATCAGGAGAGAACCCAGGGTTACCTCCAAAAACCTCTACCAAAAACATCTCCTCATCAGCAGAGACCTCATGGGTACTCATGGAAACCAGCCCATCAGCAGCGATCCAATGGTTACCTCCAGAAACCTCAACCTGGGGTACAAGCCCAGCAGCGATCTCATGGTTACCTCCAGAAACCTCAACCTGGGGTACCAGCCCAGCAGCGATCCAATGGTTACCTCCAGAAACCTCACCCTGAGCTACCAGCCCAGCAGCGATCCAATGGTTACCTCCAGAAACCTCAACCTGGGGTACAAGTCCAGCAGCGATCCAATGGTTACCTCCAGAAACCTCAACCTGGGGTACAAGCCCAGCAGCGATCCAATGGTTACCTCCAGAAACCTCAACCTGGGGTACAAGCCCAGCAGCGATCCAATGGTTACCTCCAGAAACCTCAACCTGAGGTACAAGCCCAGCAGAGATCTCATGTTTACTTCAAGAAACCTCAACCTGCAGCACAAGCCCAGCAGAGCTCCAATGGTTACCTCCAGAAACCTCAACCTGAGGTACCAGCCCAGCAGAGCTCCAATGGTTACCTCCAGAAACCTCACCCTGAGGTACCAGCCCAGCAGCGATCCAATGGTTACCTCCAGAAACCTCAACCTGGGGTACAAGCCCAGCAGCGATCTCATGGTTACCTCCAGAAACCTCAACCTGGGGTACCAGCCCAGCAGCGATCTCATGGTTACCTCCAGAAACCTCAACCTGGGGTACAAGCCCAGCAGAGCTCCAATGGTTACCTCCAGAAACCTCAACCTGGGGTACAAGCCCAGCAGAGCTCCAATGGTTACCTCCAGAAACCTCAACCTGCAGCACAAGCCCAGCAGAGATCCAATAGTTACTCCCAGAAACTTCAACCAGAGGTACCAATGCCTCAGCAGAGATCTCGTGCTTACTTCCAGAAACCACAACCTGAGGTACCAACGCCTCAGCAGAGACTTCAGTATTACCTCCAGAAACCTCAACCTGAGGTACAATCCCAGCAGAGATCTCGTGTTTACTTCCAGAAACCTCAACCTGCAGCACAAGCCCAGCAGAGATCCAATAGTTACTCCCAGAAACTTCAACCAGAGGTACAAACTCAGCAGAGACCTCATGGCTACCTCCTGAAACCTCAACAAGAGATGCCATCTAATCAGCAGAGACTTCAACCCATCAGTGATGTCTACTTCCAGAAACGTAAGCCTGAGAAGCCAAGTACTCAACAAAGAAAACCTCAAGTGCACGTTTCTAATGCAAACTACCAGCTGAAACCTCAGCTTCAAATTCATGATGATTTAGTAAAACCTGAGGCTCCGGTTCCTAAATACCAGAAGAGAACCCAGGTTGAGAGTCATGGCAATCCCAATCAACCTCTGTTTCAGGAGCAGAGCCACCAACAAATGATCCCGTCTTATAGCCTTAATTCCATGTTGTCTCGTTACTTTAAGAAATCTGTTCCTCAAACATCAAGTAACCAACAGGGTGGACTTGGCTTTCAACTAAGTTCTCAGTCACTGCCTCCAAGCTACCAACAGAGACCTCAGCACCACAAGTATACTGTCCAGGAGCGTGGTTATCATCAGAATCCTCATCTCCAAAGCTTCAGACACAAATTAAGTTCTGAGGCACCATTGTCAGACCTTCACCAGAACCCCCTTTATCTCAAGAGACCTACCTACCAGGTGCACCCTGAACTTCAAGGAGGCAGGTCTAAGCAGCAGAAGTCTAGTAACATGCAGGACCTTCAGCCAGAGAAGTCAAGCCACCAGATGAGGCCACTCCAACAGGGCACCAGCTTTCTGCAAGGTTCTCAGCCCCAAATACAGTTTCCATCAGGGCTTCAGGCCAAAACAAGTGCTCAACAGAAAACACAGTCTCAAGAGGAGCACAGGGAAGGGTCCAGGCCCCAATTCCTAATCCCTCAGGAGAGATTCACACCTCAAATGCTTGGTCACAGGCAAGGCTCAATGGCCCAACATCAGGTATCTGAACCCCACACTCTGCAGCCACAAGGGCCTCAAGCGCCAGACCACAGACAAGGTCCTTGGCTCTGGGCTTCTAGATATGCCATGTTTGGCTCCCCTGGCTCAAGTCAAAATGAGGAATGAAAAAAGTCAAAGGTGAGTGTTGAGCACCTTGATGTCATTTTGGTTTGATGTTTTCTAAAGAAATGTTCTTCGTTTTCAGTGATTCTGACTCACTTTGCAGCAGGAGAAGACAAAGATGAGCTTTAATTTGTTTTTCACTCTTTCATTTAAGAATTTCATGCAGGTTATGTTGTAGGTGAATTAAAATAGTGATGAAGCCCATTCTGTGTGGAGCTCCTTTGTGTGCTTAAAGGCCCGGTTCTGAGTAAAACTATCAAACAAGTGAAGTTTTTCACTTTTGGGGTTTGATTAAATTTAAGGGCGTGTCTTGTTTTTCCAGGTGTGTGAACCCAGAAAAGCTTCAGGCGTTTTGTCCAATTGCTGTTTTCAGAAAATTGTCCATGAATGGAGCGAACTCCAACCACTATGTCCGCTCTATTTCCCCCTTTTTGTTCTTTTTTTAAAATTTTTTGGTCCACTTCCAGCCAACTGTTTTCCCCGAAAAACCCTGTGTGACGCAGATTCTCGTGTCATCTGCGCAGAAACCCATAAGAGGTCACTTTTCTTCTGTACACTTCTTGGACGTCTGTAGCTCTTCAACTCTTTCGTCTCTTTAGCTCATTTAGCTATCATAATATTCAGCTCTTTGAAGGGATTACTGCTTGAAAGTTTCAATTTTATAACTTTTCAACTTCTTAAACTATTCAACCAACTACCGCTTTTTTAACTTGATTGAAAATGGCTTGTGGAATCTTCAAACCTACTTTTTATAACTAAAAACTTTCAGCTCTTCAAAACAATAGAACTCAAGCAGACTTTCAGCTTACAGAAACCATTCAATTTTTAAACTATTCAGCAGACTTTGGGCTCTTGAACTTTGATTTTTCTTTTTAAAACTCCTTACGGTTTTTGAGAGATCGCAGGTCAAAGTGGACAGTTATGAATGCAAAAGGAGTGGCAGTTGGAGTCAGAGTAGGAAGACGCCAACCCTTTTCGTAGAATCACTTTGCTCAATCTCTGCCACCTCACAAAAGGTTTTTCCTGGCTTTCAGACAATGCCACCTCACAGCTGCCCCAATATCGGCAAAAACGTCTCCCATTGACCTTAATACATTTCTTTAGAAAGTTCTTGTCACTTCCTGTTGTTAACTTGCGATTACTGCTGAACTGCTGGTCCTAAAAACCTGTAAATCACAGTAGTTGCAGTCCATCCTCTCTGGGTTCTGAGGGTGTTTTTTACGCAGTAAAACAGTTTCAGAGAAATGAGCATTTGAGCCATGTCAAAACTGTTGCTGTCAAAGAGAAAAGCTTCTGCGTCCTCCTTCTCTTCCTCTGCCTGTGAAAATAGCCGTTTCCATGGCGACTGCAGAACTCTTACACTGCAGGATCGGTTCCACTGTTCTTCAAAGACAAACTAATGTTCATTTTTCACTGTTTACTTTAAAGACCGGCTCAGTATTCCTGAGTCCACCTCGAAACTGGAAGGTTGTGAGGCTGAGGCATTCCAAATCTTCCACCAATGGGAGCCAGTGACTCAATGCTTGATGCTCAACTTAAAGGTGTTGTATTGGGGGGTAAACCAGCAAAAGCTTCCTGTGGGTGTCTGTGTCTGCAGCTCACGCTCCTCCAGGGACGGGTCAAATGCAGTTAAGGTTCATGCACCTAGAAGCAGGACAACTTAAAGGACTTTAACTTTAAATCTGTAACAGACATTTACACATTTGCAAACTAAACTCAGTTTGTTTGAGAGATACTGATGTGTTTTGTGCTAATTTGGCATTTAGCATGTATTTTAGCAACATGCTAGCTGGTTTGGCCAGAAATATTTGTTTTTTTTAAGCTAATTTGGAGTTTATCTTATATTTTAGTATTATGCTAACTAGCTTGGGTAAATTAGACATCTTTTCAGTTTTTTAGGCTGTTTTCAGCTATCAGTTTTATCTTCAGTAATAGGATTCAGTTTACAGCATTCACACTAGCATTATCACAGGTAATGCTATAGATCTAGTTCTGGTCAGTCCAGTATGGAATGTCCTTCATCTGGTTAAATGTGTGGTCTGTCATATCAGGACGCAAAATTGTGAATCATTTACAAAAAAAAAAATATCTGTTTGAACTCAGACTGCAGAGGAGAACCGGTCGTTTTTTGACTCGTTCAGGAAGCACCTGTCGGAGTCTGCCTCCACATTCCTACAGTGGCTTCAGCCCCTGAACGCAGCACGAGAGCCAGCCCAGCTCTGGCGGATCTCCGCCTCCTGTCTCTCCCGGTGCGGATCGCAGTTCGTCCCTGAACCCGCCGGAGGAGGTGCAGCTGGAGCCCGCACAGACCGGAGCCCGCAGAGATGTCCCTGCTGTGCGTGAGAGGTACGTTTTCACGCACAAGTGCGGGAAGAGAACTGACCTGGGGCTGCGAGCTACAGGTCGGACCGTTTAGGATAAAGTCGGTTCTGATTTTAACGGCCAAATCCAGTAGTTTTATCAAACTGAAACTCAGAGTTCAGGGTTGGAATGACTGAAAAGGAACAAAAAGTTTCAAAGAATCCCAATTTGATGCGCGCTGGTCCGGCTCCTGCTGGTCCAATTCTCCCAGAGTTCTGTTCCTCATGAGACCTTTTCTCCATCAGAGAGGAGCATCTCTGAGGAGGTGCTGCTGCATTTTTAAACTTTTGAGAATCACGTGAAACCCTCAGTGTTGGAAGTTCTGCAGAAGCTGATCCTGGAAATGGTTTTCATTGCGTTTAGATGAATGTGACGGAACTTCAGATCCTTTATGATCTTTTGTGAAGTCGGATCTTTTCTATCTGCTTCGCTGTGGTTTTATTTATTTTGTGACTTCAGCTGTTTCTAACTTTTCTAAACATAAGTCCTTGACCTAATTTCAGAACCTCTTTAACTGGTTCTGCTGACTGAGCATTTCCTCCGGTGTCTGGATCTTTTTTGGTCTCGATGGTTTCTCAAAGCTCTTCTGTAGCTCCAATGAGCTGTCAGAGTAGCTTCAGTGTCAGCTCATTGGAGCATCTGTCCAACCCCCTGAAGCTGATCGAGCAGCTCCTGCATCCGTCCTCCATGAGGCTGGCGGCGGTTTGTGTCAGAGGAATGCAGACAAACCTGCAGCCTGACTGAACTTCCTGGTGGAGGAATGACATTCCTGTGAGTTCTGTCAAAATGCAGAACACTCTTTAAGATCAGATCTGTGTTCGGAATGAGGAGAAACCTCCTTCCCTAAAGAAAAGCATCATGGCAAGTGGCTGAACGTGCAGACCACCATGCATTGAACTGACAGTGGAACCAGCAAAGCTTGAGCGGCTGTTTGGATTGGGGGGGTGGACTAATCCTCAGGCCATCTGCTGCGTGCTGCGTTCATGCAGGACGCTGGAATCCGCCTCTGCCTTCTGTCCTTCACGGTTTGTGTTCCTGGTCTTCCTTCTGCTTCAAAGAAGTTCCACATTTCCTGAAGGTTCAGTCAAATGGTATTTTTTATGATACGTGTCTGACTCAGGCCACGACTCCTTCAGGAAACCGGTCCATCAGTGATCTGAGTCTCCAAGATTAAAGGCATCAGAGGTGAAGAAGCAGATAAACAAGACAAGATGTTTCTGGTCTGATTAGTTAAAAGATGGAGAACTCTCAGACAGGAAACAGGTAAAAGAATAAAAAACGTTCTCACAGGAACCAGGTGTTATAGATGAAGACTGTTCTCACAGGAACCAGGTGTTATAGATGAAGACTGTTCTGACAGGAACCAGGTGTTATAGATGAAGACTGTTCTGACAGGAACCAGGTGTTCTAGATGAAGACTGTTCTGACAGGAACCAGGTGTTCTAGATGAAGACTGTTCTTACAGGAACCAGGTGTTCTAGATGAAGACTGTTCTTACAGGAACCCCGTGTTCTAGATGAAGACTGTTCTTACAGGAACCCCGTGTTCTAGATGAAGACTGTTCTTACAGGAACCCCGTGTTCTAGATGAAGACTGTTCTTACAGGAACCAGGTGTTATAGATGAAGACTGTTCTTACAGGAACCCCGTGTTCTAGATGAAGACTGTTCTTACAGGAACCAGGTGTTATAGATGAAGACTGTTCTTACAGGAACCAGGTGTTATAGATGAAGAACGTTCTTACAGGAACCCGGTGTTCTAGATGAAGAACGTTCTTACAGGAACCCCGTGTTCTAGATGAAGAACGTTCTTACAGGAACCCCGTGTTCTAGATGAAGAACGTTTTGATAGAACCAGGTGTTGTAGATGAAGACTGTTCTTACAGGAACCAGGTGTTGTAGATGAAGACTGTTCTTACAGGAACCAGGTGTTGTAGAGAAGACTGTTCTTACAGGAACCAGGTGTTATAGATGAAGACTGTTCTTACAGGAACCCGGTGTTCTAGATGAAGAACGTTCTTACAGGAACCCGGTGTTCTAGATGAAGAACGTTCTTACAGGAACCCGGTGTTCCAGATGAAGAACGTTCTTACAGGAACCCGGTGTTGTAGATGAAGAATGTTCTGATAGAACCAGGTGTTGTAGATGAAGACTGTTCTGATAGAACCAGGTGTTGTAGATGAAGAATGTTCTGATAGAACCAGGTGTTGTAGATGAAGACTGTTCTTACAGGAACCAGGTGTTATAGATGAAGACTGTTCTTACAGGAACCAGGTGTTATAGATGAAGACTTTTCTTACAGGAACCAGGTGTTCTAGATGAAGAACGTTTTGATAGAACCAGGTGTTATAGATGAAGACTGTTCTTACAGGAACCCCGTGTTCTAGATGAAGACTGTTCTTACAGGAACCCCGTGTTCTAGATGAAGACTGTTCTTACAGGAACCCCGTGTTCTAGATGAAGACTGTTCTTACAGGAACCAGGTGTTATAGATGAAGACTGTTCTTACAGGAACCAGGTGTTCTAGATGAAGAACGTTTTGATAGAACCAGGTGTTATAGATGAAGACTGTTCTTACAGGAACCAGGTGTTATAGATGAAGAACGTTCTTACAGGAACCCGGTGTTCTAGATGAAGAACGTTCTTACAGGAACCCCGTGTTCTAGATGAAGAACGTTCTTACAGGAACCCCGTGTTCTAGATGAAGAACGTTTTGATAGAACCAGGTGTTGTAGATGAAGACTGTTCTTACAGGAACCAGGTGTTGTAGATGAAGACTGTTCTTACAGGAACCAGGTGTTGTAGAGAAGACTGTTCTTACAGGAACCAGGTGTTATAGATGAAGACTGTTCTTACAGGAACCCGGTGTTCTAGATGAAGAACGTTCTTACAGGAACCCGGTGTTCTAGATGAAGAACGTTCTTACAGGAACCCGGTGTTGTAGATGAAGAATGTTCTGATAGAACCAGGTGTTGTAGATGAAGACTGTTCTTACAGGAACCAGGTGTTATAGATGAAGACTGTTCTTACAGGAACCAGGTGTTATAGATGAAGACTTTTCTTACAGGAACCAGGTGTTCTAGATGAAGAACGTTTTGATAGAACCAGGTGTTATAGATGAAGACTGTTCTTACAGGAACCAGGTGTTATAGATGAAGACTATTCTTACAGGAACCAGGTGTTATAGATGAAGACTGTTCTTACAGGAACCAGGTGTTATAGATGAAGACTGTTCTTACAGGAACCCGGTGTTATAGATGAAGACTGTTCTTACAGGAACCCGGTGTTCTAGATGAAGAACGTTCTTACAGGAACCCGGTGTTCTAGATGAAGAACGTTCTTACAGGAACCCGGTGTTGTAGATGAAGAATGTTCTGATAGAACCAGGTGTTGTAGATGAAGACTGTTCTGATAGAACCAGGTGTTCTAGATGACGAACATTCTTACAGGAACCAGGTGTTGTAGATGAAGACTGTTCTGATAGAACCAGGTGTTCTAGATGAATGTTCTGATAGAACCAGGTGTTCTAGATGAATGTTCTGATAGAACCAGGTGTTCTAGATGAAGAATGTTCTGATAGAACCAGGTGTTGTACATGAAGACTGTTCTGATAGAACCAGGTGTTCTAGATGAATGTTCTGATAGAACCAGGTGTTCTAGATGAAGAATGTTCTGATAGAACCAGGTGTTGTAGATGAAGACTGTTCTGATAGAACCAGGTGTTCTAGATGAAGAACGTTCTTACAGGAACCAGGTGTTCTAGATGAAGAACGTTCTTACAGGAACCAGGTGTTCTAGATGAAGAACGTTCTTACAGGAACCAGGTGTTGTAGATGAAGAACGTTCTTACAGGAACCAGGTGTTGTAGATGAAGACTGTTCTGATAGAACCAGGTGTTGTAGATAAAGAACGTTCTTACAGGAACCAGGTGTTCTAGATGAAGAACGTTCTTACAGGAACCAGGTGTTGTAGATGAAGAACGTTCTTACAGGAACCAGGTGTTGTAGATGAAGACTGTTCTGATAGAACCAGGTGTTCTAGATGAAGAACGTTCTTACAGGAACCAGGTGTTCTAGATGAAGAACGTTCTTACAGGAACCAGGTGTTCTAGATGAAGAACGTTCTTACAGGAACCAGGTGTTGTAGATGAAGAACGTTCTTACAGGAACCAGGTGTTGTAGATGAAGACTGTTCTGATAGAACCAGGTGTTCTAGATGAAGAACGTTCTTACAGGGACCAGGTGTTCTAGATGAAGAACGTTCTTACAGGAACCAGGTGTTGTAGATGAAGAACGTTCTTACAGGAACCAGGTGTTGTAGATGAAGAACGTTCTTACAGGAACCAGGTGTTGTAGATGAAGACTGTTCTGATAGAACCAGGTGTTGTAGATGAAGACTGTTCTTACAGGAACCAGGTGTTGTAGATGAAGAATGTTCTGATAGATCCAGGTGTTGTAGATGAAGAATGTTCTGATAGAACCAGGTGTTGTAGATGAAAAACGTTCTTACAGGAACCAGGTGTTATAGATGAACGTTCTCACAGGAACCAGGTGATGCAACTGGAGAACATTCTTACATAAACAGTACGTAAGAACAGGGTAAAAGTGTGAATCAATAGTGGTTGTTGACGGAAATGAAGACGTTTGTTTGGTCAGAATGACAGAAATTGCTTCCCGTGTTAATCGGCACACAGTCCTGGTTTCTGTGGACCTTTCCCTCCATGCAGGACACTGCAGCATGAAAATGGGACGTCCTGCTTTAGGAATTCCTGCAAGCCTGCTGGGAACGCCCACTTCACCTGGAACTCTTAATGTGAGGAAGCCATCATATGTTCCTGCTTCTAATGAAAATCGTGACGGGAATTTTGTCCCAAAAGAGACAGAAACAAAACAGTTCTTTTTTCCTTTGCCAGTTTCCCTGAGATGTATTTTTCTTCTTGCCTGGTTCAACTCCACAAAAATGACTTGTTTTAGTCGTTTTTTATCACGTGAAGCTCAGAAAGTGGAGCGGATCAGCGTCTCTGCTGCAGATGTGATGTGACGTAACGCCCTGCAGCTCCTGGTTAATCCAGGTGAACTGGTGATGGCTGCTGCTACACTCTTCCTTTAGGAAGCTCCTCCCCTCCGACAGTTCCTCAGTTTGTTTCTCCAGATTCTGAAAAGTCTGAAGAAAAAGGTTTAATTCTACTTTTTTGGGTCTGTACAGAGCAGCTGGGTCAGGATCAGGGCTTTAGCTCAGAGATTATTCTCAGCAGCACGCATCCTTTCATACAGTCATGTGACGCATGCCCCGCCCTCTCCACTAATGCTTAGCCCCTGTGATGCTGACATCCACGCAGAGCAAACCTTAGGGACTCCTGCCTGCTGGTTCTGCTGAGTTGAAGTAGCTTTTCCCCTCTTCCCTCTTTCTTTTTAAAAAAAAAGTTGTTCCTCAGACGCCGCAGGAGATTGAGAGGATCTGAACTCAGCGAAAGGTTCCACTGACCAATCATCTTTCAGAACACCAGCTATTGTTCTTATTTTGACTGACTTTATGTTCTTTTCCATGAATACGGGTGTGAAGCCCATGGTTGTGATATGGGGCTGCAGAAATAAGGACGGGTCGGGGATTTCTGTGAGGGGGCACAGATTCAAACACTGCTTTTGTTTCTAGAAGAAGAGTGGGAGCAGTCGTACAGATGTTCTTCACTTTTCAGAAATAACACACTGTAAACACACTCTTACTAACGCATAACGATCATTATAACGCACAAGAGTCCTCGGGTTGAAATGAGTTAAAGGAGGATGATGGAAACGAGTAAAACGAGCTGCAGGTGTTTCCAGATTCTTTGAAATGCTAACCCTGATGTTCCTGCAGAAATACGATCAAATCAGTGTGAAACATGAAAACTCGCCAGCGCTCCAGGAGAAAACCTTTATTTCAAAAGCTAATTTAGTCAAATCAAGTAAAGAATTATTTCTAAACATGTTGGAAAATCCTTTCTATCTTTGATGGAATCAGACTTTTACATCCTTTAATATTTAATATAATTTATTCTACGTTAACGGTGTCGTTCTTGAAAATCTAAAAAATAACAGAAATGGTTTGAGAATAAATTCTGAAGTTGGTTTTATCAGACAGTCAAGGTTGACCGGTGGATCCACGGTCCAGTTGGCTCTGGACCAACAAGGCCAGCAGCTTTCCTGTTAGACGGCCCGACACTAATGAGCGCTGACGGCGTCCGCTCTGTGTCCCGTCAGGAATCCAATGAACGTATTGATCTCTATTTGTAATGAGATTCTTTCAAATTACATTGACTTCAATGAGACCTGAAGGGCCTGTAGACATTTGTTCCTGTGCACAGCCCAGATTCCACCAAGAGGAAGTGGATGGTGGATCAATCGTCTTCTTGAATCTTAGCTCCTCTGAAGGTCTTTTCCTTCTGCAGAGCTCCTGTCTGCACAGCGGCTCCGCCCCACTGTAACCAACAGCACCGCCAGTCAACCAGATGATTCCATACTCAGCAGGTCATCAGAGGGAAGTCCTCCGGTGATGGACCATCTGGTGTCCTGGACTGATTTAGGCTTAACGGCCAACGATGGTCTTCAACCAGTCCTTACTGCAGTCTACTGTACCCGCATGTCTGAAGTCCTCAGTCATCATCTAGGAGGTAACCTGCAGCGCTACCACCACTGAAGAAAGCCAGCAGAGAATGGACTTTCTCAGGCTGTTAAAGAAGGTCAACCTGGAGAGGAACTGCTGGTGTCCTTCTACCGCTGCTCCTTTGAGAGCATTTTAACGTCCTGTGTTTGAGCTGGTTTTCCAGCTGCACAGCGGCAGACTGGAAAGCCCTCCAGAGGGTCACCTCAACAGCCCAGAAGATTATTGGTGGTCCTCTGCCATCTCTGGAAGAACTATACAGATCCCGCTGCCTCAGAAAAGCTGGAAACATCTCACGTGATTCATTCCAGCCTGGACACTGTTTACACTGCTGCCCTCAGGCAGAAGATACAGGACAACGAAAGCAAAGACGGAGAGATTCAACAACGCTTTTTATCCAAGAGCTGTTACGCTGTTAAATGCTGATGGAATTGAAGTGCCTTTTTCATGCCATTTTAACCTTGTATGTGCTTGAATTTATGTATTGATCAATTTAATTTCATTTATTTACTTATTTTATAATTGCCCTGAAAGAGGAATGTACTGCACTGAATTTGGTTGTAATATATACAATAATAATAAAGTTATTCATTCATCCTCAGATTGTGGAGGTACTGTGAAGAGTCCAGGAGTATTTTGTCTGGAGAGGATCAAGATGAGGATTCTGATGCTGGTTGAAAATGACCTCATCTCTTGAATTATTAGATTATGCTGCTTCTATGCGAAGGTTGTTTCCTGTCAGGGTTCACCTCATCAAATCATCTGCCTCCTTCTGAGCTTGTCCTCTCACAGTAACTGTCCGCATGCTCGCCTCATCCACAAACCTCTTTGGTTTTCCTTGAGGCCTGTTTTGCAGCTCCAACCTCAGCATCCTTTAATGTTAGTTCTGCAAACACTGTGACACATTTCAGTCTGGTTCAACCAAACATGTTACAGAAGTTAAAAGGAATCTGGATCAGAGCGTTAGAAAATTACATCAAATATCCCAAAAAAGCAAAGTTCAGATACTATCATATATAAATTTACTCTAGTATATCTTTATACTACAGTTTATAGACATGCTATAGTAATAGTATATCTACATACATTTAGTATACTTTATATACAAATATAGTGGGGATTGAAAGTTCGGGCACCCCAGGTAAAATGTTCTATTCTTTTACATAAGGAACTTAAGGAAAGATTGAAAAATCTCCTAAAGGCATCAGTTTACAGATGAGACATTCGTTTAATAGGTCTAAAAGAATTAGGCTTTATTTCCATCATTAAATTGAAATGGTTTCTTTCAAGCAATCAGACAAGAATAATACACAATCGATCAACAGAGGTTTACATCCAGTAAAAAGCCAAATATGTCAAACACAGAATAACTGGCATCAAATGATAGATTGGTTCAAAGGAAGTGGGAGGAAGCGAATTTATATAATCCCACCCCGACTCGACCACACCATTTACTTTACATGAAATCTAAACTAATGCTGCATGGTGGCGCAGTGGTCAGAGCTCTTGCCTCACAGCAAGAAGGTTCCCAGTTCAAGTCCTGGCTGGGGGATTTGAACCAGTGTCACCAATGGGGACCTTTCTGTGTGGAGTTTGCATGTTCTCCTCGTGCATGTGTGGGTTTTCTCCGGGGACTCCGGCTTCCTCCCACCATCCAAAAACATGCTTCATAGGTTAATTGGTCACTCTAAATTGTCCTTAGGATGTGAGTGTGCATGAGTGTGTGACTGTGGCCCCTGCGACAGACTGGCGACCAGTCCAGGGGCGTCCCCTGCCTTCGCCCATGAGTGGCCGGGTTAGGCTCCGGCAGCCCCGTGACCCCGAAAGGGATAAAGCGGTTCAGAAAATGAAAAAAAAAAAAAAAAAATGAATGAAGGATGAAATGATCATTTCCAGTTTGTAAGTTAGCAAATATTTATAGCTTCCAAACACAGATTCAGGTCATTAAGAATCCTTAAGTAACAATAAATCACGTGACTGTGTAAGTAGATGTCATACTTTTTCAGACCTTATCATAGCAGATGCAGATCAATAATCAATCATCAAATATAAATAAACAGAATGTTTTCCATTAGAAAACCATTAAAATAACTCAAATGCCAAACATTAGAAAAACAAATATATGCAGATTATTTGTTTATTTTTCATTAGAAATGAAATGTCAGAAATGAGAGCTCCAGTGTTCATCTCAACACACAGCTGGTTGTTGCCCTCTGTAGAAGTGGATCTGTTTGGGCCCGGCGGCAGTTCTGCTGACCTTCAGCTGATATCGTAGCAAAGTGAGATGTCTGCAGGTCTGAGGTCTCTGCTGAAATCTAGTGTCTTTTAGAGACAGCACTTGTCCTTAGACGCCATGGTTTTCTTGAAATGATATTTGACTCTCAGCTTCATTTTATTGCTCAGACATTAGTAATCAATCACTTCTCAAAGTCTTTCATGTTGATGAGCAGTACCGCAGAACGGTCCGGTGGACCTCGATCCTGGAGCCTGTAACCCGGGTGTTTTGTATTTGATTGTTGTTCAGCCTTTCTTTTAGTTAAGTGATCATTTAAAATAGACCTCTGTGCCTTTCAGGTTCTTCCTCTGCTTCATCAGAGCTTCTGCTTCACAAACCTGAAAAGGATCGTTGGTTTATCCGACTCCTTCCTCTTGGGAAGCGATCGGCAGGACTCATGGTGTTTAGATCCAGGAAAACTCCCTTAGACGTGAGAAACGTTCAACTTGAGTCTCCGTGCTGTCGTCTGCACAGGCGTGATCTTCTGAAGGCCGAGCAGTGGAGCAGTTGGAATTTAGTCAAAATGACATTACTTATAGCTGCTCCTTTCGTTCTTCAATCTGGTCAGAAAAAGCTACGCTTCGACTGCTGATCTGTTGGTTGTTTATTTTCACGAACCAAACAAATCACTGTGAAAAACTGACGAAAGAAAGACAAATTACACTCTTCAGAATATACATTTACATAAAGATTTACAATTTTACAAAACAATAAAATAATATTACTGTGTGCCTTTTGATCCCATTTATTAGGAGTTGCTATTCTATTTTCAGTCTTTGCGTTGCGCTCCGTTTGTCTTCTTCCAGCTTGTTCTTTGCTTTCTGTTTTTGTCACGCTATTGCTGTTCCACGAGGCCCATTAAGACCCAACACATGAACAGTGCGTGCACAGTCCTATTGCCTATTGGCCTATGGCTTCGAGCTGCACCGAGCTTTGTTCGGATGTCTTCCAGTGTCTTTCTGGTCTCCGAAATGTCAGATGCGTCTTGGTTTTCCTTCGGGGCCATGGTCAGCTCTCTGTGTTACAGAATTACTACTTTTTTACAGTATTACTGTGATGATTCTGGATTAAATATGATGAAGATCAGGAGATCTGGAAACATTCGTCTGCTCTTGACTGAACCAGAAGCGAAAAGCTTCATTTCAAGTAACATTTCAGGTGTGCATCATTCACCCTTTTAAAATAACAGAAAACAAAATAGTAGCATGTGCAAAAGTTTGAGAGTTATTTTGACATATTAAAATGATGTTTCCTCTGTAAACGGATGCCTTTAGAAGATTTTTCAATCTTTCCTTTAGTTCTTTATACACAATAATAGAACATTTTATCTGGGGTGTCCAAATCCGGATATACAGTACTAGGGTGCCTAGTATATCTGTTTACTGTTGTGCATTTTTATTAGATGTCTTAGTGTAACCGGATCACTTCTGCGTTGTGTTTAAGGGAATAAAGACCGTTGAGACACATCAGCACCCTTGGACACCACCTCTTTTTATTGCGGATCTCTCCAGCGGGACTGACAATTCTGACAATTTTCAAAAGGAAAAGAAACAGAAATCCGTGTTAGCTTCCCGTCTGGGACAGGTGGAGGGAGATCAGCTAATTTTCACATCAAAATAAAACACTATCGTTAAAGTTTTCATATTTCTCTGTATCAGAACTTAGATAACAACAGGATATTGGGCATAACTGAGATCAAATGAATATTTATATTGCTGACATTGCAGGACACCCACCTCTCCCATCTGACAAAAGAATAGAAAGGAGAGAGGGAAAGCAAACGCCAAACATCTAAAAGGAAAACCAGCGGAGAAGAGCAGATCAAGTAGAATGCAGTAGAATGAAACATTTGCAGGACAGAAATCTTTCATTTGGCGCTGACTAATGCTTTCATCTTCAGGTTCTGTTATGGCTTTGAGAACCAGCTGGAGAACCATTGCTCCAGTTCAGAAACTCACCCAGTCAGTTTTCTTTTAGTGGTCTGCAGTCACCAGCATTATTACATTCTTTAAGCTGTACACTATAGGATGGTGGTGGGGGGTTAAATTCTGGTAAAATGTAGAGGACTTTTTTACATTCATGTTTTTTTTCCCTTTTCTTTCAGTGAAGAAAGCCAAACTCCACGGCCCCCCAGGTAAGGTTCATCCGATGATTGGTGAGAACTTCAATAGAACTTTGTACATTCATTAAGGCATGAAGCGCCCACCACAACCACACACATTAGCACATGAGCAGGCAAGGCAGGAATCAAGCCTGAAGCCTTCTAATCAGAGGGCAACCGCTCTACCTCAGCACCGCCGCCCCAATGAATGTCTTTTGGGGGGATAGAGTCCCACGTGGAAAGTTTTGAGGTTTGGGTGTGAAACTGGAACCTTTACTCTGATCAAGGTGGAGTTCAGTTCCACAGGTGGATGTAAGGTCTCCGTAGAAGAGCCATCTCTGATGATCTTCTGAGTTTTCTGTGGTTCAGCAAAGATGTCTCTTCATCTCTGCAAAGATCTGGTTATGATGACCTGGAGCCTCTACATCTCCACAAGACAACAGGGTGGTGTAAATGGTGGACCAAAGGGTGGAGTATAGTGCGGAGTATAGGGTGGACCAAAGGGTGGACCAAAGGGTGGAGTAAATGGTGGACCAAATGGTGGACTAAAGTGTGGAGTATAGGGTGGACCAAAGGGTGGAGTAAATGGTGGACCAAAGGGTGGACCAAAGGGTGGAGTAAATGGTGGACCAAATGGTGGACCAAAGGGTGGAGTAAATGGTGTAGTAAATGGTGGAGTAAATGGTGGAGTATAGGGTGGAGTAAATGGGGGACTAAAGTGTGGAGTATAGTGTGGAGTATAGGATGACATAAATGGTGGGTGTTCTGGGTGAACACATGTTTTGGGTGAGCATGTGTTGACCTTGTTTCCTCTGTGTTTTTCAGACAAGTTCAATGCCTACGTTACCTTGAAGGTGCAAAATGTGAAGAGCACGACCATCGCCGTGCGTGGAGACCAGCCATGCTGGGAGCAGGACTTCATGTTGTGAGTGTCGGTGGCAGCCGCTTCACCAAGTGCTTACTTTCATCAGATGTAATTTAGAGCTGAGCGGTTTGGTCTCCCATGACCTGTCTTTAAGAGGGTCGACAGGGGTGTCTAAGTGTCTGAAGGTGTTCTTATCCCTGCTGGTTTCAAACACATTCACTTTATTTGCAGTGTCGCTGCTCCACAGGGGGTGTCTTCAAACCTTTAGATGTTGAGACATCAGAGCCGGTCCTCTGGGAAGTTTCCTTGCTCTTAGGTTAAGTTGTTTCCCTTGTGTTGGCAAAGGTCTCTGCTCTGAAAGTTCACTCAGATGTTTTCATCAGAGGTTGAAGCTTCTGCATTCAGGTCTCCTTCAAGGATTTCTTGTTGATTTGGAAGCTCAGCTGCACCTATGGGGTCCCTGATGAGGCCCCGCCCACCATTAAAGCAGAGGGTGTGTTAGTCATGAAGAGGTGATGCATGTTTTCCTCAGGATCAGCTGGCTGATCGCTCTTCTTCTGCGTCTGACAGTAAAGGTCTGATCTTCAGCTTTTAGTTAGCTGACAAAGACAAACTAAGGTTTGGGTCAGTTTGGAGCAGCTTTAGCCACACCTCCTCCATGAAGCTCCTCCCATTACAGATCAGACCTCCAGCACACAGTAGAATCTGTTCAATGCTCACAGTCTGAAAGGAGCAGGTCCTCCATCTTCCTTCCTGGCTCCTCCCACCGTTTCTCCATCCATCTTTGTGGTTCTTCTCATAGAACTTTGGTTCTCCTGATGAGAATGTAGTGATGATGGAGAACTGGTGCTACCAGCTTCATCCATACAGGAATCACAGAGCCTCCATTACATTATTATCAGTGATGTCATGAGATTGTTTATGTTGGCCGGTTTACGGCTTCAGGCTTTGATTTTTAAATGTTTTTACAGTAAAATCTTTGGTTATAATTCTTGTTGATCAAACCACAGATTTTCCTGCAATGGAAGCTGCATTTTAAGGTTTTTCAGACGTTAATATTTTGAGTTTGTCTGTGGATCCAGAGAGATGACGGCTGCTTCACAGCACCATCTGGAAAGTCCATGATTGGAGGAAGACTGGTTGGCTGTGTGATGAAGTGGCTTTGTGTCTTCTACAGTGAGATCAGTCATCTGGACTCCAGTCTGGTGGTGGAGCTGTGGAACAAAGGCCTGATCTGGGACACCATGATCGGGACGGCTCTGATACCGTTGGACTCCATTCAACAGTCTGATGAGGTGACAGAACCCGGCTGGTTTCTGCTTCAGCAGAGGAGCACCTGTGCTGTAGTCAGAACCTGATCGAATCATTGCCTTCTTACTGTATGCTGGAGAAGCCCCCCATGTCCGATAATGACCTGGGTAATGACGTGGGGGCGTCAACGTTTAGGATTTATGGTCTTTCAAACGAAAAAGCTTCTTCACTGTCTGACTGGAACCTGGTTGGATTAATCTGCCTAAATAGTCGTCTCCTTTCATGCGAAGATGTTATAAAATATTTCAGTGCTTTCTGTCCGTGAATCACCATGGCAGGTAGACACACATTCCTGCTGAATCACGGCATGTTCCTCTGCTCATGGACATTAAAACTACATGAATGACCAAACCTTAATAAAATGTTTGATTTAAAATGCAAAGAAAATCCAAAAAATAGTTTGAAAAGAGCAAAAACTAGTGTTAAAACATTCTTCCTTATGTCCAACAAGATCTAAAAATGGATGGATGTCCAAATGTATAGTTGATGGAAGGATGGATAAATGGATGGATGGAAAGTTGGATGGGTGAATGGATGGGTGAAAGGGATGATTAGATGGGTAAATGGATTGGTTTATTGGATGGATGGATGGAAGTATGGGTGAATGGATGGATGTGTGATTTGATGATTGGATGGATGAATGTGTGAATGGATGGATTGATGGAAAATTCTCCTAATTGCCTTGTTTCCATTGAGCACTAAGGTCCGGTCCAGTCCAGTATTTTGAGTGTTTCCATTATAAAATGGACCCATCAAGCAGGATCAAACCTACCATTTTTTGGCCCGCATTGGTTGTAGGTCCATAGAAAAATGGAACGGACTGGTTAGGTGGAGCTACTGTTAAAACCTGTTGATTGGCAAAAGGTCAGTGCAACAAACCAAAGCACCAAGAAAGCGCCTGTATTCCTCTTCTCCGCCGTAATCGTCTCTCAGAGAACATGAAATGCTTTGCGTATTGTAATATCCAAATGCCAAGCAGAAATAATGAGTTGGTGGATGACCTCCATCATTGTTTTTAGCCTCACTCAGAATACGCCATTATGGTCAAACACTGAGTTTCCTGGTCCATTCTAAACTGGACAGTACCACTCAGTGGAAACAGGGATAAAATGACCCAGACCAAAGTGGAAAGGTTCCCAGCAAACAGAATGTGTTGACTTGGAAGAGCTTCGGTCCCTTTGACAGAGGTCAGAGGCCATTTTCCCTGTGCTGTCTGGTGCCCCATGGAAGGCGTTGTTCACCCTCGCTTGACTTCCATTTAGGAAATTATGGGTCTTTGATCTTCAAACACTGGAAGTTCTGTAGGATATTCTTTGGGATATGGAGCCAGAAAAACTCTGACTCTTTTGAATTTTGAGTTTTGAATTGAATTGAAATGGTTTATTTCAAGCAGACAAGATATGCAAGACGTGTAACACAATCAACACCCACAAAGATTTGCAACAGTAATCATGTCAAACATAGGAAAACTAGACATCAGATAATTGACTGCTTAAAAGGGAGTGGGAGGAAGCGAACTTATTTAATCCCACCCCGACTCGACCATACCATTTACTTTACATTAGATATCAACCGGTTCGTAACTAATAATCAGGTACTTATACTGAACTGACAGTATACAGGTAATTAAACATCCTTGAGTAACAATAAGTCATACTGGTTTGCATGTAAGTAGAACACTATTTTAAACTTGATTGGAGGATATACAAGAATACTGCTAATACAGAATAATGATTAAAAAAAAAAAAAATATATATATATATATATATATATATATAAATATATATATATTTTTTTAAGAATAGTTTTATCATAAAAAAATCAATGATGTGAATAAATCAAAAATCATAATAAACACAATAATAGTAATTAAAGAAAAAAGTACATAATAAAGACAAAACAAAACCAAAAGATCAAAATCAGTAAATATCAAGTAGATGCTGGCTATCTTCATCAGACAAGTCATTTCTTCAGATTAAGTAAGAGGCAACAATAAAACATGTGTCTGTGAGATCATTTACTTTAATCAGATGTAGAAAATCAATAAGTGCAGGTTGTTTCATTAGTAGATCCTTTGACATTAATCACATTTCAGGGAACTATGTCAAGTGATATGATTCATGCCATCAGCCAAGACTGTATTCCTGCATTCTGCTCCTGATTAACAGCCGTCCTTCAGGTTAGAACAAAACCGTTTGGTTTTAGGTAGATCCTGGAATTCAGCACCCATGTGCTCTGGATCTGTTTTTTCCGCTTCAGGAGTCGGGCATGTTTTGCCAACAATGCGTTATTTTTCGATAAATGATGGTTAATGTAAACATCGGACCCTTTTAGCAGTTTTCTTTGCTTCATCAGAGTAATTTTGTGCTTTTGATTCACAAACCTGATGAGGATTGCTGGTTTATCTGACTCCTTTCTCCTGGGAAGTGGGTGGCAGATCTCGATTTCATTCAGATCCAAGGAAATCCCTTTGGAAGTGAGGAATGATCCAACTTGACTTTCCACGGACTCAGCTGTGGCTGTATGTGTAGCTGTGGCTCCGCTAGCCTCCGTGCTAATGTTAGCTGCAGCAGGTTTAGCTCTTGGTTTGAGTTGAACTCCCGTGAGAATGATTTTATTCATTCTTAGTTGTTGATCCAAGTCGTCCTGTCTTCTGTCCATGAGGACATGCCGATTATACTGTTGTTCATTTCGTACTTTTTCTTGCCGGAATTCCTGCACGAGTGCCAGCAGAGGTGTTAGCTTGGCCTCCATAGCCAACAATGGAGTTAGCTTGGCTTGGATGTCCGCTTGTTTGGCTTGGATGTCCGCCAATGCAGCTTTAAGTTCTGCCAGTTCAGCATTTGGTGCCATGTTCAGCTCTCTCTATAGCAGAATCTCTGCTGTTTAGTATAAAAAACGCTCAAAAAGACGACAGGAATCGAGAGCCGAAGAAAGACGCGTGTGATGGTGTCGTGAACCGGAACCGGAAGAAGTGAAAGTCATTGTTTGATAAATATAGGTCTGATAAGCTTAAGACTTTAAATGTCACATAAATTCATTTTTTTTCATCTTTTTACACTGTTTTACATTAGTAGTCTGAATTTTTTTTAAAGATATCAAAAGCAACTAGGGCTGGACAATATAGAAGTTTTTGTATCACATTTTTATATCAGTCAGTAACAATATACATCACGATATAAACCAAATAACTTTATCTGTCAAACGTGAACGCTCTGTGGCTCATAAGAGAAAACATCAGCAGGTTGTTTAGATTGAAATCTTTATTTCCAATCATACGTTAAACATAAAAGATGCCCTGAAGGAACAGGATGCAACACCTTTTTCCCAGAAACCAAAAAAAGACATAAATATTACAAACTAAACCTAAAATTACAGCAAAAGCTTTAAGTTTCAAAAGAGAACACAAATAAAACAGAACACTAAACTGCTTCATCAGTTCCATATAAAAACAAAACTTTCATTCTACTAATAAATTCTGTTGCTGCTGTGAAGGTCTGAACTTTGTTGTTTTTCTGGAGAATTCTGGTTTATTTCAGTCTGAGACTGAGCATGTTTGGTGGAACTGCTTCAGGTGTTCAAATGTTGGTGGGATTTCCAGTTTTAGAAGAACATGCCTTCTGCACCATTTACAGTGCAGGTAACTTTGTTTTTGTCAGATTTTAAATAACTAATGTACCTCCACACAGGGGACCAAATGTAAATTTTTAGCCAAGTTGGACGGTTGGAAAAAAATAAATCTACCAGCCAACTGATAACACTATTTTACACAGAAATACCTTAGGCTTTAACTTTTTGAACTTTTTTCTGATTTTTTGTTTTTTTTTTTGAAAATGAAATAGCATCAAAGTCATGTATAAATGGTTTGAACACGTCTTTACTGTCATTTAACTGTAAACTCAAATTCAAACATGCTGAGAAAACAAGGACAGATTTAGTAGAGATTTCCTAATTCTGCCTCCAGGTGATCACATTTTATTACAAATCAGAACAAAAACGTCTGAAAACAGTAAAATGGTTTGGGTTATTGTCATTATATATAATTATTGAAATTAAAGCTGCAGCTTCAAGGTGGATTTAGCTCAACATCTGCCAGGTCACAGTTTTCAGTGTAACACAGACTCTGGAATCATAGCATCATTATCAATCACTAGCATCATTAACATTATAGTATCATTATCAATCATTAGCATCATTAGCATTTTAGCATTGTTAGCTTCATAACATTGTTAGCCATCATTGACATAATTAGCATCATTAGCATCATTAACAATCATTAACAATCATTAGCATCATAGCATTATTAGCATCATAGCATCATTATCCTCATTAGCATCTTTAACATTTTTAGCACCGTTAGCATCACAGCATTGGCATCTAACAGCGCCGTCTCCAAATCAACACTTAATAATCTGTTGCTGCTGTGGGTCCAGCAGGTTTATCCTCCAGCTCTGACTGGACTCAGTTTAAAATCGCCGCATGTTCTGCTGTTTCATCAGCTTAAAATACACACTACAGGTGAAGGGACGGTGGGGATGGGGGTGTCTGACATGCAGACTTTAAGACAAGAGGACAGAAGAAATTCACCAAAATTTGAGCAAAGAAACATGATGGATTTTATGCAAACATTTTCTCGCCATGTGGCGACTAACCCTCAAACTTTTAGAGGACAAAATGCTGGAAACTGGCAAGTGTTCATTTCAGACCCTTCAAAACAGAAGTCTATGGCGGTGGACTCATTCTTCTATAGAGGAAAAAGTTCTAGCGTGATACGTACTGTTATCCTTTATTGTTCAGCTCTACTGACAGCAGACAGTTTGTTCTGTGAGATTTTCCTAAATTTACTGGAATTCATAGGCAGGAACCACCTTCTGGACCACGGCACATTAAGCAGAACTGCTCAAACACCATGAACCAAAATGGGTTATTTTGACTGGGCCTTTAAACTGACCTTTGATTGGCTATAATTAACCAATGGGAGAGCAGGCAGTCTATTTTCATATTCATAATTGGTTCATTGTTTTTTTTTTTTTTGCTATCTTCTGATGCTCCTCGTGATTGTTGTCTTCCTGTTTGGAAGCCTGTTTGTGACGGTTGGTGTTTCTCTGCTTTGGTCTGTCAGGAAGGACTGGGACAATGGACTCCTCTGGATTCTGAGGTGCTGATGAAGGAGGATCAGATTTGTGGAACCACCAACCCCACTGCACACCAAGTCCTGCTGGACACTCGCTTTGAATTACCCTTTGGTAGGTCTGTCTCATCTCTCCCAGACATTGAGATTTTTTCCTTCTTTTCTTTGTCTTTTGTTCTCAACACAAGTTTGAGTTTAAACAAGTTAACTGGATCCGTTCTTGGAGCAGAGACGAACCAACCTAAGTGTGGGGGGGTGAGTTGTGTTCAGAATTCCGTTGAACGCATATACTCTGATCGGTCAGACCATCGTCTGTGTCTAAGAACTGGACTGACTGAGCAAGAGTGATGTCATTCATGGCAAGCGGCTTCCTTCCGGTGTAGGTACCATATGTCTTCAGCCTGCCAGAATGGTATGGGGGCTTGCAACTCGTGATGATGTCACACTACAGTAACACCTCTTAGACAAACTACTTATGTTTCCTCCCTGATCCCTAACTATTATAAAACTGTAGCGCAGGGCTATCTAGAGCCCTGGATTTTAAAAGCAATCTGGACACCACGCTAAACAGCCATTATAACGTCACTGAATTCACAAAGTGAAAACGTAAAACAAGCATTTTATGAAGACTATTAATGAGTTCACTGTGTTCTGATGATGAAAAAGTTGATCCTTTACTAGAAAAATACATTGAAATAACTTTTTTTCGCTGAAATTGTTCAAATGCAATGGTAAATGGTGTATACTTGTGTAGCACTTTTCTACCTTCCTTTTGTCCCAATCACACATACAGTCACACACCAATGGCGGCTCCGGTACCAAACACTGGCCTCGACCTTCCACCAAAGGCAATTTGGGGTTCAGTGTCTTCCCCAAGGACACATGGACAGTACAGCCAATCAAATACTGAAACTTCATCACTAGTCACAAACCGCTGTAGCGATCTAGCAGGTCAAAAACATGGTACCTACACCGGCTCCAACCAATGAGTCAATTCAGTCACCATTTTTTTATAATTCAGACACCGCCATGTTGGAGCCAGACGTCGTCAGTAAGCAGAGATTGGTCTAAATTGGTCTGAGTCATCGTTTCTATGGCAACCACTCAATCCATTCAGGAGGAAGCTTGATGGAAGGCCACACCCCTACTACTTGAAAGCAGGCTACACAAAATCTGTCAGTCAAAGGTTTTGAATGTTTTATATAGGGGCCAGTAGACCCCACCTACTTTTACTGAGGCGTCTGATTGGTCAGTTTATAACTTGAATACGTTGAACTACTGAAAAAATATGGAAAAAATGAGGATTATCAAGACGATGTTAAAAAGGCATCAGATCAGGAATGGTTATTCTGACCAATAGAATGATGGAGTAACACCTGTTTAGGTCTCTGTACAAGTCTATGGGATTTTGGCTTCTTGGAGCCAGCAGGTACTTCCTGTTTGGAACACCAGGGCACCTTTGCCAAGAATGCTGTCATGTCAACCAAATGATTTTGTCCATGAAGATGCACATGTGAAGGTTTAGTGTGTAGTGTGAGAGTCCTTTATGTCAGGAAATGTAGAGCAGAAGGGGCGAGTCCAGGTTCATGGTGGGTCCCATCTGGAGCCAGAGTGAAACTTCTGCACACAATCTCCCGTTTTGCTGTGAATGTGATGCTTTCAGTGAAGGAGACGATGCTCTAAGAAACTCTGAAGAACAGGGGCAGGAAACGTGTAATCCTGTGAAGGGTTTTTGCTGCCTGATGACTGGAAATCCCTCATTAAAATCGGGCTGTTTTGATGTAAAATGACCAGCTTCAGCTTTGAGTATTTAGAGCTGATGGAGGGTCTGATCTACAGAACCATTTAGTAACCCTTTGAATGGAGAGGTGACTCTGATGTTCTTGTCCTGAAGGGTTTACTTTGAAGGACAAACGTTTGCTATTATTGTTATTTGGATTATTATTTCATAAATCAATCAAAACAGCATCATCAGTCTGTTTATTTACTGAGCCTCAATTATCAGACTGTAAACCTGAGAATTCAAATGAAAACAATTCTTTTTCAAAAGATTTTTCTCCTGATAAATGTTTAGAGGTAAAGTCCTATAATGCCACAGACCTGAGTGTGTGGCATTTGTTCTCCACATTTAACCCCTCCCCTGGGAGAGCAGTGAACTGCTGATGTGCTCAGGAACCATTTGGGAATTTAACCCCCCAATCCAACGTCTTAATGCGGGGCACTAGTTTACCAAATTTCAGTGCACCCACCTTCTCAACCACATTGCATTTGGCTCAGGAGTTTTACTTGGTCACTTTCCTTTTTAATTGCTGTCAATATCTGCAATAAGACATTAAAAAAGGAAACGTTTAAAAAAACATTCCCTTTTTCAACGGTTTTGGTTTGTGAAATTTTGTTTTGATTTTTAAAACTTGTTTTCTTATGAATTGTTTTGTTTATTTAATGTCATTGTGATCTTTATAATTTTATGCGTTTATGGATTTGTTTATGTGATTTAACCTTCAGGGCCACCATAGTTAACCCTTTAACACCAATAAGCTCCGGTGTTACAGGATTTTAACACTTTTTATTCGCTCAAACTGTTGCCAGCATCGGTGCATGTGCACAGCATCGGTGCATGTGCACAGACCCAAACTGAATATATATAACTGAATATGCATGCTAATAAAAAACAAACAAAACAATCCCTCTAATTTGAGGTGTGTTACATCTGCACACACATACAGGAATGAGACTTTCAGGGTCGCAGAGATGATGGTTTTCCCCACAGAAAGGCTGGGCGCACCTGTACTATGGATTTCCTTCAGGTGCATCATTGAAAAGTTACACTCTAGAGCCCTGCAGCCTCAATGCTGAGTGTCTAACACTGTATGACCCAACCGAGGCTTTGAACATGTGACTTTTTACTCTCAGGCCAGACACTCTACTATTAGGCCACTGAGTTAAAGAGTTGTAGTTTCTACATAAGATTTTTATAAAGATTGGAGTGAAAAGGCATCAGAGATTAACTGTCCTGTTCCTGGCGCTGCTGTCAGGAACATTTCTGTGCTACAGCGACGGTGGTATTTTCATCTTTCTCTACCGTCATCCGTCTTTCTTCTGTCCAGATATCCCAGATAACGAGGCGCAATACTGGACCAGCAAACTGGAGCGCTTCAACATGTCCATTTCTGACCAGGTCAGCCTTTTGGGTTCTTCACTTTCTTCAAATATAAAACTAAAACCACAAACAAACCCAAAGCTACGCCTTCAGGCGCCGGTCCAACGTCCAGGTAAAAGAAGAGGATGGATCAGGAAAGACATCAGACATGACACCAAGAACGAAACTGCCATGAGAATCACAAACAGAACTTTGAAACCAATCAGAACCAGCGGTACTGTTCACATTTAGGGTGGAAAGGGAACCACTGTTAGAGGAAGAGGAGGAAGGAGGAGGAGGAAGGAAAACAAGAACATTGTTTGTATGAGGGCTGGAAGGACATCAAGGTGGAGGTGGGACTGCACCTTCTGGTTTCCATGGGGATGGACAGACTGTCAAATGAGGTTAGAGTATGAATGGGAGGAACTAAAGAGGTTCCAGGGAGCAGACGAGAAGAAGCTGGAGGACTTTAAGTCAACAGTCCAGAGGTGGAGAGGCGTGTGAACGCAGGTTGGAGTAGATGGAGGAAGGTTTCAGGTCTGACCAAAGCAAAGGTGTAGCACACTGTGGTGAGAGCAGCCATAGAACCTCTGATGCAGAGCTGGAGGCAGCAGAGATGAAGACGCTGAGGTTCTCTTTGAAAGAGACCAGGATGGATCAGGAAGGAATCCATCAGAGGAACAGATCCTGGTAGAGGTTCTGGAAGCAGATGGAGATGTTTAGAGGAGGAACAGGGATGATGATGGTGAAAGGATGCTGAGGTTGAAGATACCAGGAAAGAGGTTAAAGGATGAACAATGACATGAAGGAGGAGAGATAGACAAGTCACTGTGGCGTCCCTAAAGACAAAGATCTGTTGAAACAACTGCAAGTGTGGTTCTCTGCAGCCACATAGTGAGATATTATTATCGTTACAGATGAGAAGAGTCATTAAAGCAAGTTACTGATTATCTTAAAAACAAACTTATTTCTTGAATTCCCTTTTCTTTCCTTCAGTATTCATTAAATGATGAGATGCAGAGAAGAAGACTGCCCCCCCAGTGCTGTAAGTTCCCACTTAAATGTTGTAGTTCCTAATAAACTGTTTGTGTCCATTTCCTGTCATATGTTTGTCTTTGTCTCATAACTGTTATGTTTGTAAAAAGAGAATTCTGCTGCTTTATGTTCATATTAATAATGATGATAAGAATCACAGGGTTAATGGTAACTCAGTGATCAGCAGACTTTTTAAAGTACATTAATATCTCCTGTCAGAGACTACGGTAAGATCGTGTTTTCATTGGGAACAAGCTTCCAGTGGGAAATGCTCTGAGCTGGTAGGAACTCACAAAAACCACCAGAGGGCGATGTTGTTCTTTGTGTGTGAGCTGCAACCAGTTTAACTGGGAAGTGTTAAAGTTTGAAACCACAGAAAACAAACTCAGTCCCTTCAGCTTTTATGAAATAAAAATTCCCACGAGGACTTAAGAAGCATCACATGAATGAGTCCAACATGAACCAACGTCTGCAGAACCTGTGTGAGCTCAGGCGTTGATGTTGGAAAGGAACCAGTCAAGTTCCTCATTTATGAACTCGTTAGACTGGTTATGAAAACTGTTTCCATGGACACAGAAGCCAACATAAACCCTTAAAAACCTGCTCATACCATAAAATCCCCCCCACTGTACTGCACAGTATTCCCTTGTGCTTTGTCAGGGATGTGGGTCTCTCCTGTTAACATGAAAACCATGAGGCTTCCAGCGCAGTTTTGGTGGCTTCATTGTGAGTTTTGTACACTTGTGGAGTCAGATTGAAACACCTGAATCTGAAGCTCTGTCCTGTTTCTCTTCCATGTTGTCAGTGAAACATAGTAAGTTTAATTCCATCTGTAGCTTTACCTCATCAATTCACTCATTCATTTAACCTGCATGTGTACAGTTTGGAAATTCTACTTTAAATGTTTGTCGTTGGTAATAAAGTTAACGTCTCTTGTCTGGAAATGCCTCCATGCTTCAGGCAGCTGGGGTTATTTTGGATGGAATGAACGGCAGAGTACGTAAATCAGCTTTTTTTCTCAAGAAATGTCGATGAGTTTCACTTTGCTTAAAGAAAAGTCTCCCTGTGTGTTTGGTGCTGTGTCATCCCGCTGGAGTGACTCCTTTCTTTTGTACCACTAGAGGGAGATGTTGTGCGCTTGGATCACAGGTGTGAAAATGCTTACCTGGGGTTTCTGCTCCACCCTCTGCGCAGCCTCAGAGGACCGGGACAGCGTCATGGACGAGCGCTACAGTGAGATGGGCAGCAGACCCCCCCCATTCCACAACACCTCCCAACCCAATTCGTCGGCCCACCAGTACCCGATCGGACGCAGAGGCCAGCATCAAAGCCTCTGCAGCGAGTCCTTTGAGCCAGACGCTGGAGAACCAGGGACGCACAGGTGAACTCAGAACCACTTTCTGTATTTTTCTGGACTCTGAAGAAGAATTTGCTCTGAATGGTGTTTATTTCAGTTGCAGGTTTAAGAAAAGACACTCTGAAAAGAAATCTCCTCATAGACAAACTGCATAAATGACCTTTTTGACTCAAAAATCCCAGAGAAGTTAAAAAAAGTTAAAGAAAGCTAGTTTTTCTTTCTCTCTGGGGCTTTCTTGACATTTTCTTGGGATGATCTGCTGTTCATGATTTTTGTCTTGTGCTTTTTTCTTTCTTTCATGTCCTCCCTGTGTCTGAATGGCGCATTTTTCTCTTTGAAATGGCTCTGCTCAGACAACCAAGCGGTGAAAGTGGGGTCAGAATTGTTCCTGTTGACTCAGGCATGGGAGTGGAGGATTGGGAGGGTCAGTATAAAGTACTTGATGCAGGAGTCCTGGACGACTATTTGGACACTGAGCAGAAGATGTGGGAGGATGAAGATAAAAGCATTATTTACCGGATCAGTGACGGCAGTGAATCCAAAGGCAGTAGGTTCTATCAAATTGTGGAATGGGATGATCTTTCCCCTGAGGAAACACAGCCCTCCAAAGGCAGGACACAGAAAAAGAGGCGTGGCTTGGGCAGTGGCGAAGTACGGCTGGTTTATAGACAAGCAGGTAGCTTTGAGGACGAATCTTCTCCTCCTGAAATTGATATGATTCCATCTGTGAAGCAGCTGCAGAAACAGTCAGACAGAGAGAGTCTCCTTTATAAAACCAGACTGTGGGCCAAAACGGCTTTAGAGGAAACTCTGGAGAACTACGCAGCTTTCCGGGAGGAGGAGGCGGCTCGGGAGGAGGCGGCAAGGATCAGGGCGGATTTTAACTCAGTGGGTTCTGATGAGATGCAGTTCTCATTTGGATCTGAAGAGGAACTAGAGGATCTGACCTTCACTGAAGGAGACACTAGTTATGAATATGAAAGCTACTATTACCCTGACAGCTATACATCTCCATTGGAAGGGCGAAACAGAGACAGAATGACTTACGGACAAGACGCTCTGCTGCCCCCCATGGAGGACCCAGCCGATGAGTTCATAGATCCGATGGACGAGCTGAAGAGTCTGGTTGATTCTGTGTCGGAGTACTTGGCTGTGAAAGAGGAGGAGATCAACAGCTACGAACGGATGCCTAAAACACAGAGAAGAAAACTCCCGCCGCTGCCGACCGAGGCTCACACTGTAAACAAAAGGAAGCTTCGGCTCGACGTAGGGGGGGATGACTCTGCCGAGGGGGGGGGCAGCACCAGCTCTGAGGCCAAACTTGATGTGAAGCAGGACAGTCCCGTTGAACAAGGCATAGCAGGAGTAAAAACTGCAATGAGCTCTCTGTTCAGTTCCATCACAGGATCCAAGTCCCCAACCGAGCCGGAAGTCCTCGGGACAGGGCCTCACCAGCCCCCCCAGACAGACTCCAGCATTTCAAAGCTGCTGTCTTTCATCCCGAAAGGAATAACTGACACCCCAGCAACAGGAACCCCCACCTCCCAAACGTCTCCCCAGGCTGAATCCAGCATTTCTAAGCTGCTTGCATTTATCCCCAAAAGTGGTGGGACATCTCCCCCAGTGGCCATAGTTCCTCCTGCCTCCCAAGATCCTGCAACAGAAAAAAAGTTTTCCCTTCAGTCTATGCTGCCATTTCAGTCCTCCGAACCCACTGGTACCAACCACACACCCTCCCACGCCAGCACTGAAGCAGCAGTCAGTGGTGCAGCTTCTAACCAGCCCACATCTGGGATTGAGTCCATGTTTGGGAGGCTGAGTCCTTTGAGGCTCTTTTCCAGTTCACCCCCATCTCGAGAGCCGTCACCTCAGTCTGGCGTGGGTAGAGACTCCCAACAAGTACCTGTGAGCCGGGCGTCGAGTCCTCACAGAGCAGAACACCAGTCTTCTAGTGAGCTACAGCAAGGAAGTGGATCAGTAGATCTTTTACCAGATACAGGAAGTGGATCTGTTGAGCTTTTTCAAGATACAGCTAGTGGATCCGTAGAGCTTCTCCCAGAAACAGAGTCATCCGGTGAGCTGCCTGATAGTCTGCAAAGAGGAGCACCAGAAGCATCTGACCACAAACAAGAGACCACTTCTGAGGACAGCGGATTTTTCAGTCCTTTTAGGATATCTCTTTCCACCCTCATTTCAACTGTTCCGCCAGAAAATTCTTCCCAGACTGACACCAGGCCAACAGAGGAATCCTTTTTAGGGAGCAAATTAAAGATTCCATTTTTCTCTGATAATGCAACCACAGCCACCCCACCGAAAGCAGAGAGTAGCATGTTATCAGGCATTCTAAGGTTTGCAACAGGTGAAGATAGCAATACTCTGTCAAAGAGTCCGTCCCCAACCCCAGCAAGATCTCCCTCTCCAAGCTGCACTGCACAACTCGAAAGTGCACCAAAGGGAAATGCAGAAACTGGCTGGTTCTCTAGCCTGTTCAAGGTGCCCCCAACAGAGCCTTCCAAGGAATCTCACAAGAAGCAGCTAACTCCCTCCGTGACACTGACCCAGCCAAATGATCACACTGAGCCACAAAAAGACCAAAAGCTCTCAGAAACCTCAGAGAAAACTGCATCCAGTGCAAAGCAAAGTTCACTGGAGCAAACTGTGTGTGAAGGAAATGCTGTGTCTCAAGATCAGGGTTCCACAATGTCAGTGGAAAGAAAGCCCCAAGCAGAAGCATCACAGGATCCAAAGGGAGATGCTGAGTCCAATAAGAAGATCCAGAGAGGAGACAGCCAGTCCCAGCAAGGTGGTCTGTTCTCAGGCCTGTTTTCATCTGCGTCCCCAACTCCCCAGACAGAACAGCATTCTGCTGGACAACAAGCAGGAGGACTTCTGTCTGGACTTCTAAAGTTTGCTTCGGAGACTGTCTCCGCACCACCAGACCAGCCCACAACGCAAGAACGCCAGTCAGGCCAAGCTCAGGGGCAAGGCCAACCGGCTGCTTCTGAGCCAGTCAGTGGAGGACTCCTATCTGGTTTGTTAAAAAGAGCTACAGATACAGTATCAGTTTTGCAACCTCCTCAGTCCAGTCAAGAGTATCATTCTGTACCAGCTGATCAAACAAAAACTCTTAATCAAGACTCAGCTGCAGCTGGACATCTACAAGGTTCAATGAAAGAGGGCTCTGTAGAAGGTGCTGCTCCAGAAAAAGGACAACCATATCAGCAACAGAAGCAGCCTGCAGTTTCAAATCAACAACCAGATCAGAAGCAACAGACTGCCCCACCAAAAACTGCAGCAGGGATTCAACCAGCTGGGTTATTTGGAGGTTTGCTGAAGCTTTCAGAACCTGCTTCCCCACAACCTTCTCAAGCATCTCCCAATCAAGGAAGCTTTCTATCTGGCCTGTTTGGAATTGGAAACCAGGACTCTGTTCCTGTAAGCCAACCACAGTCTTCACAAAACCAACCACCACAACCGGTTAAAACTGGGATCCATCCTAAACAGCAACCAGGCAACAGACAGAACCTACAAAGGCAACATCAGGTTCCTCCCCAACAACAACCCAGTGGTCCTGGAGGGATGCTTACGGGATTGTTTAACAAGATTGCTGATGTTGGAACCCAGCAACCCTCAGCCGGAGCTCAGCCAGCTCAACAACTGGCACATAGACAAGGTCCTCAAGCAACTCAGCATCCTCAAAATCAACAAGGTGGCTTCTTGTCTGGCCTTTTTTCAGCTGTTCCTTCTCCACCAGCCCAACAGCAACCATCTGCCGCTCAGCAGAACCAACAACAAAGCCAACAAAGTAACAGACAACCCCTGAGGCGGCAGAACCAGGTACCTCCTCAACCTGTCTCTTCTGCTCCAGAGCCACAGCAGGGTGGTCTGCTGTCAGGATTTCTGAGTAAGTTGGCATCTGGTGACAGTGTTCCACAACAGCCCAGCACACAGGGTAGCTCTCAGCAAGGAAACAAAATGTCCTCTGTAGGTCCACAGGCATCTCAAAGCACTCAACAAGGTGGTTTTCTAACAAGTCTGTTTGGACAGTCATCACAGCAACAGCAAGAAGAAAAACATCATCAACCAACAGCCAATCAGCAAACCACAGCCAAGCAGCCAGCTGAGAGTGGAGGTGTGCTCTCTGGCATTCTTAAGCTTGCACCTAGTAATGCCATTCCGCCGGACCAACAGTCTCCTCAGCTTTCCCAGCCCGGGGAACCATTTGTTGGGTCAAAACAATATCCAACTAAACCTGAATCTGCTGGACTATTTTCTGGATTCTTGAACAAAATATCATCGACTGTAGCACAGCCGTCACCAACCGCAGATCCCACAAGTTGTCAAGCAACACAGCAAGAACAACTGCCACACATGGATCATGCTCGACCTCATATCCAGAGAACTAAACAGGTGGATGTCCATTCCACTCAAGAAGCATCCACTGACAAGGACCTGAAAGGCCAGGCACAGAGAAATGTTGTCTCTGGTATTTCTATTAGTACTGAAGGGCCACAGTCGAAGACACAGCAGCGATCCACATTCCAGTCTGGGAAGGAGGAACATAAAGCCAGTTCAAGTAGTTCCTCCCAAAGTTTACTGTCCACCATTTTAAAAACAGACTCTGTTATGAAAAACACTGCTCCGAATGAGGAGAAAAACTGTCCTGATCCTTCAAAGTTCCTGAGTAGAGATGGGATCTCCTCAAGTTCACCAACACTCACCACTGCTTCTGGTGCAGCTAATGCAGTGGTGGAAAATGGTGACAGCAATCTCCATTCTCAGGTTTGGCAAGACCCTACAATTTCCTTAACCCAGCGTTATCTTGTGGAACTTCAACGCCTCTTGTACGGGACAGAAAATGAATACGGTTACAAGGACCTCCTTTACAACTTTACAGAGCATGGTGTTCTTCCAGCAGAGCTTTACGAGCACCAGTGTCTTATAGAAGGTCTCCTGTGGCAACAACTAAATGATTATGTCCTCACTGAAGCCCTTGCTTCTCAAGGTCAGAATAGGAACCAGCCATTGCAAGGTCATGTACCACCTCCACCCGCGAAATCACTGTGTCAGAATCACATGCAACTTAATCCTCAAGAAATGAACCTCAATGATTTTAATGTCCTTTCTCATCCTTGGAGACATTCTGCTGCTCATCTTTTTGAGAGCAGAAACCGTTTTCTTGACACAGATGAAGATCTGGTTTTGTTTGACATGACTTGTAGAGACAGGAAGCCCTGGAGCAGCTGCGACCATCTGAACGATCTCAGTGCCAACAGAAATCCTTGGATTGTTAGAGGCGGGGCTCTAAATCTTTCCAATGACAAAACAAAGAGTAGATTGAGTAGATGTCAATCTCTTACAGAATGCAGCGCATCACCATGCAGCAAAATCCTGGAAAATAGTGGCACCAACAAGCATTTAAACAACGAGGCCTTTGACTTAAAAACAGCCACTGCCTTTTTGAAACGACTTGCTGCCAAAAAGAGTCCTGTTGATTTGAGACGAGGTGCTTTAAATTTAAGCAGGTCTGTTGCTGCTGTGGGGGAGGCAGATGCAGAAACACATTTAGAAGATACGGAGTGGTACCAGCAATGGTTGTCCCTCTTGGAACAAGGCCTGTGGTGGCCAGCTGAGGTGGGGGACTGTGGCTATTATGTTTATACTGATGGAGACTACATTTATTCTCTTTTAACAGACAAATCTGGAGGGCATCTCTATGCCTGTGCCACAGAAGAAGATATGCAAGCCCTGGGAAATATCACAGAAAATATTGCTACCATTCTGAAAGAGAAAGAAACTGATAAAGTGACCCTATGTGGCTTTAAAATCCCCCTCAATGATGAGGGTGAAGACTTCTGGCCTCCACACCAGCAGCAGAATAAATCCTTAGCATCTGAAGCAGCAGTGGACTTAACCTCTGCCCTTAGTAAAGGTGAAAAACTGATGAACATGAATTTAGAAAGCTTCTCTCAGATGTTTCAGGAGTCTTTATCCTCTCAGCCTGTGGACTTTACTGTGTACAAGCTTAAAAAGATAAAGACTGTTTCGGTACAGAGTGGTTTCAGCTGTAAAGAGGAGCCAGTAGAAGCAGCAGATTTTAGTTTGAAGTCCCTGAAGGGAGGCCACGGAGGACCGTACTGGAAGGACCAGGCAGTTAAAGATGTGCTATTACCCTCACCCAGGCTCTCCACTGTGCACTCTCCAAAACAAACCTCCCCAACAACCAAAAATCTCATTCCAGAAATTAAGATTGCATGTGTAGATGACACAGGCCATCCCCATTCGGGACAACACGTTGACCTAAAGTTTTCAGGACTTTGTGAAAAGCCCTCACACAATACCACTAAGACTGAGAAACTGTCAACGACACCAAATTCTTCTGATTGTGTATCTAGAAAGCCTTCGGACGCAGCAAAGATTGTGTCTGCAACATCATTAGTGTCAAAAATACTAGGACCTGTTCAGATGGAGAAGAAGCTGCCTCTGTCTACCAGCGCACACGGCACAGTGCCTCCAGCACAGGTCTCAACCCACCTCTCTGTTTCCTCACAGAGACCACGTTTTACAAGACAGCCATCACAGGCAGCACGGCCAAGAATTTTTTGCCAAACGAATGGGAGCACGGCTACAGGGAAGGAAAGCAAAACTTCTGCTTTTGCCCCAACATCCTGTCAGGCTCTGAATCTGCCACAAGAACCCCCAAAGAAATTTACGCCACAGCTAAACATTCTGAATGAAACTGCAGCTTCATACAGTGAAGCCCACCTTTTCAGCAGAAATCAGAAAGCCCTTTCCACTTACTTTGACTCCCATATAAGCAACAAAGTTCTAGATTTCTCTCCAGCAATAACCAAGAACGCAGTACTAATGAATGTAGCCAAGGCCAGTGTAGAAACTAAAAAAGAGAGTGAGATTGTTGATTTCACAAAGTACAAGTTGAAAAGATTTAAAAAGAAACAGCAGATGGATTGTGAAGCAAATGTGGACCTGTCCAACAACACTGAAGCCGCTGTGGCTCTAGTTAAGCAAGTTGAAGAGGAAACTGGCGAAGGGCTGAACTTGGATGTAGAATATCCCAAGTTGAGCCCTATACAGGAGAGATCAGTAGTCCATCAAATGTCTTTTGGTCAGAGAAGCTTGTCCAAGTTTTCACTTTCACATATCCATGCACTGCCAGCCTCCCATGGTGTCTCTAAGGAAACAGAAACGAGCCAAACTAATTTGAAAGCCTGTGAAAAAAGTGCAAGAATTGTTTCATCTAAAAAGACTTCTGCATCTGGAACATCAATCTCTACACTTAACGGTTCTTTCATTGACACAAGCAGTCTTGATGAACATCTCAAACAAAAGGCCAAACCTGAATCACCACGACCCATACGCTCATCCCCACTACTTAACCCTGTGATGAAGAAGCTGGTGGACATGCAGGGACAGCAAGAGCTTAAGCCACAAGCCCCATCAATTCCTTCAACCCAGACTCTATGTGATACCTATGAACAAACATCAAGACCTTTTTTGTATCAGTCATGTGAAAAAATTCAAACGTTTCAGATGTCCACCGCACCGGCAAACCTAATTAAAGCTACATTAGACATGTCAGTCAAAACCACAACCCAGGTTAATGTGCCTTCAAAGGATCTTGTCTGTGATGCACTTCCACTGACCAGAAGAAAACCATTAGCTCGGATCAAAACTGACAAACATTCTCAGCAAGAATCGATTGATTTGACATCTGGGCCTTTGTCATTAGAGTCACACGAACAAAATCCTGCTTCTATTCTTTCACCAACTCTTGAGGAGCAATCAAGTTTAGTGAGTGACACCAAAGACATGTCCTTGAAAAGGTTCACCAGCTCCAAGGAAGCAGTGAACATTCATGTCAACTTACCATCCAGTGATTTTACAATCAGCTCACCTTCAAGTGCACAGTTGGACTGTTCAGACTCTGTTCTTTATCAGCACAGCAAACCTGGGGTCCTTAGCCCATTAACATCGACCTCATTTGTTTCCAAACAAACAAACGAGACGTCATTTTCAAAACCTTCTGCCACCGCGTTATTGGATATGTCACCTAAACCATCTCCTGCTGTCCTGAACAAAATTGAGTGCTCTCCTGATGAGGCACTTTCACTTATTAATAAACCAAGTGCAAGGGCAGCTGGAAGGAGAAATTCTGTGGGTATTCCTCTGGTAGTTGAGCCAAGTTTATTAGAACCTAGGAGAGAAAAACAATCTGAGAAGTTGCTTCCTGCACAAAAATGGCCAAATGCAGACAGAGTTTCTCTCCCTATTCTGCAGCAACCACCTCTCTGTAATGTTGTATTGCAGAACTCTGGGTTTTCACAGTCCACATCCCAACTTTGTACATGCAGCTCAGCACCAGCAAATTCTGTTAAAGGCACTGTAGATATGTCCACAAAAGCACGTAAATCCAAAACAGCAGTACAGTGTTCAGATCTCCTATCACTGGTACGCGGTAGACCATCAGCTTTAACAGATTCTCTAACCAATTCAGTTGGTGTGCCGCTTATTGTGAAATCTCAGTATTCCCAGGAGTTTTCCAAAAGGCAACAGACAAAAGTGCTAAGACCACAAAGAGACTTCCAGCAAAGATTTGTGAGCAGTGCATCTCGTGAAACCACCGCACCTGCCAATTCCATCACGGGCTTCCTGGACATGTCGCCAAAATCCCAACAGAAACTGCTCAAAGCACCGGAAATTCCAGCGAGTGGGATTGTGCCACTAATCCAAAACAAAACATTGGTTTGTAGAAATGATTCTGCTGGTTTGTCGCTTGTAGTAGAGCAGGCTGCATCTCAGCAAAGACGAAGAGTTTTAGGGAAAATCACCACAGCTGAGTCTCTCCACAGGCCGATTCCTCCATATGACTGTAGTGCGGACTTTTCTGATACAAACACCAGGTACAAGCACACACAGCTGCAAAGCAAGCCAATGGATTTCTCAGCAAAAGATAGGCCTGCCATAATGAACAATTCAAGCCCTTGTATTGAACTAAAAGCCGGCGAGCCAATGAACTTTACGAGTAAAATGTTGAAGCTGGATTCTTGTAGAAGACAAACTGCAACCATATTAGAGAATAAAAAAACTATTGGTGCTGTTGATCTAACTCTGGACAATAAAACATCTGTCCATGGCCATCAAGAAGTTAAGGATGCTATCCCTTATTATATTTCTTTTTCTTCTCGGTATGGTATGTACTTATCACAGCAACATATTCCTTCATCTCCTACAAATTTACAGAGAGCTGAAGCTTTATTGTCTCAAAGATCATCACTTCATGGAGAATATTCAGTTCATGAACAAACCCAAACTAAGCCTGAAATGTATCATGGAACGAAATCAGGAACAGGACGAGCACAAGTATCGCTTTCACCTTTGGCTTCTGCAGAAAGAAAAGCACAGGGTCATCAAATGCCACAAAGCCTTGAATGCAGGAAACCTTCTCCTGACATTGCTTATCCACAGGTCAACAATGAGCATGTCCAATCCAATAGACCTGAGTCTCTGAGTACACCGCAGCCAACACAAAGTCCAATTTCCCAACAACAATTTCAGCATTCTTGTTTGGAAACTAGTTCAGCTTTATCCACTGCAAACTCTCAGCCACTGGATCCAATGTTAAAACATCAAGTTTCGAGACTTCAGCATGAAACAACCCAAAGGCCCAAAGTTCTTCTCAAGCAAGTTACAGTGGATAGCTGTGGTAGCACAGAGGAGTACGATGACGGTGGAGGAATGGCAGGTTCAAGACAGGTGCCCTCTCCAAGCTCTGCGTCACTACAGCATTCTGATTACCATGCTGATCTTTCATCAGTTTCTTCATCTCAGATCGGAACACCTCTTCGAAGCAGAACAGATCTCCCAGTACCTGGAGTAATGTCCCCACAAAACCACGTTACCATCCAGCTGCGTCAGACAGCAACTGTGCAATTGAGTACTGCGCCTTCAATTCAGCCAGACTCACAAGTCAGCACACCTGCTTCAGCCATGAGTCATGAGGCTGTGATGCATGCAGGCAGGAGGTTTGAACCTACATCTGAAGAGCAACACGCTACTGTAACACAAACAGGAACCACTTCTGTCAAAGGCTTGATATCATTATTCACTGGTTTGGAATCCCAATCTGCTGATTCATGCCATCACTCTGAGACTGTGTTCCAACCTGTGGATCACAGTACGAGAAATATTCCAAAACAAATGCTTCCTGTTCAGGACGACATGGTTGTCCCAGCTACCCTAGTGCCTAAAGCGGCTGGAACAAATATTTTACTCCAACAAAGTCCTCCTGTATCAGGTATCCTGCCTTGCACTGAGGTGCCTGTAAATGACCAGTGTAAAATGGGCTTTTCACCAGTCAAACCAGAGGGTTTTCCACCACAGCCAGCTGGAGATGAGAGGGCAGCCACGAGGGTGGAGCCATCTTCTTCTCAAAAACATCAGCAATACCAAAGACCAGTGAAAGGGGCACTGGAGAAAAAATCTGCACATCTGACATCTTTTTCAATTAAATCAGCAGATACAGAGACACTAGAAGGAACTCCAGGCATTGGTGGTTCATCTAAACCTTCTCAAACATTGCCTGAAGTTACATCCAAAGAAACCATTAAAGAGACCTTTGCAGTCACAGATGAAATAGACCTTTTACAACAGCCAGGGTCTGAAGAGGCAAAACAGTCCATCAAGTCGGAAGATGTTACTGTAACAAATGTTGAGGCTTCAGCAGCAGTCACACAGATCGAATATCAAAAGATTCATCCAAAGTCGATCTATATTGGCATTCATTCCTCAGAGGTACCTTCTGCTGGTGTGGAGCACGAACCAAATGAGCCCAAAGCCTACATGAGACTGCCCCACATCTTTGTCTCAGCAGCAAGTTCACCAGAAGAAGAAACAGATGAACATGAGTTCAGTGAATGCAGCAAGCCTGATTTGTCAAAGGTTAGTGTCCATGGAAAGACCTCCCCAAAAGCAACATCACCAGGGGACTGTAAAGATCGTTTCCCTGATATTGTTGCATCGTCGGATATTTCTGATGACGTAAAGCCGGTGGAAAGCATCAATAATAATGCATCTATTGAGCCGCTTGGCAGGGATATCTGCTTACCAGCATTTTCAGTGGTCTCAGAAGATCAGACATGTCCAGAGGAACAAGACTTAAATTGTTTATTGACAGAGAAAGGGGAGGTTACCATCTCAGAGCTTAAAGGAAAAATAGAAACTCCTGAGGTTCATGAGCTGGAACTTCAAATGGTTTCCACTGAAGAAAAATCCACTTCAGATGTGGCAGAGCTGAAGGCAGCTGAACCTGATGGTGACCTGGCCTGCCAAGCAGAAAACACCAGTCTAGAAGAAAAAACAGTCAAAGTTCAATTACTTCAAAAAATGATTGAAAAAGACATGGATCCATCTTCTGCAACTGTCTTCATTCAAGAAGTTCAGCGTTCTGATAGTATGACACTGAAAGAAGAGTCATCAGTTGCTAAAGATAGCAAAGAAGTTCAACATCTTCAAGACAAAACTGAAAGTGAAGTCTCTGCATCTGCTCCGGAGACCAGTCCCATGAAACTTCCAACAAAGAAAGATGGTTCAGCCACAAAAGCCAATGAGACGGAGGCCCAACAGTCTGAGGAAACGGGAAGAGGATTTTTTTCTCTGTTCAGTAATTCCACTATGACTTTACAACAGACTTCCTCCCAGAATGGTCCGTCTGTGCTTGGTGGATCTATTTCTTCTTCAACTGCCAAAGAAACTCCTGGGACAGGGCTGCTCTCAATGTTTGGGGCCCCTCCCTCAACTGACTCTAAAAACAAACTTCCACAGTCAGTCCCACTGGAGCCTCAAGGAAAAGGATTGCTCTCTATGTTTGGAGTTTCCACTGGTCAGTCACCCCTTGGATCTAGGGGTCCAGTTGCTGGAAGTCCACAAGCCAAAGACCCTCAACGGAGAGAACCTCCAGGAAAAGGCCTATTTTCAATGTTTGGTTCTCCTTCTCAACCAACCCCCCCTAGCCCCAGGAGTCATGTGGGCCTTGGCGTCCCACCAAGAGGACCTCCCACTGGATCTTCTCTATTTAGTGGTATTCTAACAGGTTCTTCAATGCAAAGGGAAAGCCAAGGAGCTGGGATATTTCCCAAGTTTGGTGGTCTCACTGCTCAATCTCAGACAGGACCAAAAGCACCTGGACCGACAGCAACACCACCAAGAACCAGTGCTCCGGAGATTTCTGGAAAGGGACTAATGACTTTGTTTGGTGGACAAAGTCAACAAGCACCAGAAGTACCTGCAACATCCCAGAAATCAGATAGTGTCTTTACAGCTCCTTCTGTCTTCTCGCTTGGAGGGAATTCTGACAACAGCAAATCCAAGACTGGCTTTGGCCTGTTTGGAATGTCTTTCTTGGGGGAAACAAAAACTGAACCAGAACCAGTAAAACCCAAAGAGACAGAGGTTATTTTAGAAGAAGCAAGTGGTGATCATGTTCCCTTTGAAGAAGTTCATGTCCAGCAAAAATGCAATGATCTTCAAGACCCAACCAAAGACAATCCCACAAACTCTGAGACTCTGCATAAAGTTCTGGTCAGCGAAACAGATGTGTGTGAGGAAGTGCAAGAAGAAACCAAACAAGACCTCTCTTCATCAAACATAAGTGCTGATTTACCAGAAAAACTGAGACAAATGGACCAGCATACAGCAGGAGCCACTGAGTCGGTCACTGTAGAGAAATTAACTGAACAAAAATGTATTACTGATGTAGAGAAAATGGTTCCTGAACCAAAGAAAGATATTTTACAAACGAGTAGCTCAGATGTGGAACCTGTCAGAGCTGAAAGCAAAAGTCCAAAAGAACAAACAGACTCCAGTCAAAAGCAAGAAACTGTAATAGATTCTCTTGAACGGCCAATAGGGTTTCATACATTAGATGTGACAGAGGTAAAAAGCAATCTTGAGGGGGACATAAAACTTACACAGTCAGAAGAGCCTGTGAAGAGTGTTCCCGCTAAAGAAGAAATTCTTGAGAAAGATGTGGATAAACCAGATGAATCTTTTGAAATAGTGAACAAGGAACAGCCAGCAGATATGGAGAAACTCAGAGATGAAGCTTTCAAAGTTGAAGAGCATCAGGCAGACACAGATGTTGAAAAGTCAAACAATAAAGCGATGACAGTTGCAGCTGGAGAAACGCAAGTGAATGTTGATTCAAAGAACATTTTTACCAAAGAAGTGGTAGTCCAAGATACAGAGAAAGTAAGTGAAGAGGCAAGTATGACTAAAACAACAGAGAAACCCACTGCAGAAGTCAAGGCTGAAGCTACTGCAGAAGACGTGTCACCTGAAATGTTACCTTCTGAAACTGCTATGAAGCCAACTGATGCAGAAGTCCAGGTTTCCACAGAACCTCTGGAGAAAACTGTTGGAAGAGATGCACCTTTTACAGTGGGATCAAATGAAGACAGAACTCTAGGGGAGAGCACAAACTTATCTAGCTGCCCCACACAGCAACAACCAAGGACAGTTATGACACATCCAATATGCCCACTGGGTCCACAGATGCCTGGTCCAAGGATGGCTGGTCCAAGACAACAAGGGCAACAGAAACCCCCTGAGCCAGCTCCATTTTCTGGCTTCATGTCCATGTTTTCAAACCCAAGTGCTCCCAGTAAATCTCCAACTGTTGGTGGATTTTTTTCGAGCTCACCTGGATCACTTTTTGGATCAGCCCCTGCTCCTCGTCATCCTCAACAGCAACAGCAACAGAAAAGCTCCTTTTTTGGCCTTCCAAGTGGCATTGCAACAGAATCCCTCACAAGTGATCTGTTTGGTATATTCAAAAATCCAGAAGCAACAAAAGCTGAGCAATCTAAACATTCTGACACTGAGCTGGAACCAAGGGACCCACCTGAAAGTATAAAAGCCTCAGAGGACACAGAGAATGCAGAAGGTGGACCTGGACTCAAAAAACTTCAAAGTACAGAGGAGTCCGAGACATTTGAAAAAAGGCGTGTAGAAGAAGCCGAACAGAAAGAGGTTGACACAGAAGCAATTGAGAGTTCTGTCCCTGCTCCCAAATCTCCCTGTTGTTCACAAGAAGATGGACATGATGAGCATGTTGAGCATTTACAAGAAGCAGGCCCTTCTCAGTCTGAGAGGGATGCTCCTCCCTCAGCTCCTGATGCTAAAGCTACGTTTGACACACCTCCTCTCAACGCAACAAAGCTGGGCTTTATGTCTGTCACAGCTGAAAGTGCTTTTGGATCTCTTTTCTCTTCAACATCTTCAACCACTGCTGCCAAGTTACCACAGCAACACCAAACTGACAGCGGACTGTTCTCTGGACTAAAAAACCTCTCAGCTAATATCTTCCAGGATGAGAAGCCAGCAGGAAAGGACGACGCATCAGGATCTTTGTCAAATTTTGGTCTAAAACTGACCTCTGTGTTTGGGGGCTCTGAGTCTCCTAAACTAGAATCCACACCCCCTAATGTCACAGAACCAGAACTTGAGAGTCCAAAAGTAAAAGATGAGTCTAATAAAACCTCTCCAGGTTCTGAAGAAACTGAGAGTGCAGATACCAGTGAGACCTCCAAAACAGGAAGCTGTGACACGCTAGCACAGACGCCACAGTCCAGTTGCCCTTCCCCGACAGATGGTTCAGACAAACTACAGCCGATTGTCACCACATGTGAGACTGACGAGACTGAAGCCAGAATTTCTGACATCTGGCATGAAGGTTTGGTGAGAGACCAGACCAAGAAGCTGTCGGCAGAGGAAGCAGCAAAAAGGCTAGTATCTGTATGATAGATGACGCAACCTTTATCATAGTTCATGTTAGCTCCCCGTCTCCCCTCTGTGACGTCCTCATTGTATCTATGCCCCCCACCCCCGTAGACTCCCGTCGTATGGAAACTTCTCTAAATACTGCACATTTAATGCCGAAACCATCAGAGTAAAGACTGGAGCATTACACCACCACACTAATAGGTTTCCTGACTGTGATGGAATCATGCTGAATGAAGGAGCTGTTGCTTTTATTATTAACCCCCTCCCATATTTGTCCCCTAAACTTCTCTGAGTTATGTCCAGTTCTCAGCCAATTTGTTTAAACGAATGTAAGCAATAGATTTATGAGGCCGAGCGGCATGGAGGCGGGCTGGGAGCTCAAAGAAAAGAAGCAGCTAGAAGGTATTTGGCTGCAAACCAAGACAAAGTAAATCACTCCACTTAAAGCACTAAGCCACTTTGCTCGTTAGGAGCCTCAGTCAACAGCAGCCACTTCTCCTCTCTCGTGAAGGCTGTCTCCTCCACTCTAAGAAAGCTTTTAACCTTAATGTGCACACAGACAAAGATCCCAAATGCAGCAGGCCTTTGCTTTAGCAAGAGTCATTCATAAAGTCAGGACTCCACCCATCAGGAAATGCTGTTTTCAGAATCAAAGTAAAAGTAAACCGCATCAAACATCTTCTTAAAAAACCCTGAAACTGAGCTGGTTTCATTATTATGATCCAGATCAATCCAGATTTAAAAGATTCAGATGGTCTTTATTAAACAATAAAAGCTTTGACAAACATCATCATGAAAGGAAAAGTCAAAGTGAGACTCTGCCCACACGAGATAATGGTGAGCAAACATGTTCATGGTTTCAGGTTTTGTTGATCAGTTTGGAGGCGTTCTTTCATTTTAATTCAATTTTAAATGTTATTTACACACAAAATGCTGCTCTGTTAACCACACAAATCTGCAGATACCAAAAATAAAAATACCTTCCAAAGCTTACAGTTCCTTCATTTCTCTAAATTCAGGATTTTTTTCTTTGATTGTTGTGTGAGGGGAAATTCTTGAAATTTTATGTGAGTCTGTTGAGTTTTTCTGAATGAAGCGGATAGTTTCCTTCAGGTTAGTTTGTCCTCTTACTGTGGACCTGTGCTGTTCTTAGTGAAAGAGTTCCAATATGGAGCTTAAAAATACTAACAAACCGTAATAAAAGAACATTTTAACTTCTGTGGAACAAAACTCTTGATGACCGCTTCAGTAACATCCATCTGACCCATCTCCACAGCTCCCAGGACAGTAATCATCTGGATTCTTCTGGAAACCTCAGTCCCATCAGCTCCCAGCTTAGCCCTGAACTCAAAGGTGTCCAACATCTAGAGCCCAGAACCCCCAGGGCCAATGACATGTGTGGCTGGAAAAAGGATGAAGATGTTGAGAAAGAAATGCATGCCCCTCCAGAGCCCGGGTCCCACAAGGATTTGAAGGAAAACGTTTCTTTGCCGTCCATAAACATCTGTGACGAGAAGAACCAGAGAAAACTGTGGTGCGTAGAAGACATTCGTTGAAGTTCATTTTCAGATTCATAGATTGTTAAAAATCCCTTTACTAGGAGCTGCTGGCCTGCGCTCATAGCAGTGTTAGCAGCTCTACAGTCCCTTTCTGTTTCTTTTTGACGGATTTCTGCTGTAGACAAGCAAACTAGAATTTTTCCCTTTTCCTGGTGTGATTTTGAAATTTCCTTTTAGCCCACCCAGTTCCTTTGAGGACACTCCTCCACCCTGTTCTCCCTCCAGAGTCCGCTGGATGAAGGCCTACAACAAAGTCAGGGAGAAGATGCTCCAGGTAGGCGGCTGTACCCTCCAGCGGGGGGACAGTGTGGCACTGCAGACGCTCAGTTGTGAGAATCCAGTTCTAAACTAAAGTAAAAAGACGCTCTGTTCTGGTGGTCTGTCCAGATGCTAACTCATGTGTTTGTGAGACACAACAACTGGTCCAGACCGCCAGGCCTCAGTCATTTTTCTTGGTTGAGTTTCAGTCATGCCACAGAAAGTCACAGTAGTAGGTAAACCTGAGTAAATCAGAGACAAAACGTTTAACGGCAGCTCTACAGAGTATGGAATGGGGGGAGCTAACTTCATGTGAGGGGGGCGTCTGAAAAAGGTGAGTACTGTGACAGACTGTGTTCAGCCCTCCTCTAAAAACATGCAGGACTTCATGTTTTTCTCGTGTCGGGAGTGTGGAGGCCTGAGTCGGACCGGTGACCTGTCCAGGTTTACCTGAAGATGGTTGACATGGGCTCAAGCAGATCCCGGAAGATCAGAGCTGGTTTAGAGGCGGCTGCTGTCTTCAACCAGGATTCTACCTGAAGGTAAAGCATTGATTTTTGATGAAATGCCAAAGAGAAGTTTTATGAATCTGAATCTAAAAGGAGGATTTTTTTAGCCCAATAAAAACTGAAAGCCTCAATGCATCAGTGCCAACTGTCCTTACGAGGGGATGTGGGCTATCTGCAGGTGAAAAATGGTCAACATGTCACCCTCTTGTACGGTTCAACCCCCCTACTGTAAGTGTCCTTAAAGAGACAGTGATGAAGACCCCGATGGGGGAGAAACGCTCTGAAGTCACCCCGGTTCTTTTATAAACTAGTTTACAAAGAGGACCGAGCGGCCATGTTCACTTTTGACCTTGCTGGCGGTCAGCTGTTTGATTGCTCTTGGGTTAATGGAATTAAGTGGAAAATGGGGAGCAATGGAGGTTTTGGATGCTCCAGGTTTCCCACCAACCTGCAGTTTCTGCAATATTTCCCTTTTTTCTTTGTTCCATAGCAACAATAACACATTTCTTTGGAAACTCACACTTGTGCATAATTAGACTGCTGTTTGTGTGTGTTCTGCAGTCTGCAGAACATCGACACTTTTGTTCTGTTTGACACACGAACACATTTGAAAGCAGGATTCTGTAGATCTGTAACACGCTCAGATCATCTCTGCTGCTTCCAAACACATCCCTCCATCATCCTCCTGCAATCGCATCAGTTGAGCTTTCATCTTCCCTCCTAATTTTAAGAGGGCGGGGCCACACTTATCAGATTTCTTCATCCAGTGATCTGAGCCACAGGTGTGGCTGTGGAACAGGTAAACTTTTAACCCTTTCAACACAGACCCTTCATACGAAGGTTTCTGTAGTTTGATTATTTTTCATCAAAGTCATTTTATGAACAAGGAAAAAAACAAAACATTTCCTCGAGATCTGTTAGAAAGCTTTTCACATCATCATCCACGTGGACGACAGTGGTTCAGGTGGTTAAGGTTAGCCAAGATTGAAGGGCCAGCAGTTCAACCCCGTCTCAGTCAGCTGTTGTTGTGTTCACGGGTGAGATGCTTCACCCTCCTTGCCTCCAGCGTGGTTCCACTGTTGTGTGGATGCATTTGAATGTCGGGATGGTCAGAGGGGCCGTAGGCTCGTACTGGCAGCCATGTCTCTGCCAGTGTGCCCCAGGATTACACCAGTAACTCACCATCACCACGTAGGAATGAATCATGGATACACATTGGAAGGGCTTACTATCATCATCAGCATCCCTAAAGCAGATAAATGGTGTACACATCTATACTCATGACACACTTTTCCAATGTTTTACAGTCACACATTTGTGAACACTTTGCGTTTTTATCATCTCAGCTTCAGTAATCTGATTACTTTCAGTCAAATCTCTTTACAGGCTGGATTGGGGGGTTGTCTCGCTGCCGAGGGGGTCAGGTGTTACATCTGATGGGACTGTGTCAGCTCTCCTGATTGGACCATCACTGTGTTCAGCTGCAGGGGAGGAGACAGCGCGGCGAGCAACAAGCTGCAGGAGGGAGGGGGGCAGAGTCATTCAGAAGAAGGAGACGGAGAAGCAGCGGCGTGTCTGAGGTGATGAGGGGAAGCTCACTGAGCGCTGCGATCAGAAACATGACCTGCAGGGAAAGGGGAACACGGACAGTATGGAGAACCCAGGAGCTCCTCCACAGCTGATCCAGCAGTTCTTCTGTGCTGCATGAAGCTGCGCAGGTGCACGTCCAGCAGGGGGAGCACTTCTGCTGTGCCAGAGTCTGTGGCGGAGCTGATGAAGGACGCAGGAACAGGTGAACCGTGCTCTGATCTGCAGCAGGTATGTAGCTGTCGGGGTGCATCACAGACAGAAGCTGATGAAGATGTTTCAGGAATGAAGCTCTATGTTCAAAGAAGAACATTCTAAGTGTGGAACTTCTGCTGTCCTCAGAACCACAGAAAGGTCGCAGCTCTTTGATCTTTGGTCCCACAGTTTCTGTCTTGAGCAGGAAACTGTGTTTTCTGCTGAGGGGGTCATGAATGCTTCATTTTATACCAAACTGAAGTGAACCGCACCAGAGTTCATCTGCAAGGAACAGACGGTTCTGTTCTTTAGTCCAAACACCTGCCGGGTCAAAACGACCACGACAGGAAACCAGACCTGGGTCTTTATTTTAAGTCCATGTTGGTTAAACACAGGACATTTTCTGCTGTGGGTGCAGCTCTGAACTGCAGGAAGTTAAACCCAGAAGGTTCTGGAAAGCAAGAACTTCTCCTGTTTGCATGTGAAACCTCAAAGCCATCTGGAGGATTGCAAACGCACACTGAGCATGAGCACAAACCACTCTTTCATACAGTGAAAGGGAATCTGATGTGGGGGGGCTAATGCTCGCTCAGACTGTATTTATTTTGATGAGAATAAAAAGCTTCATATTGATTTTTTCCGTCTGGTTCATAAACGTCCCTGTGGAGCTTTGTGTGAGCACCACTGTCACCTTCACCTTCCAAGCTTCCTCCAGTTCTTCTCTGAGTTCCTGGTATTTCTCCAGTTTCTCATGTTCCTTCTTCTTGATGTTTCCATCTCTTGGTTCTGCTACATCCACCACAACAGCTTTCCTCTGTTCTTTATCCACCACTACAATGTCTGGTTGGTTCCATTACCATCCTGTCCGTCTGGATCTGGAAGTCCTACAGGATCTTTGTTCTCTCATTCTCTACCACTTTCTGAGGGGTTTCCCATTGTGACTTTGGGGTTTCCAGTCCATACATACATTTAGATCCACGCTGTAAATAAAAACAGTGTCACATATATGAGTGGTGGGTGCTCTGTGAGGGAGGTGGCCATTAAGTTACACCCAACTATTGTGTTCAGTAGCACCCAATACAGGGACAATGATACATGTTCTTGTAGCATTTTCTGATGATGGAGAACATACAGTGGGGATCAAAAGTTTGTGCACCCCAGAGAAAATGTTCTATTCTTGTACATAAAGAACCGAAGGAAAGATTGAAGAGTCTCCTAAAGGCATCAGTTTACAGATGAGACGTTCTTTTCATATGTCAATTCATATGTCATTTACTCTTTCAAAATAACAGAAAACAAAATGATGGTGTGCAAAAGTATGGACACCCTGCAGAGTTAGTACCTTGTTCTGTCCCTCTTTGGTAAGTATCACAGCTGGTAAAGGCTTTTTGTAGCCAGGAGTCTCAGTTCTTCATCCGTTCTTCTTTCCAAAAGTCTTCCAGTTCTTTCAGATTTCTGGGATGTTTGTTCCACTCTGCTGTTTTCAGGTCTATCCATAGATTTTCAATGATGTTGAGGTCAGATGATTGAAGTTCACTGCAGAACCTTCAGTTTCTGTCTCTTAATGTAAGACAGTGTGGGTTTGGAGGTGTGTTTAGGATCTTTATCATTTGGAGAAGTCATTCTCTCTTCAACTTTTTCACAGATGACATCAAGTTAGTGTCCAAAATTTGCTGAAATCCATTCTTTCTTAACTGGTGAAATGTTTCCTGTACCGCTGGCTGATTGTATCTGTTGACAATAGAACAGTGCAGCTCAACTCCAGAGTCTGCAGGTCTTTCTGGAGGGATGCTGCAGTCAAACGTGGGTTTGGATTTGCTTTTCTCACAATCCTGCGAGCTGCTCTGTCTGAGATTTTTCTTGTTCTTCCAGATTTTGCTTTAACTTCTACTGTTCCTGTTGACTGACATTTCTTAATGACATTCTGAACAGAGGATATTTTCATCTGAAAGGCTTTGCTATCTTCTTGTAGCTTCTCTCTTCTGCTGGAAGAACCCATGATGCTGATAGTTGGGGCGAGGTCACATGATCAGATTATTTACAATCTTTCAGATTGAAATCACCTGATCTTTGGAAACCATGATGGTGAACCATCCATGACACTGTCAGGTCTCAGCTTTTCCAAAGGGGGCGGGGCATACTATAAACTCTGCAGGGTGCACAAACTTTTGATCCCCACTGTTGTTAAGGAGTTTAGGATTAAAACTGCGTTTCTGGGTAATCTATTATAAATATATTTTCATATATTATGTATACATACAAATCGTCTTTGATCAGAAGCAGATAAAAACCAGTGGTTTAAAAAAGCTCAGGTTTGTGATGCATAAATTGAAATGGGGGGGATTCTCTCTTCTCTGTTTCAATTCTAAATCCTCCACTTGTACACAAATACATCCGTTATCGTCTTCATTTCCCTCGTCTGAGCTGCTCCCAGGATCTAATTTTAACAGGATCACTGACTGTCTTAACTGATCACATCTCAGATAAAAAACTACATTGAAACACAGCCAATATTTTTCTGCTAGCTGTTAGCATGCTAATCCTTCTGCTAAATGTTAATAAGAACAAACCGTTTCTGCTTTTCTGAAAATCTGAATGAAATTATATTCCAAGATATTCCATAAAAAATACTTTAATTGGAAAGTAACTGGAGATCCTCAGAATATTACTTGTTGTTAGATGTACTTCACAATTATAGATATTTGCAAATTATCATAAATTTGAGGGCTGCACAGTGGTGTAGTGGTCAGCACTGTCACCTCCCAGTGAGAAGATCCTGATTCAAATCCCAGCTGGGTCTTTTTGTGTGAAGGTTTCTTGTTCTCCAGGTTCATGTCAGGGTTTTCTCTGGGCTCCTCCCACAGTCCAAAAACAGGATTAATGGCTTCGTTGGTGACTTCAAATTTATACTTAGGTGTGTTTGTGGCTGTGTGTTCCTGCAACATGCGAACTGTTCATGTAACACCTGCCTTCACCCAACAGTACCGGGGATAGGCTCCAGCAACCCCATGATCTCAAAAAGGATGTAGTGGGTTCTAATGATGGACCCCAGAGACTCTGCTGACCAATAGATGAAGCTCTACTGGGTTTAAATGATCTGTGATCCATTAACGCTACCCAAGTTCAAATTGTGAAAGTTTTTACTGCAGTTTCTGGGCATTTCTTCAGGCTCCTCCTCTCCTGTGTAGAACTGCTGTCATTTTTCCTCCTCTAAACGTCTCTTTCCTGCCGTTCTCCAGCTGTCATTCTCTTCTTCTGCTTTCAACGCCCCATAATGGTGGTATTTATTTACTGTCAGGCGTTCTTTGTCACAAACACAATAGCATCGTCATTCCAGAGTGAAGAAGCTAATACTCAAAGTGACTTGAACCCTCCGCAGTAAACAGAACAAAACTGACAACCACAAATCTTCTCCAAAGCAGGGCTAGATCTTTACTGATCATTACTGGCGGAACAAACCAGATAAGCTTCAGAAAGCTGAGGCTCTATGCTGCCGTGAATTCAAACCTTTTTGTTTTATATTGTAAATTTTCATTCATATTTTGTGTTGTGGTTCCTGCATTTTGTGAAAAAATCTTTAGTGAGCTGATCCCAAAGCGTCCTTCTTTTTAGTGAACTGATCCCAAAGCAGTATATACGGATATACGGTACATGAACTATGTGATGAAGATTCTTGAAGTCACCTTCAGCTCCAGTTTCTCTGAAAGTTCTTGTTTCTAACCCTTTTCTTTGTTGCTTATGCCCCTCAGCTTTCTTCCAGTGTTGGATCAAAGATTCAGGAGAATAGTTTCAGCTCCATTGAGAAGATGTTCTCCAGGAATCGCTTTAATGGACAACATGGAGCAGGTGTCACCCCCCCAGGAGGAGCAAAGCCAAAAGTTCATCTTCCCAAAAAGAGGGCGCCGAATCCCAAAGTAGCTTTGGTCATTCGAGGCAAAATCCATCGACTGCTTCAAGGTTCTGCAGAACATCACGCTCCTGATTCCCACCTTCATCACACAGCTACTGAAGAGGAAGAGGAGAGGGGGGCCCACGGCTGCAGCAAAGAGCACAGAAGGATGCGTCCAAAGGCAGGCTTGAGGCTGGAAGCTCTGAAGGTCTCGACCAGAAATCCTTTAAGTGTTGGAGAGGTGGAGCTGAACAGAGGAGGGTGCATGAAGATACCCTGCACCTTACGCAGAAGCAGCAGAGGCCCCGCCCAGGCCAAACACATTTCCTTTGAGAGCGGGCTTCGGGACGCTCCTGAACAGATGCCGCTCTACAGCCCGGACCAGAATGGGAACAAGCTTCCAGCTCGCAGGGATTTGTCCTCACCTCCAGGTCGTCCAAAGCGACCGCACTCTGCTGGCGACTGTTTAGACTCCAGCTTCAACAGAACTCCCCCACAAACCGGCTTTGAGGAGGATGCAGACAGAGAGGCAGCTTCAAGTGCAATTATAGAGCATATTCTTAAAGAGCTGAGAGGGATCAACAAGATCCAGGAGGAGATCTCTGACCTCAGGGATTACTTGACGTTGGTTCGAGGGTCCGTTGAGGAGGTTTCGTCCTGTGTGGATGCTGTTCTTTTGGAGATTGAGGGTTTTCGCTCCAGCAGCAAAGCGAACTCAGTCACTAGTGTTGACTCTTGGTCAGAGGTGGGACGCCAAGATGGATCATCTCCACGCAGAAGACCCGTCAGTGCCGATAGCACTTTAGGGAGGGCGGTACCAAACATAGACGTCAACGGTTTCCCTGTAGTAGGTAGTCAGCGCCAAAGCATTCATGGAGAAATACGAGCCGAGGAGCTGGCTGTTTACCATCTTACCAGCTGTTTACCAGCTCAGCAATCCGTGGTGCAGCAGGAACTGGAGGAACAGGATGATGCTTCCGAGCATAGTTCAGACGTCCCAGATGGTTATTTGACAGGAAAACTTAGTTCCAGGTACCTGGAAGAACAAGACGGGCAGGACTGTCCGAGCCTAAGCTCTTTGTCCTCTGGTCACAGCTCCAAGTCCGAGTCAGACTTGAACAGGCTGTTATTTTGCCATGAAAGAAAGCATCATGGAGCTGGAGATGAAGAAGAGCGTTGGTCCAACGTTCTTCCACCATGTAGCATCCACATGGATCCAGCGTGGCACGGGGAAGCTCTCCTCAGGGAAAAAAGTCTAAACGGTTCAGATGGTAGGAGTGGCCATTCTTTTGAAGGAGCAGGAAGCCGGGAGCATTCCAGAGATGCAAGAGCTCCATCCATGGGAAGCTCTGAGCATCTCCCCACTCGCTCTGGAAAACATTCCCACTGCCCTTCCAGAAAGGAAGAGAGGAGCCCCCCACTGAGACAGAGCCAGGCTAGACCTCATGATCCCACAAACCTCCAAAACTGTGTTGGATATGAATGTGGGGCAGATTTGTCCCTCCCCCAGAGTTCAGGCTACCATTCAGCTACAGGCCGCAGTTCAGATGCCGAGGATTCAGACCTCCAGCAAACAATGGACCTGAGTTATCCAACCAGCTGTGACACTAATTTAGCTTCTGAAGAGACGTGGACCACGAACAATGCTGACAGGCCACTTTTCCAAAAGCCTGAAATCCTGAACCAGAACTGTGGAGACCAGCTTCGTTTTTGCGGTGCTGAAGGAACCCCTGCTGGGGGCTTTACCGTCAAACGCTTTGGGCGAGCTGTGCTCGGTTTTAGCTCTGCCTTGCGAGGTGCCTTTCGCAAACCTGAAGTATCTCCAGCTGTAAATTCTGAAGAGAGAACAGGCTTTGACATACCTGCTGAGAAACCTTTAGAGCCTTTTGGCTTTGAGGACCACAAACCCTCTGATGAAGCACATGGTCACACTTCAGAAAAACCCAAAGAGAATGGTATGAGTCACGGAATTACAGGGATCCTGTGTGTGCAGAGTCTGTCTGAAGACACCAAGAACCTCCTTTCATCAGAGTCCACTAAGGATCATCTGGGTCCAAACAGGATCCCAGCTGAAGATCCTGCTGGCTCCGCTAAAAAGCAGGTCCCACAGGAACAACCTGCAGGGGTTCCGAACCAGCTTTCACAGTGTACAACTGCAGAATCCTTGTCAGCCTCTCTGTTTGCTCATGAATCTTCAGACCTGGAAGAGGCGGGACCAACTGAGCTGTGGTCCACCACCAACACCGTGGTGGAGGCCAAAGAAGCAGGAGGTCCGATGGAGGAGCACAGTCTAAAGTGTCTGAGGAGCTTCCAGCAGGTTCTGCGCAAGAAAAAGGAAACCAAGTGTGACCTCCCCGGAAGGAGCATGTCAACCTCCTCCCAGAATGACCTTGAGACAGGTAGTGCTGAAATGAAGCTGATGTTGGCTCTGCGGAGCACAGCTGCTCTGAGTGTTCGCTTGCTGTGAACCTGTGCTGGCCCTCACAGATCTAAAACTTCTGTCACTTCTGCAGCCGAAACCATTCTTTCCATCCTCTGCTGAGTTAAGCTCCTCCTGTGCGCTCCTCGCCAAGAACCTGCAGGAGCTACTTAGTGAATTAGAAAACATGACTTATGTTCTTGGACAGCCAGTCTGACTTTGAGGAGCAGGTCAGAGGAAATATAAGGAGAGCTTTTCATGAGGAGGTTTACATGTTAATGAAACATTTATAGTTTCTGTCTGAAACAAAGATGAAACATTTAGAGCATCTTTGACCTTCATCTGTCTCCTCTCTGTTTTACAGATGGATGTGAAGATGGAGACCAGGTTACATGTAACATCCTAAAAGAAGCTTCTTTCTGTTTCTGTTGTAACCTTTGTTTGTCCTCCTGGTTTCCTGTGACAGCACCTGATGTCAGGTGTTCCATCAAACCACGCCCACCATTTACCAGTTCAGAGAAAGAAACAGCAGCAGGAGTCAAACATCCTTAGCATGAAAACTGAAACTCAACCAACTCTGTTCATCTGCCATCTTCATTTGATCTCTTCCTCATAAATGCTCACCTTCACTGCTGAAAAAACGCCCATTCCAGCTTCCTGACGTTGGTCTCTGTATTCCAGAGTGCACATCTAGAGGGTGATGCCAACAAGCAGCCGTGGGCCCCGCCAGGGTGAGAAGGAGTGGCCTGCATGCTCTGACATGTGGCTGCTGATGCAAATGTTGATCTGTGACTTATGTGTTGTCCTCAGAGGAAATGTGCCGTTTGGAATCGACAGCACGCCTGACCTCCTCCGGAGGAGGCCCATTTCGCTGGTCAGTGAACTGGTGAGTGCGACAGCAGACTTTCCTGGGTTGGTTTTCAGCTGATCTGAAGTTTGGTGGCTGTAAGTCACATGTTTTTTCAGTGAAACACTGGTCTTAGTGCAGCATCCTTCCACCTCATCGTACAGGAAGTTGGATTTTAGCAGGTCGGAATTGATTTTTCCCTCTGCTGTACCAATTGGCCACCTTTTTGGATTGATTACCACCCAAATTCTAACCCTAATCCTAATCTTTACCTCAGTCTGAGCGGTCAGCTTGGATTTAGGTTAGGGTTAGAACTAGGGTAATAAAACCACTTTTGAGCAGATCAAGGTAATGGAACCACTAAAAAATAGTTTTATTACACAAACCAGAGCAGGAACCAGAGCAGAAACAGTCATTGCAGAGAATTTACTAGAACATACTTTTCTGTAAACAAACCATAAATAAATATCCAACAAAGGAAAAACGGATGCATCACCCGCAGAAATGTCACCATGGCAACAAGACTCCCAAGTCATGCCGGTTGGAGACGTTCCTTTCACTTGCAGCCATTGGGCTCATTGATCAGATCAATCCTGTTGCTTTGTGGACGAGGACGGCGTCATTGCAAAGTTGGGATTTCATTCATTCCCTACAGGTGGCGTTGTCTCAGGTGGCCAGATTATCAGTATTACAGGCTTTTATCCACAGATTTAGTGTCTCAATTACAATGACATTTTTACACGTTCTGCAATTTCGCGCAGATTTCTTCTAATTGTCTTTAAGCTAAAATGAGCAATAATTTGAGTGTAAACAGTGAAAAAGAACGCTAATGGTCAAAGCCAAAGTTCTCTGTTTGTCTCTAACTGTCTGCTTCTCTTACACTCTGTCCTAACCTTATGGCCCTTCCATCTCCTTCAGGCTATGGTGAGTAAAAACCACCAGATTAGATCTGCTGTGCTTTGCTACATGAGTCTGTAATGGTCCAAATATAAGCAAGCTTTTCCATCAGCTCAGTGCGAAACTCCAACATTCAACAGTTTGGGTCAAAGGTTGAAACCTTGACTTGTTCTCTGCAGAAGGAGAAGCAGACGCTGATACACTAATGGGCCAAAGACGGGTTTCTTTAGGGACATTTACGGACAAGACAAAGTAGAAATAGGTGTAAAAAATTAAACTAAATGTAAAAACACAATAGGAAGAAAAAGAGAATTCTACTGTTATGCCAGTTTAACACTTCTGGTGTTTGTGGTTTCACTCTGTGTGAAGAATTGAGTTCATCAGGGCGACGGCTTGGGGGAAGAAGCTGTCTCTGCGTCTGAAGATATTCTCAGTCCCTCCAGGAATACGCAATGTTACGATCACAACTATCAACGCAAATTCAAGCAAACCCTGCTGCAACTTTACATTTTCCCTGCAACTTTGACTGGGTGACGATGTTGCTTCCCAACTGTTTCCGGTGTGGCTCCATCCTGGGAACTGCGTTCCTTTTTTATTAACTTAACATGAAGTTGGTTTTAGAATGAAACAAAGCTTTAGGATGATCTGAGGTACGCAAGAGCAGAGAACATACATGTCTGTAAAAGTCGTTTTTGAACAGCCTTTCACTTTTTCCATTTCTTTCTCTGAGAAATGTCTTTACATGGAAGTAGGCTTTCCCTATGCTTTCCCAGCGGGACAGTCTGCAGATAACGTGAGGACTGTTTACTTTCATTCAGTTCTTATTTTCATCACACTGTTTACAAATATTTGTAAACAAGAGCATGTGAGAGGATGCTGCAGAGTTTACTCCACCCACATTAACAGAGTTCTGACAGCTGTGATTGGTCGGCAAAAGCAAATCCTGAAGCTCTATTGGGTCCTTCCACCTACCAACTGAAGAAGAGATCTAAAAATCCAAATTGGACTTTGAATATTATAAAAAAAACGATTTAAAACACTTTCACTCCACTGAAGTCTGTTGTGAATAATGATAAAAAAAGCGCTCAACATTCAAACGTTTCAGAAATCAGGATCGGAATATGTTGATTTTAGATGTAAAGTTGGACTTTTCAACAGAACTCAATGGAGAAATGTTCCCCTCTGAAACCTGCCTCTAGTGCTCTTTGATTTCTCCCTGGTTTGTTTTAAATTCAGATGGGGGGTGAGTAAAACTGCCCCCCTCCCGGTCCATGAGACCCACCTGGACTGGCTCATCAGCATCAGCACCATTTCTAGCACACACGCACAAGTTCATGATTGATTACATACTGAATGAATGTGCGGTCAGTTGGATCCCGACCTGAAGGACACTCTCCTGTGATCATAGGACAGGTCGACGTCTCTCTGACGTTCCTGACTGTGACTTTCTGTTTCAGTCCATGATCCAGTCCAGGAAAGCCGGCCTGGCTCAGACTCTGGCTACACGGGCTTCCCTGAAGGATGAAGAGCTGGTGAGTAACTCTGATCTTTGTAACATGTTTTCACGCCTCCAAACACAACATCTGACCTACCGACTGGTCTGCTGGAGACGGAGAGCTCTCAGCAGCTGTTCATTGCCATTAGGACTAATATCTTTACAGCAGTACTTCTGCTGTTGTGTAAGACATTAACCAGTTTTAGTTTCATTTTGTGCTCTGCAAATGTTCAGAAATGTTTTCATTCCACCAACATTTAAATGATCCAAGCAGAAAGACTGCAGGTTAGATCTGGTTTCAGCATTTTGATGAATGTTTCCTGTCAGAATCAAACCCTGACTTCCATTTTGCTGCTCTTCAGAAATGGTTTGAGTCCAATAGTTTCTTCCAGCAGCAGCTGTGCTCAGCCTGGACCTGTTAGTCAGGAGGTGTTTGTCCATCATCGGTCTCCCGTTCAAAGAGAGCAAAGTTCTGACATGAAAATAAGAAGAAAAGATCCGGACTTGACATGAAGTCCTGTCTAACGTGAGCAGGGACCCGGACCAAACTTCACCTGGATTCACTTCCTCCAGAATCTTTAGAAAACAATAGTCATCTGCAGCTACTAACTTCATTTGTTGGAACATTTCTCAGTTATTTTTCTGCTGTTAGACAGTTTAGTTAATTTAGCATCTGATGGGCTTTTTTTTTTTCACCCTTTTTGGTATAAAATTCTGTATTTTAAAGAATAAATACATTATTTCTGAACAGTACAAACTTTAGCACTTAAGTTACTCATTTCTAAAAATGATGAAGAATTGTGTTCTTCATCATTCTGCTTCTTTCATGCAGCATAAAAGAACATTCATTTTTTTAAATCATAAACCTGATTCAGCATATTTTGTATTTTACTTTATCATTGTCTGTTCTTTATTTAGCTCTTTCAAAGTGTCTTAAAAACTTTTTATTTATCCTTTGTATGTAGTTCATTATTGTTCAGCTTCATTCATTATTCTTTTCATTTAATGTTGTTTGCTGCCGATCTGCCTTTTTTCACCTGTTTTGTTTGTTGTTTCTCCTTTCCTTTCCTCTCCTTTCATTTCTTTCATCTTTTAAATGGCCTAAATCTGATCTTTCTGTTCTGACAGAAAAATCACGTCTACAAGAAGACCTTGGAGGCTCTCATCTACCCGATCTCCTGCACCACACCACATCATTTTGAGGTGTGGACGGCTACCAAGCCCACCTATTGCTACGAGTGTGAGGGCCTGCTGTGGGGCATCGCCAGGCAGGGCATGCGATGCGCAGAGTGTGGCGTCAAAGTGCATGAAAAATGTCAGGAGCTTCTGAACGCCGACTGCCTGCAGAGTGAGTGCTGTTCAGGATGTGTTTTTGCATGTCTGCTTGTCCCCTAACAAATGGGGGATCTTCAGGAGCTGCTGAGAAGAGCTCCAAGACGGGGGCAGAGGACCGGACGCAGCACATCATTATGGCCATGAAGGACAGGATGAAGATCCGTGAGAGAAACAAGCCAGAGATCTTTGAGGAGATCCGGAAGGTGTTCAACATCTCAAAGACAATCCACGCTCAACACATGAAGACCATCAAACAGAGCGTCCTGGATGGAACCTCCAACTGGTCTGCAAAGATCACCATCACAGGTAGGTGTGCAGAATCGTGTGTGGATGAAGTACTTTAGTCATTCTAGACAACCGTCTGGGTTGTTTGAAAAACAGCAGCTCATCTGTCCAATACATGCAAAAGAAACATTCAAAAGTCTGCTGTAAACACTCTGAGTAGCATCAAATCCGGTTTATGAGCAGTTTATGAGCGGTGTTTTGGAAGAGCAAAGGTCTTCTCCAAAACCACAAAACCACATCGGCTCAGGAGGGGAAGCAGTTTCCTGCCATTGCTGTTTTTGATGTGGGGGGAGAGCTGTAGACTTTGATGTTGAAAGGAGAACCTCGAGGATCTCCTTGATTCTGTGGACACGCCCCCTTCTTGAGCAAGGGCTGGGGACTCTGGGGTGGAGCTGTCCAGGCCCGGAACTGGAGCCGCCAAGGTGGTTGGAGAGATGCTCAGTGGCACCAGGGGAGGATGAACTCCCCCCTGAGGATCTCAAGTCTCTGGATTCTGTAGGACTGTCCAGGCTCTGCTGCAAAGAATGACAGTCAAGGACTGCACCACTGAACTGGCAGACAGGAGTGGTGGTTCCTTTTTTAAAGGAGGGAGACTGGAGGGTGTGTTCCAATTACCAGAGAATTCCACCGCTCAGCCTCCCTGGAAAAAGGTCGGAGTCCTGAGCCGGGCCTACAGTCAAACCTCAGACTGTGCGGTTTCAGTTTTAATTGTGGAACAGAGGACCAGATCTACGGCCTCTATAGGCCATGCCTCTCTGAGCTTCTCTGTCTGCCTCAGGTCTCATCAGCTTCTCCTGGGGGTACCGAGGTCTCAGACAGGAACGACCGTTTTCAGTCTAGCTGTGGAACTCGTTTCCACTGAGCATTCAGCAGAAATCGTCACTGTCCATTTTTAAAAACTTCTTAAAACCCATTTTTCTCACCAGGCTTTAAACGAGGCAGGAGACCCTGCTCTGCTGGTGTGTTTTATTGTTTAGCTTTGATTTAGTTTGGTGTTTTTATGTTTTTTATGTCACTTATTTATGCTTTTTATCTTTAATTGTTTTAACATTTTAGCTGTTGTTTTTATTGTCTTTTAATGTAAGGCGCTTTTCCATCACGTTTTCTTCTTCCAATATTCTCTGCTGCAGTCGTGTCAGCGGCTTCCTTCAGATGGGTTTGAACATTTCTTGGTTTTGTCTAATTGTGAAGAAGAAACATCCTCATCCCTGCAACACAGCATGAAGTCTGAAGCAGACTGAGGTTTCACTGAGAGAAATCTGAAGCAGAAACTTAATCGAAGCTGAAATGAAGCTCCAGAGCTGCACTGAGACACACACTCACACACACACCTACACATACACAAACATAAGTGTACATCATCATAAGGACTGCTGCTGTTACCAGAGCAACCATAGACATCTCTTCTGTCAGCAGCAGCAGCGTTGCCATGGTAGCCATCACACCTTCTCTCCAGTTAGAGTCTCTGATAAAGGCGAGACATGAAGATGATGTTTGTGTTTTCTGGAATCCTGGAGAGTTTTCCTGCTGGCCAGAGCCTCCACTCGTTCTACAAGAAACCTGCATGGTGAATCTGTTGTTTGTAGCTCTGATATGTCAAAGAAAACGGGAGCACATGAAAGAACAAGGAAGAACATGTAAGAACATGGAAAAGCATAGAAGAACATGTGAGAACATGGAAGAACATGGCGAAACAAAGAAGAATATAAGAGAACATTGAAGAACATAGAATAACATGATAGGAAGAACATGGAAGAATATAGAATAACATGGAAGAACATTGGAGAACATGGAAGAATATAGAATAACATGGAAGAACATTGGAGAACATGGAAGAACATAGAATAACATGATAGGAAGAACATGAAAGAACATGGAAGAATATAGAATAACATGGAAGAACATTGGAGAACATGGAAGAATATAGAATAACATGGAAGAACATTGGAGAACATGGAAGAACAAGGAAGAACACGGGAGAACATAGAACAACATGGAAGAACCTTGGAGAACATAGAAGAACAAGGAAGAACATGGGGAAACAAAGAAAAAAAACATAATCAAATGTGCTGACATGAGCCGTGCAGGTTCAGCAGACGTTCTGGTGTCTGTAGCTTTAATTAGGGACTTCTGTTACCTGCTCCAGTCTCACCTGCATCAGAACAGAAGAGACAAATAGCAGCAGGTTGCTTTCTTTTGTTTTAAATAAAGTTTTTTCTGAGCTGTTTCCAGCTGTAAAGTCCCACAAAAAATCTTGGAAACATCTATTTATATTGATTAATTTATAAAACTGTTAAATGAAACTGTCCCTTTGATCCTATACTTGTGAGTGTGATGAAACAACTGTTGTTGGGTTTGTATGATAGCAGACAGATCATGGTTCAGACGTTTGTTGTCGTCTTTTTTATGTGTTGTCTCTGCTTCTCCACCAGTCATCAGCGCTCAGGGTCTCCAGGCCAAAGACCGGACAGGATCCAGTGATCCATACGCTACCATCCAAGTAGGCAAGACCAAGAAGAGAACCAAAACCATTTATGGGAATCTTAATCCAACGTGGGAGGAAAAGTTCAGCTTGTAAGTTCAGTTCTGGTGCTGGAATTCTGGCTTTCATGCTGACATCATGACTGCTGTTGGAGCCTATATTGTTCTTGGTTTGATCACAGTGTTCTGGTTGGTTTTGGTTTGTGGGGATTTCTGCTTCATTACACTGCGGCCTATCAACCACTGGGGGCACTGTGGAGTCCATGACAGCATACAGACAATTGACTGTCCTCCTCCCTGGCGTTCCAAACAGGAAGTACCTGCTGGCTGAAGAAGCCAAAGTCATTCTGTTGGTCAGAATAAACATTCTTGATCTGATACTTTTTACATCTTCTTAATAATCCTAATGTTGTATGATATTTTTTCAGTAGTTCAAGTTATTCAAGTTATAAACTGACCAATCAGATGCCTCAATAAAAGCTTGCAGTGCCCGCTGGCCCCCACCTCAAATGCTCGAAGCATTTGATTGACAGATTCTCCCACTTTCAGTGATAGGGGTGTGGCCTACCATCAAGCTAGTTGCCATAGAAACAATGACTCAGACCAATCACCCCTTACTGACATCATCTGGCTCCAAATAGTGACCTCCGTATTATGGAAAAATGGCAACCGAATTGGCTTCGTATGATTGGAGCTGGTGGTAAGCCATTCTCAATGGATGACATCATAGCTGCTCTGTCCAGTTCTCTTATACAGCTATTGGTAGGGATAGGCATGGTTAAGATTTTATCGATCCTCTTCTTACCGATCCAGTATTCTTATCGGTATTCTTATTTGTACTTTTCTGTGTGAAAACCAGGAGGGAGAAGACAAATAACAAGCTGTTTACATGAAAACCTTTTATTTTACAACAATTTAAAATAAAATATATTAATTTACCATCCTTTGCAACAGTAAAATAAAATGATAATGCTAAAATGATGTTATTGGGGCTCTGCTACAGGCTGGCAAACTATTCAGGGTGTACCCCACCTTTGCCCAACACTAACCAGGTTAGGCTCCAGCAACCCCATGACCCCAAAAGGGAAACAGCAGGTTAATAAAATAGGTGGATGGAAAACATTTCACACTATGAGTGAATGAATAAAAACCTTTTCTAATTTAGTCTCTCAGTAGGGGGTTAGCTTAATCAAAAACGTAAATTCTCCCTTCCAGCTATATGGGGCAAGAGAAACAAAAATACATTCAATAAATAAAAAGAAAATACATCAGTAAATAATAAAGTAAATACAACTCATACAACTTGTACAACAACATTCCAGGGCTGGGTGAGTGTTGGAACAAAGATCAACCGGTAAATTGAGAGCTTCGCTTTCCGTCTTAGCTCTCTCTTCACCACAATGGACCGCTGCAGTGACCACATAATGGTGGATGCCGGTCCAATCCACCTGTCAATTTCACGCTCAGATCTTCCCTCACTCGTGAACAAGACCCCAAGATACTTAAACTTCTCCACCTGGGGAAGGAGCACTCCACCCACCCAGAGAGGACAAACCACCTTTCTCCAGTTAGGAACCACTTCACACTCGGCTGCAAACCGTTCCAATGCATGCTCAAGGTCCTGACTCGATGAAGCCAACAGGACAACATCACCTGCAAAGAGCAGAGAGGAAATCTTCTGGTTCCCAAACCAGATCCCTCCGGCCCCTGGCTGCGCCTAGAAATTCTGTCCATAAACACCCTCTCAGCAAAACAGTTCCTGACTGCCACGCGATGCTGCAGAGACGTGTCAGCCAAGACACTCCCACAGCATCCAGAGACTTGAGGTACTCAGGGCGGATCTCATCCACTCCCGGTGCCTTGCTATTAGGGAACTCATCAACTACCTTTGCCACTTCAACGTTTTTGCCTCCACAACAGCCCGGGCTGCAGCTTGGTTAGACTTCCAATACCTGTCAGCTGCCTCTGGAGTCCCACAAGCCAGGCTTAGTAGGATTCCTTCTCCAGCTTGACGGAATCCCTTACTCCCGGTGTCCACCACCGAGTTCAGGGGTTTCCGCCATGACTGGTACCAGAGACCTTGCGACCACAGCTCCGAACAGCACCAGAGACGATGAAGTTTGGAGAACACGGTCCATCCAGATTCAGTGTTACCAGCCTCCCTCTGTACCTGTTTGAAGTTCTCCCGTGGAAGTTAAAGACCTCCCTGACGGAGGGCTCAGCCAGACGTTCCAGCCTCCATTTCCGCCAAAAAATCCAACTCGGCACCAGGTAGCGACCAGTGGACAGCTCTGCCCCTCTTTTTACCCTAGTGTCCAACGCACACGGCCGAAGGTCGCCTGAAACAACTACAAATTCAGTCATCGATCTCCTGTTCAGGGTGTCCTGATGCCACGTGTTTTGATGGACAGCCTTGTGCTCAAACATGGTGCTATCAACAAACTATGATGAGCACAGAAGTCCAACAACAAAACACCGCTCGGGTTCAGATCGGGAAAGCCGTTCCTACCAATCACGCCCCTCCAGGTGCTACTGTCATTGCCCACATGGGCATTGAAATCCCCCAGGAAGACGCAGTCCCCCGTTAGGGAATTTTCCAGTACCACTTTGAGAGACACCAAGAAAGCCAGGTACTCTGCACTGCTGTTTGACCCCTAAGCTGAAACCACAGTCAGAGACCTGTCCCCCAGCTGAAGGTGAAGGGACACGACTCTCTCGTGCACCGGGGTGAACTCCAACACTTGGTGGCTGAGCTGGGGGTCACGAGTAAGCCCACTCCAGCCCGCCGCCTCTCACCATGTGCAACTCTAGAATGTTGGAGAGTCCATCCCCCTGTTGAGAGTTTCAGAGCCCAGACTGTGCATAGAGGTGCGCCCAACTATATCTAACCCTAACCCTCTGGACCTCTTGTACAAGCTCAGGCTTCTTCCCTCCCAGAGAGGTGATGTTCCATGTCCCAAAAGACAAGCTTCATGTTGTGTGACCCACCTGCCACCCAAACCACAGGGCACCAGCCCCTTCTGAGCTCTGTTGCAGGCGGTGGGCCCACTGGAGAGTGAAATGAATAAAAAAAAAAAGAATAAAACCATCAATATGATTGAACTCTCTCTCTAAAAGGTCACCATGAAGACCATTTCAAGCGTGCACGCACATGTGCACTTGTTTTGTTGGCAAAATGTTTGAGACCTTCAGCATAATTTTTACCCAAATTTCAGTTAAAGTTTGCAGTACAAAAACCTTTATTCCAAAAGCTTTATGTTTCTGACTAGTTTGTTGTTTAGAAACTAGTTTACATTTTTGGCCCATAAATTCAGCTTTTGTGCATATTTTCATTGTTCATGTTTCATGTTTGTCAGCAGCAAAGCGGCAATTTAACTGGTGGTTCACCGTTTTGAATGAAGGTTCTGTTAGTCATTGCAATGAGACACAATCATCTAGAAATGATGGAATCTTTAGATTTTTTTTTGTATCTGAAGGTTCAGTCTGTGTTTAAACTCGTTTTCTGTCGCTGCAGCGAATGCCGCAACTCATCTGATCGAATCAAGGTACGCGTTTGGGACGAGGACGACGACATCAAGTCCAGAGTGAAGCAGCGCCTCAAGAGAGAGTCAGACGACTTTCTGGGTCAGAGCATCATTGAGGTCCGAACGCTGAGCGGCGAGATGGACGTTTGGTACAATCTGGGTAAGAGTGAATGAGTGGAGAGGAACCAGCGGGGAATAACTGGGAGCAACGGGGAAGATCAGGGAAAAGAAGGGAACAACAGGAATAAAACAGGGCTGTAGGTCTGAAAATGCAGCATGATTGTGAAATCTGATGTGTGTGCGTGCTTGTGTGATCACAGAGAAGAGAACAGACAAGTCGGCCGTCTCAGGAGCCATCCGTCTTCAGATCAGCGTGGAGATCGCGGGCGAGGAGAAAGTTGCGCCGTATCACGTACAGTACACCTGTCTCCATGAGGTAAAGCAGGATGTTCTGCTAAAGCTTTTTTAAAGTTCTCGTTACATTTTGTTAAGTGTTACAAACTTCTCTGTTTGATGATCAACTGCATTGATGCTTTAGAACCTTCACGCAAACCCTTTCTGGCTCTGAGCAGGAACTGCAGAGTTTATTTGATAGAATTCAGACCAATCAGGATGAACCCACTTGTCTGTGATTAGCTGTCTGTGGTGGTGTATTTGTCAAAGAATCGTGAGCCTCAGGTGACAGACTCCTGGTCTTGGACCAGCACAAATTGTCAGACTCAAAGACGTTTCTTCTTCCAGAACATCTTTCACTTCTCCACGGATGTGGAAGGAGGCGGCGTGGTGAAGATCCCGACGGCAATTGGAGACGAGGCGTGGAAAATATACTTTGATGAAGTGCTTCAGGAAATAGCAGACGAGTTTGCCATGCGCTATGGCGTGGAGTCCATATACCAGGCCATGACGTAGGTTGGCTGTTTTGATGCATGTTTGGTTTACCTGACTGGGAGGGTGGGGGTGTCCGTCTCAGGCTTTTTAAAGGTCTACATTTGGAGCCAATTAAGACAGTAACTCTGCCCTCACTGGAAATGCAAATGTTAGTGTTTTGGTGACAAAAATTCTTCCGCTTCATTTTTAGAGGACATGAATTCTTGATCAGATCCTGACAGACTTTAGCTTTATGTGAAGAAGCTGTAAAAGAATGGATGAATTACAAATGAGGTCAGAACCACCAAGACCTGGATCCAGAAGATTATTTAATCCTCCAGGCAAAGCAGATTAAGAAAAACAAGTCTTAATTTCCACTGTGTTCTGGCAAAAGGCAAGACCTTTTGAAAAACAGACATCAAATCCAGAGGATGCAGCTTTAGAAGATCTGCAGGAAATTCACCTTTAATTCACAAGGATTCTACTTAAATGTGATGCATCAGCTAACGCTTATTTGAAGTTTGAAGCCTTTGTCTTACACCTTCATACTCACTTTTCCTTCTTCTTCTGCAGACATTTTTCCTGCCTCTCTTCCAAGTACATGTTGTCTGGCATTCCAGCAGTGATGAGCACCCTGCTGGCCAACATCAATGCCTTCTACGCCCACCCCATGGCCTCCACAAATGTCTCTGTTCCTGCCAGGTTTGCTGCCTCCAACTTTGGGGTGAGTGTTTGTCAGTCAGAATGAAACTGAGTCCTCTGGTCTCAGAGGGAATGAAAATGACATCAATTATGATCAGTTACATTGAAAGCTTCTCAACAAACATTAATCCACGAGTTAGCATAAAAACATGTTGATTGGAGATTTAACAAATGATTTACAAACTTGATTAAATAGTAAAATCCAGAAATTGATCTTTTAAATTTTTCATCAAACCTTCCAAAAAGAGTCACAAGAAGTAATATTTAGTGGACAAGAAGTGACGTGAAGAGTGTCACATCTGATTTGTGCAAAAATGCAGTTTTGTGTTTGTGAATATCAGGAACATTTGTGCGTAATTTTTAAAGATTTGCATGTTTAGTAGTCTTACACTGCTTGCATTTAAAGTATTGCGTGTGAAAATTGTATTTTTTTGTTATTTTTGTAAACGTGAATACACAATTGCAAATACACACAGTTACACACAAAGTGTATTGTATGAATTACAAATTAAGAGCTATGCACAAACAAATCAGATTAGGATTTTCTCTCCTTAACTGGTGGGGTGATATGAGCACGAGTGAGAAAAGTGTGAGGCTGATCTGCGAGCTGCTGCACACGCTCATGACCGCGCAGCTGGTGTTTTGCTCATGTTCTTGTGGAGCGGCTGATATTGATAAAGTTATAAGTTCAGTTTGTTGAATAATAACCAAATAAGGTCAGATTTTAGCCAGACTTTCTTTCTGTTCTGCCAAATGTCAACATGTGAACAAGTTTTAACATAATCCTACAGCTGATCACTCCATCTACTGAGGATCAAAAAAGAGTAGAAACGCTGTCCAAGTAAAACTTCCTATTACTATGATTAGCAAACTAATGAAAAAGTACAAACATTTAACTTTACCTGCAATGAAAGCACCACTAACATGAATTTACTAACATGACGTTCTCAGGCCCAGTCTCATCATGGAACAAAAGATAAATAAGCCAAAAGCATACGTTTATTGTTTCATGGTTGTGAAGTTCTTAGAAATGTTGATGGTATTTTGCTCTGACGTATCCAATCCTGTTGCTGTAGGTATGAAATCCCACAAATGCAGTACGTTTGGTTTTTAAACCAACATCCTTACAAAACTATTTCAACTTTGGCCTGTTTTCCTTGTGCAATATTGCTATAAAGCGCTTTTTCAGTTCATGTCGAAATACGGTTTAAAAAGCCATTTGACCTGCTGTTTGTGAATGAAGATTTTCTGTACATATGTTGGAAATCTCTTTGTTCTTCTTTCTATTAGAGTTGGCATTACAGTCAGCTGGGTGTAGAACCGTCTCACAGGACACCCGGGTTCACTTCCCAGGGCAGCAATGAGTCCTTAGACAAGACCCTTCACGCCGCTGCCTAACAGGTCTCGCTGTGCCTTAAAAATACAGAGTTGTGTCAGGAAGGGCATCAGGCGCAAAACTCTACCAAACCACATGTGCGAATCCTGTGGCCACCCCCAACAGGACACGCCGAAAGGTGAACAAGAGTTCACATCATGGTTGGTGATGGCACAGCAGTTAAGGAGAGAGTTTGGAGTCGGCACTTCATGTCATAAACACTGCTGGTGTAGACTTTTTACCAAAGTTGCACTTCAGCTCTTTTACTGGCCGAACTGCAGGACCTCGGTTTGGTCAGATTCTGCTCTGTGCAGTGCATGCAGAGCATCCATGCTGCATTGCTCCCAAACCTTCCAACCACAGTTAGTAAAAAATAAACTCATGAAAGGTCAAAGTGGATGCTAAAGATTGACAGGTGACCCAACTAGAGGAAAGAAAACCCGTTCAGCCTCCTCAGCTTGAGCCTCTATGTCTGCATTTGGAAGCGAACAAACCAAACCAAGCAGTTTCCAGGGGACAGATGTGCAACGGGATTGTGATTTGAAGGCAGAAATGCTTTCAAGTTGATCTACTTAAAGCAGAAAGAAGCCTGATGGCAACGCAGAGTTTTACAACCACGTGGATGATCTTGTGGATGGCAGGGCTGCAATTCCAGATGCAACAGAGAGAAGCTGGTTGCCATGGAAATGAGAAAATCACTATAAAATTCAAATATGAAATCAATCCACATGTTGGTAGGCCTGAAACATGTGGAACAATAAAACAGGGAAAAAAAAGGAAAAAACAGTTTGTTTCATGTTGCCATGGCAACAGCTACTGGTCAGAGATGGATCCGGCTGAAGAACATTTCAAAAGGAGCTTTTTGTCTGAATCCTTCTAACTCACAAAGATCATTCTTCCTCTTCATCCCCATCAAGCTTGTTGTCATAGCATTCATGCAGTTATTATCAGTGATCATGCACCAGTTTCTATAAACATTTTCAGAGAAATATCCAAACCTTCAGGTTTAACACTTCTCTGTTAAAAGATCAAGAGTTCATTCAGTTCTTTAAAAAAGAGTGGGCAACCTTCTTAGAATTTAATGATACTCCTGATATTTCACCATGTGTTCTTTAGGAAACAGCAAAAGCAGTGATGAGAGGAAAAAAATATTTCTTATTCAACAAATAAAAAACACAAAGAGAAAGCAGATTTATTAGAAATAGAAAATAAAATCAAAGATCTAGAGGCTGCTTATGCTGCTTCTGCACAAGAACACATTCTGGGAGATCTGAAAAATTTAAAGCTTCAGTTAAATGACATCATCAATAAACAAACACAATTTCAAAAACATAACTTCGACTTGAAAGATTCAAAAACACAAATAAATCTAGAACGTTTCTTGCTAATCAGCCTAAATTATTAAAGAAAAATCAACAATTACATCTATTATGGACCACACACGACCACCACACGACCCGGTTAAAATTAATAACACGTTTAAAGATTTTGATAAAAACTTGTACACATTACAGGTCAATCCATCAGAGCAAAGAATTAACTAATTTCTTAATAATGTAACTCTACCCAGATTAAATGAGGATCAAAGATCAAACTTAGACTCTCTGCATAGGAATCTACCTGACAATTACATGCATGCTCTGTTCTGTACACCAGTCCAGGCTTCATGTTTCCATCACAGCTTTCTGCCAGGGTTGGAGGCTTGGGTGGGGGCCTTCTGGGGGGCAGTGGAGGTTCCATCAGTCAGGGGTCTGGTTCGGTGCCTGGGGGTGAGAGGGGGCGTCGTATGGTTTTCCGGGCTTGGGCGTAGGGGAATGTGGTCGGCACGATTAGTGGGGGTCTTGCCTGGCATGGGGAGCTGCCTTTTTGTATGTGCTGGGGAGCTGGTACCGGGCCCCGCCTGACCACTCCAAAGTTCCACCAGTGGGTGAGCCTGAGTGGCACATGTTGATTGGCGTTGGGGGACTCTGTGGCGGTCCCGCTGGTCCTGGTCTGGGTGGTTGATGAGGTTGCCCGACGTCCTCTATGTGCCATCCCATGCTGGTGTCGGGAGCCCGCTGGTGTTTCGGCGGGGGCCTTGGTGTGGGGGTGACCGGGCACTCTTCCTCTTTTTACATTCCTTCATCTACCTCAAAATGTAAACACTCACCTGAGTGCAGGTGTCAGCTCACCTTTGCACTAACAGTATACGTGACAGAATGAAATGCTATATGTGTGAACTGTATGTTGACAGGTTTGTATGTGAAGACTCTTGGAGCCGACATGTACGTTTGTAACAACTGAGTGTGTGGACAGGCCCCGCCCCTTTTAGACTAACACTCACACTTGGCTGTAATGATTAGAAACTCTCAGCATCTTGTTGCTTCATGACACCCCCCCCCCACTTCTGTATTCGCCCTCTAACTTCCAACTTAACCCCCCCTTTCCCCGCCATTATCCCCCTCCCCCCAACATCCCTCTCTCTTCTTCTTTTCCGTCCGATCCAACAAAAGAAGGATCCACACATAATTCATATGAATAAAGTTTACAGTAGTTTAAATTACAAAAGGGGTTTATACAAATATACACCTTGTGTGTCTGAAGCTCCAGAACCCCCTACTCTAACAGTAACATCTGTCCAACACAAGAGGCCTGCAGCTCTGAGATCGGTCTGTGATCCGTCAAATGACCTTCCTGCAGTAATCTGACCAATCATCCTCCGTTATATATTAACGTGTCTCCTCGATCTGTGTCCTGAGGACATGTCTTCAGTCTGAGATGAAGATTTGATCGGTGCTTCATCATGTGAGGGTCTTGAAGAAAAACTGTTTCCTGCAGAAAGGTTCAGGAGTGACTTTAGGAGTTTCTGCTGCTCCAGAATGTAACTGGTTACTTCTGGTTTGCAAGATTCCCGTCTGCTGCTTGAATCTAACTAAAGCCGTTTGTTCTTTCTGGTTCTCCAACAGAGAGACCGCTTTGTGAAGCTTCTGGATCAGCTGCATAACTCTCTGCGCATCGATCTGTCCATGTATCGCGTGAGTACCCTCTCCCAGCGCAGTCAACCTCACCGGGAAAACCCACTGTGATTGGTTTAGAAGCAGAAGGTCAGATCAGAGGTCACCGCTTTCTGTCTCATTTTGTCATGTCTCTTCTCTGGAGTCAGATCTGACCTTAAAGATCAGAATCACTGCAGGGTTTCCCCAATATTTCAATATGCCCCCCCATGACCATTTCCTTGAGGTGCCACTGCTGTCAGAAGGAGAAATTAGATGATTTTGGTAAACTTTCAGAGAAGCCTTTCTGTCAGTCACCTCCAGGGTGGACGTGAATTTCCCTTCTCAGAAGAACTACCAACTCCTCCAGACTGTTGTATGATGACACAACCCTCACAGTTTCTGATGACTCGTCTGTTTCCGGGCAGAATAACTTCCCTGTCAGTAGCAAGCCTCGTCTGAACGACCTGAAGTCAACTGTGGATCTTCTCACCAGCATCACCTTCTTCCGGATGAAGGTACTAAATAGATTTTGGACGGATCTTCTTGATGTGAGTCTGGTTTGGTTCAGAATCTGCTCCATGTTCAGGTCCTGGAGTTACCCAGTCCCCCCAGAGCAGCCAGCGTGGTGCGTGACTGCGTCAAGGCGTGCCTGAAGTCCACCTATGAGTACATCTTCAACAACTGTCAGGAGCTCTTCAACCGCCAGTTTCAACCTACTGACCAATCAGTGAGTTCCCCTGTGTGGGTGGGCGGGGTTTCCTCAGTCTGTGAAGATAGTGCCATCCATCCATCTTCCAAACCCGTGTTGTCCCTTTTGGGGTCACGGGGGTGCCGGAGCCTCACGCGGTCACACGTGAGTGAAGGCAGGATACACCAGTCTGTCCCAGGGCCACAATCACACACCCGTACACACTCGCATTCACACCAAGAGACAGTTTAGAAGGACCAATGAACCTATGAAGCATGTTTGTGGACGTGGGAGGAAGCCCACACATGCACGGGGAGAGCATCTGACATGAAACCAAAGACAAAACAGTCAGGAGAGTCATGAAGTTCAGGTCTGACCAAAGCAAAGGTGTAGCACACTGTGGTGAGAGCAGCCATAGAACCTCTGATGCAGAGCTGGAGGCAGCAGAGATGAAGACGCTGAGGTTCTCTTTGAAAGAGACCAGGATGGATCAAGAAGGAATCCATCAGAGGAACAGATCCTGGTAGAGGTTCTGGAAGCAGATGGAGATGTTTAGAGGAGGAACAGGGATGATGATGGTGAAAGAAGGTTGGAAATACCAGGAAAGAGGTCTAGAAGAAAACCAAAGAAAGAAGGAGGACATGAGGGAGGAGGATGTAGAGGAGATGGTCAGATGGAGGTGCTTGATTTGCTGTGGCGCCCCCTAAAGGGAGCATAAGGAAGACACCCAAGCAATGTTCCCACTAAGCTGCGCGCTTGCGCAATCGCGCACTGATCGCACATACTCGGCGCACAAGAAAATCTTTGCAGCGCACAAAATAAAATTCAACAGAGACGTATTAATTAATATCTAAAATTTGAACTGATATAATTTAGTTAATTAGGCCTTTAATTAGGTTTTCTGAACCATTTTGCAACGTAACTCAATGAGCGACAGGTGTCCAGCCAATAATTCCATACAGTTCACTTACGCTACGCAGACAATAATATCATTGACAGTGTTTGCGTAAGTTCCCTGTCCATACGCGCTGTGCAGATTAGCCCTTTTCTCCCCTTTTTTTTTTTTACATTCCATCATCCACTTCATCTTAACATAACATTCACCTGAGCACAGGCTTCGGCGTCGGCTCACCATTGCACCTTCAAATAGTTTACGTGACAGACTGTAACGCGTTACACGTGTAGCCTGGTATGCACAAATGTGCTGGATGTGGACAAGTTTGTGAACACTCTTGGAGCCAGCAGGTATGTTTGTAACAGCTCTCTCTCTTTTCCCCCTTTCTTTTTCCGTCCGGTCCAACAAAAAGAACACAAACAAAATTAATATTAATAAAGTTTTGTTTAAATTACAAAAGGGGCTTATACCAACATACATTTTGTGTTCTCTATGATTTATAACCCACAATTGTAAGAGTAAAATCTGTCTAATACAAGAGGCTCTCAGCTCATATCTGTTTGCTCAGCTGTTGGACAGGACACGTTTAAAAAAAAAAAAGAAGACGACGAATCTGATAAGATATCACATTTCTGTCCCACACAGAAATAAACTGTTACCGTGGTAACGTAACATTTTCAGTTATAAAATGACATCACTGACATCAACAATATCTATAATCCAAGGTTTTGCGGGGCGGCCGTGGTGCAGTGGAAAGGGCAGTCGGCCTGTGATCGAAGGATTGCAGGTTCCCGCCTTGCCCGCCCATGTGTGGAAGTGTCCTTGGACAAGACACTGAACCCCACATTGCTTCTGATGGAAGGTTGGCGCCAGTGTTCGGCAGCGGAGCCGCCATCAGTGTGTGTGAATGGGTTTGTGACTGTAAAGCGCTTTGGGCCTTCAATGAAGGTAGCAAAGCGCTATATAAGTAAACGCCATTTACCATTTTAAAAGGAGAAAACTCAGACCTGTTTTCCTTGAACTCCTGGGGTTTCAGGATTCTGCACCATCAGCATTTTATCCACAAAATGAAATATTTCAGACAACTGAATGTGTAGAAACAAACCTTTTTGTTCTCAAATGTAATGATTTGATTTTCTAAAAAATAAAATCCCCAAGTTTAGGTGTGTTTTACAGATCTTTAGCTCATGATAGAAAGAGGACTTTTTCAAGGTAAAAGTTATTTTGTGTGCTTTTTCATGACAAAGCAGTTTTTCTGTCCTGTCACTTTCCAGCCACTTGAGCTAAAGAAGACAAAGAAAAAACAGGAAGACGGACAGACAGGAGAAGAGGATGAGGAGCAGGAAGAAGAGGTGGAGGCTGAGGAGGAGGAGAAGAATCTGCCAGCTGAGGAACAAGGCCCGAATATCCAGAGCCTGGAGTTTTGGCCCAAACTCATCACACTCATCGTGTCCATCATCGAGGAGGACAAGAACTCATACACACCTGTCATCAACCAGTCAGTACTCGTCTGCTGCGCATCTCTCATCAGCACCAATGGCGAGTAACCACTGCTCTGTCCGGCCTATAGGTTTCCTCAAGAGCTGGATGTGGGGAAGGTCAGCGCCGAGGTCATGTGGATGCTCTTCGCTCAGGACATGAAGTTTGCTCTGGAGGGTAAGATGGCTGAAAAAGCAGGCAGGAACATGACACAGCAGAGGAGCTCTTTCATGGTCTCATCTTCATCTGCTCTCATCCTTCTGTGCATCATCATCTTCAGTTTGGGATCAAATTGACCACAAATGCTGGATCAGTGGTGAGTTTCTTTGGAGGAGTCTGCTGGGCTCTGAGAGATGTCGACCTGTAGGTCAGACCATCTCTCTTTAACATCCAAACCAGGTCCAAGCCCCTAAACAGCTGCCCCCCCCCCCCGGTGTCCATAAAACCTCACATCACCATGGCAACAACTCAAAGATTAAACTGTGAAAAATGAAACCATCAAAAAACGGCTTGCAGATGTTTGTGAAGAATCAAAGGAAAATCTTTGTCTCCGTCTCTGGGGGCGGTCCGGAAACCTCCGATTCAATTTCTCCGACTGAAGTTACAAACCAGAACATCCAAATCCAGGTTAACTGTGTGGACCGTTGACAGTATATAGAGATGGACAGAGCGCCTGTGACATCACCCAGAGAAAATGCCTTATCTGTGCTTCCAACAAACTAAGTTAATTCAGTCGCCGTTTTTCCGCTGCACGGACTTCACCATGTTGGAACCAGACCACATTAGTAAGCGCTGATTGGTCTGAGTCGGTCTGAGTCATTTCTATGGCAACCACTCTCACCAATCAGGAGTGAGGTTTTTGGAAGACCGCGCCCCTTCCACTGAAAGCAGTCTTATCTGTAATCTGTCAATCAAACGTCTGGAATGTTGGAGGGCAGGCCAGCAGGCGCCACATGCTTTTACACAGGCTTCTGATTGGTCCGTTTAAAACCTTAATAACTTGTGATTCAGAAAAATTATCCTGGAAAAAAAGACGATTATCAAGAAGATGTTAAAACATATCAGAGTAAGAATGGTCATTCTGACCAATAGAATGACTGAGTAACAGCTGTTTATTTCTCTATAGAAGTCTATGGAGTTTTGCCTTCTTGGATCCAGCAGGTACTTCCTGTTTGGAACGCCAGGGGGAGGAGTCACTCAGTCTAGTTCTTATAGACTGTCAATGGACATGAATGAATGGGACATGTTGTACAGAGGTCTGTCGGATCCCTTCAGAACCAGCCTGGATCAAGGGAAGCCTTTTCCCTGATTTCTGCTTGCAGGCGGTCCTCACAAAGCAGCGTCCTGAAGGACAAGCTGTTGTTTAGAGTGGCAGCGTTTGTCTTTGTTTAGCTGAAATGAGAATTTTTCTCTGCTTTTCTCATCATCTTTCTCATTCTGTTACCATGTCAGCCCCGCCCACATTTCACATCCGCAGACTTGCTTTCTATGCTGGTAAGATGATGGAGGATGTGTGTGTCTACATTTATGTGTTTGTATTTAAATCTAAATGTGTGTTTGTTGTCCAGCCCCATAGCATCACACTCTCACCTCCGTGCTGTGTCTGTATGGATGATGTCCCCCCCCCCAGCCATGTGTTTGTCAGTCTGTCCCAGGGCAGCTGTGGGTACATCGGTACCTTATAGAGGTGTAATGATTCGATTCAATGTTCGTGGTTTTCAATTCAACGTCCACAAAAGTTCACTTTGATCTGATTCACTGACCTAAAATGGATCCAGGACATCTTTAACCAAAACTTCAACCAGTGTGACTCAGACATAAATACAGTGGGGATCAAAAGTTTGTGCACCCCAGAGAAAATGTTCTATTCTTGTACATAAAGAACCGAAGGAAAGATTGAAGAGTCTCCTAAAGGCATCAGTTTACAGATGAGACGTTCTTTTCATATGTCAATTCATATGTCATTTACTCTTTCAAAATAACAGAAAACAAAATGATGGTGTGCAAAAGTATGGACACCCTGCAGAGTTAGTACCTTGTTCTGTCCCTCTTTGGTAAGTATCACAGCTTGTAAAGGCTTTTTGTAGTCAGGAGTCTCAGTTCTTCATCCGTTCTTCTTTCCAAAAGTCTTCCAGTTCTTTCAGATTTCTGGGATGTTTGTTCCACTCTGCTGTTTTCAGGTCTATCCATAGATTTTCAATGATGTTGAGGTCAGATGATTGAAGTTCACTGCAGAAACCTTCAGTTTCTGTCTCTTAATGTAAGACAGTGTGGGTTTGGAGGTGTGTTTAGGATCTTTATCATTTGGAGAAGTCATTCTCTCTTCAACTTTTTCACAGATGACATCAAGTTAGTGTCCAAAATTTGCTGAAATCCATTCTTTCTTAACTGGTGAAATGTTTCCTGTACCGCTGGCTGATTGTATCTGTTGACAGTAGAACAGTGCAGCTCAACTCCAGAGTCTGTAGGTCTTTCTGGAGGGATGCTGCAGTCAAACGTGGGTTTGGATTTGCTTTTCTCACAATCCTGCGAGCTGCTCTGTCTGAGATTTTTCTTGTTCTTCCAGATTTTGCTTTAACTTCTACTGTTCCTGTTGACTGACATTTCTTAATGACATTCTGAACAGAGGATATTTTCATCTGAAAGGCTTTGCTATCTTCTTGTAGCTTCTCTCTTCTGCTGGAAGAACCCATGATGCTGATAGTTGGGGCGAGGTCACATGATCAGATTATTTACAATCTTTCAGATTGAAATCACCTGATCTTTGGAAACCATGATGGTGAACCATCCATGACACTGTCAGGTCTCAGCTTTTCCAAAGGGGGCGGGGCATACTATAAACTTTGCAGGGTGCACACATTTTTGCACACGGCATTATTTTGTTTTCTGTTACGTTGAAAGGGTAAATGATGGAAATAAAGCTTCATTTTTGACATATTAAAAGAATGTCTCATATGTAAACTGATGCCGTTAGGAGACTCTTCATTTTACCTGGGGTGCACAAACTTTAATTCAACTGTATCTGGGTACTGAACAGTGCAGCTGAAGTTTTCCAGATTCTTGTGTTTCTTCAAGATAATTAAGTGTGAATAAATGTGTACAAACAAACAAGTAAACAAGAATGAATGTCAAATCCATTCCCATTTGAGTTTGATAATATTCATTACACTGTTGTTTTTCCACATCAGAATAATCCAAAGGAACATTCTAGAACACCGTTTGGTCACATGACTTTGTAAAGTGTTTCCACACACTGGACTGGAATGACGGTTGATCAGTTTCTGCTGCATCACATGTGTGTTGTTCTGTGATGGACATTATAGTAAAATAAACCAACCATGTCTCAATCCAAATGGGATTTTCCAAGATCAATTGTTAACTTATCTTATTTTGAAATGATGTTATAATGGTAAAGGTTAAATCTTAATGTGTCAGACAGATCGATCTGGTTGGATCGTATTAACATTAATCGATTTGTCAATTCATTGATTAATCGCTACACCACTAGTGCTAGCTTAACATCAAGACTGAATAATGGACACACATTTGCGCGTCTGGAAAAGTGTAGGAAAATTCTATCCATTTTTCTTGTTATTAATATTATTATTTCATTGATGGGATTCAGAACCTGCATCAGTCTGCTACCTCTCCAGACGGATCTGGAGAACCTTCTGACTCTGGAACATTATGTGTGCTTTTTCCAGAGCATGAGCAGCAGAAACTCTGTAAGACAGCGGACTACATGAACCTACACTTCAAGGTCAAATGGCTGTACAATGAGTACATTCAGGATCTGCCCGCCTTCGCCGACTCCGTACCTGAATATCCCTCGTAAGGCTTGTTCCTGCTTTTCTATTCGAAGATAAGATAAGATTGGTATGTTTTATCGGCTATCTCCTCACAGGCCTTTAAACCTGTCTTTTTGGGGGGGGTTGGAGGAATGGTAATTATTTCTCGTTAGTGTTCCTGTTGGAGTGGCGCCTGCTGATGGCGGCTGAACCTAAGCAGTTCTGTGAGCAGGGGTCAGCCTACGGTGCCTGAAAATAATGAAAGACTCAGCCCCCCCAACATGTTCTTGTGACACATTTTAATGATGTCGGACAAAGATAAAATCATTTAAGATAAAAACCGAGCATTTCTTTATTTAAATCATGTTGGATCATGAACAGATGAAAACCTGAATTTGAAAAGCTCTAGTTTGTGATGCAGAAACTGCCATGGGCAGTCCAACATCTCCCTGCTCCTCTACAAGTCCTCCACCTGAAGCCAAATAGATCTGTTAACGTCTTTGTTGTCCTAGTCTAGACTTCCATCTGGACTCTGTGCAGCGGCATAACTCTGATATCGCTCGTCGGTTTTTGCTACGCTAATGTTAGCAAGTTATCTTGGGCTTGTGAGGGGTTGTAATATAGCAGGAGAGAGTGTAAAGAAAGGCATGCTGGGATATTAACATATCATTACTTCTGCATGATGAATCTCTATCAAACTCCTGCTGCTCTTCAGATATCATGCCCTAGAAAATGACACAGGATGCTGCAGCTGGTTTAATAAATTTCCAAGTCTCCCGCTAACATGTGTTAGCCACGCCCATAGCGTTAACAAGATGCTGTGGGCGTTAACATGATTATTATTTACAGGATTAATACACATTACATGATTAAGACACATTTACATGATTTTTACACATTTACAGGATTATTACACATTTACAGGATTAATACACATTTACATGATTTTTACACATTTAGGTGATTTTTACACATTTACATCATTAAGACACATTAACATGATTTTTACACATCTATACAATTAATACACATATACTTTATTTTTACACATTTATATGATTTTTACATATTCACAAGATTATTACACATTTACATGATTTTTACACATTTACAAGATTATTACACATTTAGATGATTAAGACACATGTACATGTTTAAGACACATTTACATAATACACATTTACATGATTTTTACACATTTAAAAGTCTATTACACATTTACATGATTAATACACATTTACCTGATAAAGAAACATTTACATGATTAAGACACATTTACATCAATACACGTTTACATGATTTTTACACATTTACATGAATTTTACACATTTACATCATTAAGACACATTTACATGATTTTTACACATTTACAGGATTTTTACACATTTACAAGATTATTACACATTTACATGATTTTCACACATTTTCATGATTAAGACACATTTACATCAATACACGTTTACAAGATTATTACACATTTACATGATTTTTACACATTTACATCATTAAGACACATTAACATGATTTTTACACATTTAAAAGTCTATTACACATTTACATGATTAATACACATTTACCTGATTAAGAAACATTTACATGATTAAGACACATTTACATCAATACACGTTTACATGATTTTTACACATTTACATGAATTTTACACATTTACATCATTAAGACACATTTACATGATTTTTACACATTTACAGGATTTTTACACATTTACAAGATTATTACACATTTACATGATTTTCACACATTTACATGAATAAGACACATTTACATCAATACACGTTTACATGATTTTTACACATTTACATGATTTTTACACATTTACAGGATTTTTACACATTTACAAGATTACTACACATTTACATGATTAAGACACATTTACATGATTAAGACACATTTACATCAAAACACATTTACATGATTAAGACACATTTACATCAATACACGTTTACATGATTTTTACACATTTACATGAATTTTAAACATTTACATGATTTTTACACATTTACAGGATTTTTACACATTTACAAGATTATTACACATTTACATGATTTTCACACATTTACATGATTAAAACACATTTACAAGATTATTACACATTTACATGATTAAGACACATTTACATGAATACACGTTTACATGATTTTTACACATTTACATGAATTTTACACATTTACATCATTAAGACACATTTACATGATTTTTACACATTTACATGAATAAGACACATTTACATCAATACACGTTTACATGATTTTTACACATTTACAGGATTTTTACACATTTACAAGATTACTACACATTTACATGATTTTCACACATTTACATGATTTTCACACATTTACATGATTAAGACACATTTACATCAATACACGTTTACAAGATTATTACACATTTACATGATTTTTACACATTTACATCATTAAGACACATTAACATGATTTTTACACATTTAAAAGTCTATTACACATTTACATGATTAATACACATTTACCTGATTAAGAAACATTTACATGATTAAGACACATTTACATCAATACACGTTTACATGATTTTTACACATTTACATGAATTTTACACATTTACATGAATTTTACACATTTACATCATTAAGACACATTTACATGATTTTTACACATTTACAGGATTTTTACACATTTACAAGATTATTACACATTTACATGATTTTCACACATTTACATGAATAAGACACATTTACATCAGTACACGTTTACATGATTAAGACACATTTACATCAATACACGTTTACATGATTTTTACACATTTACATGAATTTTAAACATTTACATGATTTTTACACATTTACAGGATTTTTACACATTTACAAGATTATTACACATTTACATGATTTTCACACATTTACATGATTAAAACACATTTACAAGATTATTACACATTTACATGATTAAGACACATTTACATGAATAATACACATTTACATGATTTTTACACATTTACATGATTAATACACATTTACATGATTTTTATACATTTACATAATGAAAACACATTTACGTGATTTTTACACATTTACAAGATTATTACACATTTACATGATTAAGACACATTTACATAATTAAGACACATTTACAAGATTATTGCACATTTACATCATTAAGACACATTTACGTTATTAAGACACATTTACATGATTGAGACACATTTACATCATTAAGACACATTTACAAGATTATTGCACATTTACATGATTAAGACACATTTACAAGATTATTGCACATTTACATGATTTTTACACATTTACAAGATTATTACACATTTACATGATTGAGACACATTTACAAGATTATTGCACATTTACATGATTTTTACACATTTACAAGATTATTACACATTTACATGATTGAGACACATTTACATGATTATTACACATTTACATGATTAAGACACATTTACAAGATTATTGCACATTTACATAATTTTTACACATTTACAAGATTATTGCACATTTACATGATATTTACACATTTACATGATTATTACACATTTAGATGATTAAGACACATTTACAAGATTTTTACACATTTACATCATTATGACACATTTACAAGATTATTGCACATTTACATGATTTTTACACATTTACATGATTATTACACATTTACATGATTAAGACACATTTACAAGATTATTGCACATTTACATGATTTTTACACATTTACATGATTATTACACATTTACATGATTAAGACACATTTACAAGATTTTTACACATTTACATCATTAAGACACATTTACAAGATTATTGCACATTTACATGATTTTTAGACATTTACATGATTATTACACATTTACATGATTAAGACACATTTACAAGATTATTACACATTTACATGATTGAGACACATTTACATGATTATTACACATTTACATGATTAAGACACATTTACATCATTAAGACACATTTACATGATTAAGATACATTTACATCATTAAGACACATTTATATGATTAAGACACATTTACAAGATTATTGCACATTTACATGATTAAGACACATTTACGTTATTAAGACACATTTACATGATTAAGACACATTTACATAATTAAGACACATTTACAAGATTATTGCACATTTACATGATTAAGACACATTTACATCATTAAGACACATTTACATGATTAAGACACATTTACAAGATTATTGCACATTTACATGATTAAGACACATTTACGTTATTAAGACACATTTACATCATTAAGACACATTTACATGATTAATACACATTTACGTTATTAAGACACATTTACATGATTAAGACACATTTACATTATTAAGACACATGTACAAGATTATTGCACATTTACATGATTAAGACACATTTACGTTATTAAGACACATTTACATGATTAAGACACATTTACAAGATTATTGCACATTTACATGATTAAGACACATTTACATGATTAAGACACATTTACATGATTAAGACACATTTACAAGATTATTGCACGTTTACATGGTTAAGACACATTTACATCATTAAGACACATTTACATGATTAAGACACATTTACAAGATTATTGCACATTTACATGATTAAAACACATTTACAAGATTATTGCACATTTACATGATTAAGACACATTTACGTTATTAAGACACATTTACATGATTAAGACACATTTACATCATTAAGACACATTTACAAGATTATTGCACATTTACATGATTAAGACACAATTACATGATTAAGACACATTTATAAGATTATTGCACATTTACATGATTAAGACACATTTACGTTATTAAGACACATTTACATGATTAAGACACATTTACATCATTAAGACACATTTACAAGATTATTGCACATTTACATGATTAAGACACATTTACAAGATTATTGCACATTTACATGATTAAGACACATTTACAAGATTATTGCACATTTACATGATTAAGACACATTTACATCATTAAGACACATTTACATGATTAAGACACATTGACAAGATTAAGACACATTTACATTATTAAGACACATTTACAAGATTAAGACACATTTACAAGATTATTGCACATTTACATGATTAAGTTACATTTACATGATTAAGACACATTTACATGATTAAGACACATTTACAAGATTATTGCACATTTACATGATTAAGACACATTTACATCATTAAGACACATTTACAAGATTATTGCACGTTTACATGGTTAAGACACATTTACATCATTAAGACACATTTACAAGATTATTGCACATTTACATGATTAAAACACATTTACAAGATTATTTCACATTTACATGATTAAGACACATTTACGTTATTAAGACACATTTACATGATTAAGACACATTTACATCATTAAGACACATTTACAAGATTATTGCACATTTACATGATTAAGACACATTTTCATTATTAAGACACATTTACAAGATTATTGCACATTTACATGATTAAGACACATTTACAAGATTATTGCACATTTACATGATTAAGACACATTTACATCATTAAGACACATTTACAAGATTAAGACACATTTACAAGATTATTGCACATTTACATGATTAAGTTACATTTACATCATTAAGACACATTTACATGATTAAGACACATTTACAAGATTATTGCACATTTACATGATTAAGACACATTTACATGATTAAGACACATTTACAAGATTATTGCACATTTACATCATTAAGACACATTTACATTATTAAGACACATTTACAAGATTATTGCACATTTACATGATTAAGACACATTTACATCATTAAGACACATTTACAAGATTATTGCACATTTACATGATTAAGACACATTTACGTTATTAAGACACATTTACATGATTAAGACACATTTACATCATTAAGACACATTTACAAGATTATTGAACATTTACATGATTAAGACACATTTACAAGATTATTGCACATTTACATGATTAAGACACATTTACATGATTAAGACACATTTACAAGATTATTGCACATTTACATCATTAAGACACATTTACATCATTAAGACACATTTACAAGATTATTACACATTCACATGATTAAGACACATTCACATGATTACATTTACCTAAACTTTTAGAAGCCTGTTCTGGTGTTTGTGAACCTTCATAAACTTTTAGGATTTTTTCAAACTTTCAATTCAACCAGTAACACAATCCAAAGTCTAAGTGAAGCTTCCTGGTTGAATGCTGAATGGAGAACATTCAGCCTCCTGGATGGAGGTGAAGACCTTTGTGGACCTTCTGAATATTTGACGTTTTAAACTGACTGCAAGTGACTCACTGCACTTTGGACCTTTTCTTTCTAAAGAACTCTGAAAGGTGTGAATGTTTCTGCGGCTGCAGGTGGTTCGTTCAGTTTGTCCTAGCGTGGCTCACGGAGAACGAGGAGGTTTCCATGGAGTTCATGCATGGAGCTCTGGAGAGGGACAAGCGGGAGGGGGTGAGTTCTCCTGGACCACTGCTCAGTTCTGACCTGCAGCTTGGTTCTGCCGGTCCAGTTAACACAGAGAAAAACCATTTGGTTCTGTTGGTGTGTAAAGTTCTACTGCATTTGTTGATTGAAGAGATGAAGTAAAACACCCTGTTCTCTTTACCTGCAGTTCCAGCAGACGTCTGAGCATGCTTTGTTCTCCAGCTCGGTGGTAGACATCTTCACACAGCTCAACCAGAGCTTTGGGATCATCAAGAAGCTGGAATGCCCCGATCCCGGAGTGGTGGCCCAGTACAGCAAGCGCTTCGCCAAGGTGGGGTCTGTTACCAAAGAACCGCCCAGTCAAGCCCCTCCCAACATCTGTCACTCTGAAGCCACATTACCAGAGATCTAAGTCTATAGCTCATAGACATATATTATCAACGGACAAATCAAGGTTTGAGGTCACCTACGGAAAAGGCCGCACCTCCGGCTCTCACAAAGCAAAGCCCAATTCATCTCCGTTGCCGCCATATTGAAAACAGTCGACAGTGATTGGTCCAAGTCGGTCTGAGTCACGTTTTTAGAGGTACTACACTCATCAGTCATGAGTGAGATTGTTCAAAGTCCACACCCCTTCCACTGAAAGCGACTCGGGAGAAGCTGTCAATCAAATGTTTATGGTGGGGCCAGCGGGCACCACATGCTTTTACTGAGGCATCTGATTGGTCAGTTTATAACTTTAAGATCTGGCAATAAAGGCAAAATATCATGAAAAAAACTAGGATTAGAAAGATGATGTGAAGAAAAATATATCAGAGCAAGACTAGTTATTCTGACCAATGAAAGACTGAGTAACAACTGTCCTAAATAGAAATAATACCGTATATCTTCCAATAATGGCCGTTCTCTAATAAACGCTGGTCTCCAATTATCCACATATCAATTCTGGGGTGAATCCTAAACCGCAGAGAGGCTGCAGAAAGAAAGAAAAGGAGAAAGCCTGGTTTCCTGGTGAGCAGAGAAAGCAGCAACAAATTAGAAGAACTGGTTTGAACATGGATTACTGAGCAAAGGAAAAGGTGCTCGTGTCTTCAGGAAAATGATCGGCATGAAAGCAAAACTGATTTTTGATACAGAGATTGACGTTCACAGCCAGAATAAAATGTTCTCATTATTTCAATAAATCCTGAAATGTTCATCTATTATTTTCTGCATTTTGTGATTGAATTTTACGCTAAATGAACCCATTAACCATCATCATTCTGTCTGTGATGGAATAAACGCCCGTCTCCAATAGATGCCGGTCTCTAATAAATGCCGGGTCGGCCGACATTTTTTTCTTTAATAAACGCCCGGCCTCCATTGGAAGATACACGGTATTCTATTTCAACATAGAAGCCTAAAGGGATTTGACCTTGGAGACAGATGGTACTTCCTATTTGGAAATATGAGAGGGGAGTGGTTGAGCAGTCCAGTAAATATACTGTCAGTGCTTTAGCTCAGGTTCTGGTTCTGGTTCTGGTTCTGGCTCAAAAACCAAAATAAAGGTTTTGGAGTGGCCAAGTCAAAGTGCGGATTTAAATCCTATTGAAATGCTGTAGGGTGACACTACACCGACAGTTCATGCTAGAAAACCTTCCAATATGGCTGAGTTGAAGAGTTGAAACAGTTCTACCAGGAAGAGTGAACCAGGATTCCTCCAGAGCTAATTATCGCAACCGCTTGGTTTCTGTTATTGCTGCAAAGGGTGGCTCAACCCGTTATTAGATTCAGAGAGCAATGACTTTTTCACGTAAGGTCAGATAGGATTGGATTTTTTTGTGCCTTTAATAAATAAAAGCATCATTCCCTTGGGTTGTATCTGAGTCATTAAAATCGGTTTGATGATTTAAGACCTTCCTGTGTAATTCACATGCACAAAATCAAAAATCTGGAAGGGGGCAAATACTTTTTCGCGGCACTGTATATAAATAAAATTGAATGTAATTGAAGTCTCCATGTGACACAACAAACATCTGATAAAAGTCTGTGAAAATGTGGAGGTGGACCGAGTGAGGTCTTCTGGTCTGTGAGAAAAAATCAGCCAAACCTCAGTTGATGGAGTTTAAGTCCTAAGATGGTTTCCTGTGACGCTGCAGGAAGATCATTGCTGCTGCTTCGTTTGTTGGTGAGCCTCCAGAAAAATGACTCATGGATTGTTCTGTTGTCTCCACAGACCATCACCAAAGTTCTGCTGCAGTACTGCGCTCTGCTGGCCAAGAGCTTCCCATCTTACTGTGAGAAGGAAAAGATCGTGAGTAACCATGAAGCTTACGCCAGTTATCCGTCATCTTTGTTCGGAGGGTGATTTTCTTTGACGTTTCAGCCGTGTGTGCTCATGAACAACATCTGGAGGATGAGGGTCCTTTTGGAGAAGATGTTCGAGTCGATGGGAGCCAAACAGGTGAGTGTTTGCAGGTCGACCCATGAGCTGGTTTCTGGTCTTCTACAAAGATTGGACACATTCTCTTACCTCTGCTATCTATTGATTTACGGGACGTTTGGAAAAGAAAACAAACATCTCTTGATCTCGATCTTTTGTAAACTCTGGGCGCCATGTGGTGGTTAATCTCAGCGAAAAAATTTGACTTCTGGTTACCTCTGATACACAGGGAAAATCCCAAAGTTCAGTTCTGGGATCAATGCTGTTTGCTTTGTGAGCTGATGAAATGATTCGGGAAAACTCAAATCAATGCTGATGATACAGTCATTTTTGCTTAGCCTTCTTCAGTCTTGACACCAGTCAAGAATCTAGTCCTGCTGTCCTTCAGTACATTTACTATGAAATGATCCTAAATGCCTCTCAAACACGGTTGAAACTGGTTTTGTCTCAAAGGGACAAACTTAGCCAGAGTTGACTGTTTCTGAGACATCAAATTGTTTAGTCCTCTAAAAGACAAAAGTTCAGGGAACACGAGGAACTGGAAGGCATTTCTAATCCAGTTTCACTGCTTCCTTCAAGATGGCGACCTTGCTGTCCTATTTGAATGACCTGATGGCCTGATATTTGAGTCATGCTTTGAGTCCTCTGAGAGACATTTATTCTAGAAAAGACACAAAGGGAAAAAAGATGGGCCTCTTTAATTCTGTTTCCTGTTTTGTTTTTATGGTAAAAATAAAACCTTTTATCTGGAACTGGATTGATTTGAAGTAATTAACATCTTTTTGTTGAGACTCGGGTTACTTGGAGATATCGTTTTATTTGGTTAATCCATTTTTTTCCTTTTTTGGTTTTGGTAGCTTTTTCTAGACTTTTAATCCGAAGATTTTAGTTTCTGGTCAGATACCATTATTTTTGGGTTCATGAGTTTCAGCTTCTTTCATCTGGTGGTTTCAGTTTAGTGGTTTAGGATTGTTGGTTTTATTGGGGATTGTTTATTTAATTTAGTGGTTATGGTTTGATGGTTTTATTTTAGGGAGTTTTGGTTTGTCAGTTTTTGCTTTAGTGGTTTTATTTTGAAGAGTTTGTATGTTTTTGGTTTTGGTTTGTTGGTGGTTTCTAAAGTCAGTTTGAGGGGAAACTTCTGCTGATGAACTGAGCTTGTCTTTGTCTCTGCAGCTGACCGCTGAGGAGGAGCGGGTACGTCGCAGCTGTTTTCCTCCAACTTTTTCCCTTTAACACAAACCCGTTCCTCCTGTGGGTTTTAGATTATCCAGCCTTTAGAGACCCTCCAGAACTCCTCCTTCTCTTTCCTCGTCCTCCAGTCAATTCCCTCCATAGGAAACTGCTTTCTCTTCTGTTCTGGTTCATATCTGCTGCTGTTTTTCTCCAAAGCTTGAGAACGAGGAGGAACCTGAGGAGTGTGACGAGGAGGTGGGTGGTTTTGTGAAGGTGGCGCTTCAGCGTTCTCCTGCTGATGTGATGTTTGTTGAGGTTTTTCACACAAACAGTGACAGTGAAAGGCACGATCTAAAACAAACAAGTACAAACATTTTGGATGAAAGTTAGAAGTCAGATTGGGAAACTTCTTGAAGCAGTTGTTCTGCAGAGCTTCCGTTCTTTCTGGAAACCAGAGGTTTGTGTTTTTGTGCTCTGAAAGTGGGATCATGAATGTTTGGAATCAGATGTTTCCTCTGCAGATCATTACATCATCTCTGACTCTTCATTTTGTCTTTCTTTCATCCCATCTTTTCTTTCCCTCCTTTCGCTTTCCGGTCGTTCTGCAGCCGCCGGCGTCTGACAGTGAGGGGGAGGATCACATGGTGGGTGGGCACTGGCATGAAAAATGCAGATAAATACAATAATTTGTTCCAAAATATAATTTTTTGTTCGACATTGTTTTTTTATTACCGTCTTTCTTTGAACTCTTTATTGGTGCAGTCTGAAGAAACAAAGGTGAGAAGCGCTTCCAGCTCTCTGCTGCTCATGTTTTCATTTTTGTTTTCTCCTTCTTCTGATTTTGTCCTTTTCCTGATTTTCTTTTGTCTGAACCTTCAGTCCGGCTGCTCAGACTCAGAGGGATCAGAGGTAAAAGCAAACCACCAGAGAAAATGTTGAAATCCAAACCTTTCAGCCAGATCTCCTGATTTAAGGAGCATTTTCTGGAGTTTGACTTTCAGTCTTTTATTCTGAAATTCTTTTGGATCATGTGATGATGTTTGATGAGCAGACAGAATCCAGTGTGAGAAACAATGATTACAAGCATGAGCTTCTTCAGCTGTGTGATGGAGTTCATGCATGTCTTCATGGAGGCGGACTGGGAAGCAGCTCCGCTCTGCTGGAAGCCCAAAGCTCTCTGCAGAAGTTAGAGGAGGTGCTGTTAGGAGATTTTATGCTGAACAGCTCAGAGATCTGTGGGAGGTGAAAAGTTTTCCTCTTCATGCGGAAGTCTAAAGAGGATTGGTTCTAATGGTTCTGGGATCCCGAGCCTGTTCTCCTGCATTAACAGAACTCTCTGTTCTCATCTCTCCAAGCTTGACAACAAGGAGACGGAGAAAAAGGTTGGTCCTCGAGGCCCTGTTGGTGTTGTCCATGTTTGTGAGTTTGTTCTCCTCCGTTTCCTCCTCGCGGCAGAAGGAGCTGAGGTGGAGTTGGAACCATTTTCTCTTGGTTCTCCTTCTGAAGCTCCTGATGAAACCAGAATTCAGGCCGGCACATCAGCAGCTCTAAGCATTGTGGGAATGGACAACAGAAACACGGATGTTCTTCTGAACGTGTGAATCTGCCTCCAGCAGCTGTAAAACCTTCTAATGCTGGTGGATCCACCTTTTGCACAGCTCTTTTGACCCTCTCCCTTTAACCTTTGACCTTTTGGCCAGTCAAACAACAGAGTTTGTCTGGCAGACATCTGCTTCCTACAGGGAACATGTGGTGTCATCAGAAGCTTCTGTAGGGGGGGTGCTAAGCTAATCTGCTGCTGCAGGCCTCAGGCTTCCTTTAGAGGCGGGGCCTATACAACACATCCCCGTGAAATGATTCGGGCCTTGCTCAAGGGCACTACAGTGGGATACTGAGGGCAGACTAATGCTGCTCAGCACCTGTCGTACTCAGGTTATTCCTGCCTGTTCTGGGATTTGAACCAGCAACCGTTCTGCTGGAAAGACTATCCAGCAGAGGACGCGGCTCTCATCTGCTCGTCGCTACCGAACGAGTGTGAAACTTGAAGAACGCAGCATTTTCAAATGGGAATTCTTGGAAAAAACGTGGACAGCTTCCGGCTGCAAAGGTCGCTGTCCTTCACTTTTATGGCAGGCAACCAGGATCATTAAAAACGTTGTCATTGCCACCAGAAACACAGGCGTTCTACAGGCGTTTTAATAAGAACGCCATTTATGAGCGTCTTATGTTGTGCGTTTGTCACGTGACAAATGGAAGACTCAGACTGACCTGCAGAACCACTCCTCTGCTACAGCAGCAGCGAGGAGGACGGTGTCTGCATGTCCTTCATGGTGTCAGGTCATGGCGTTCTCGTGTTTTACTGAGGGTTTAGCGAGTCTGTGCTGCGTGTGTTTACACTGGAGTTGTGTCTTTCATGTCTTTCTTTTTTTGTCTTTGATTCTATTCGTACTGAAATGCTTGATAAGGAGAAGGTGAGACAGGAATCCAGATTTTATTGACAGTTTTTTTTCCCTGTTTTCAGCCCCCCCACACAAGAGAAAAGGTTTGTTGCACCTCTTCAGATTCACACAGAAAGACTTTTTACATCTGATACTTCAACCCATTTAAAACGGCACTTTAACATCTTTCTGAGATCAACGTTTTCATTATTTGTTTCCAATCTATTTAATAGAAAAAGCCTCTAACCATTTAGCAGATGGGATTTGAACCCTCAGCTTTCTAATTGACAGGAAGACAGAACACCTTCATCGTAACACACACAGCTGTATTTGATCCTAACTCAGAGCGTCTCAGATGTTAGTTTTTGGCAAAAGCTTGAAGGACAGAACGAGGCCTCCTGACCCTTCTGCCAGGACCTGCAGCTGCCGGGGGGGGGCTGCCAGCCGTAACCAGTCTGTCAGGATGGGGGGGCTGATGCTGAAATTGTGTCTCACAGTTTTGTCTTTCCAGGCTGAGAAGAAGGACAGAGAGAAGCAGGTTTGTCTCCTGAGCTTTTCTCAGCATTTCAACCTGCAGTCTCTGCATTCCTCACATTTAACCTTTTCTGTCCTGTCACTCAAAGGGGGACACTGAGGGCAAGGAGGTGGGTGTTTCATGATGTGGAGTAAAACTCTCTGTAGCTCTGAGCTGCTTAGAGTTTGACATTTGACCTTTCAGGAAACAATCAGCAAAAAGAAAAGAAAAAACATCTTCAGTTCTGGTTCAGCAGAAATATTTGTGACCTTCAGCACCAGAAGGTCGCCTAAATGGGTCATGGGTCAAACAGTTCTGAAAGGTGCGGCTGGGCTGACATTAGTGAGGGATTTAGAGGATAAGACGAACGTGAACAAAGAAGATCTCCAGACCACAGTGGAAGTGTGGCTCATGTTTGTGGAGCTTCAATGACGTGGAGATTCCTCAGGACGAGGGTCCAAACCCACTTTCACTCGGCCAGGATGGAGTCAGAACCCACCCGAGACATGATGCGCGTTTCTATAGTTAACGGAACATTCTAGCTGAACAGTTGGGAGTTTCTACAACAAAGCCTGAAAGATCCATTGATCCGTTTCATTTAGCTGAGTTCAATGAATCCTCAGTCCTGATGGAAACATTGATCCAGTTTCTTTCACAGCTGTTGACGCTTTTTCTTTTCCCGTTTTTCTTTTCTGTCTGGTCTGGAAGCCTGATGCTGTTGCCACCAAGAAGGTACGGGGGTTTCAAAGCTCAGTAAGACCCTGTTCTTTCCTTCTGACCTGCTCCTGTGGACCTGCAGGGCTGCAGAGCCCTGACCCATGGTTCCTTTGTTCCCACATCCTCTTAGAACCCTGGTTTGGATCAGATCCTTGAACCTCTGGTTTCAGTCTGTGCAGCGTTTCCTTAATATCTGCTCTGTCCCTTTAAAGTCACCCCCTGTTCCGCATGGTGGCAGCCTGCCCGCTGTCTTCTAGCTAATAACACATTTATTGATAGAATAAGGAGCCAGCGCTGCTGCGGCGCAGTGACTTCTGCATGTCAGTGAGCTAAAGCATTCAGACCGTTTTCAGAGTCATGACGGCGTGTTAGCCTGCACACGCTACTCTATTAGAGCTCTTCACTTTGACCCGACGAAAGTCCTCCAAACAGCAGCTGACAAAATGTTCATCCAGGAGTTTTTGAATTCCATCCTGCTTTGTTCTGTGCAGGACCACAGGCTGCACTGGACTCTGCCTACTGAGGAGTGAAATCCGGTTCACTCCGGACAGTTCTCCGTTCCATCACTGGGCCTCACAGTGCCCCACCTCAAGTTAGAGTCTCCAGTCAACCTATGAATGTCTTTGGACTGTAGGAGAAGCCAGGTCACAAAGGTCCCAGTTGGGATTTGAACCTTCTCACTGTGAGCCAAGTGTTTAAAAACTACAGACAGCCTTATTATTTTAGATTGTCATAATCTAACTGTTCCATGAAGCCAGATTATCCTAACTGTAAACTACATGAGTGACAGATATGCCCTAAACTGAGGCGACAGTGGAGAGTGTGGGGATAGGAAGGAACCTGCAGCAGAACCGACCTCAGGGGTGGGGGGGGTGAACGCATGGAAAATGCAGCATCGGTGGGGAGAAAACAGGAAGCATAAAACCGAAAAAACAGCCGATTCTGTGGCCCTGTGGAGCGCTTCTCTTCAGGCTCACAGAGATGGAAATCCATCTGCTGACAGTCTGACATCCAAAAGTCTCTAAGACAGCTGAGAAGAGCTCCGCCCACCTGCCAAAGTAGCGTGGGGAAAGGGGTGTTCAGAGAGACTTTGGCTCCAGCAGTCTGGTCTGTGGATGAAGCTTGTGGAGGCTTTTCCGGTGTATTCACAGCGGACGCTGCCGGTGTGGCAGGACCATCAAGTTTTAAATGTTAAGCTCATGTAAAGGCACAATCTGAGGTCTTGCGGCGCCATTCGGGCGTTGGGCGCAGCGAGGTCGACATGGAATGTCAACCAATCAGGGACTCAGCTTTGGGCACGTGTGTTTTTCAGTGACTAGATCAAAGGGTAGAAAAAGAAATTCAATATTCATCCTGAACTTCCATTCATTTTCCTGACCTGCTGGAGCTGCATGATATTTTTCTTATTTTCATCGAAATTATGATTAAAAAAGATCCCCCAGTTTTATTTTTATTCCCCCTCTTGGGTTAATGCTCCATCTAAGCCACAGACAGACGGATTCACCGTTTTAATTGGCCGTCAGGCGCAGCTCCGCTGCAGGAGTGAAGCACATCGCACTGGGAGAGACTCTGGTGAACGCAGAAATGGCAACCTGCTTTCCAACGCCTCTGTAGAGCTCTCCAACACAACGCCTCAGCCATGTCCAGTGTGAATGCACCATAAGGAGATCCGTAGCGCCGCAACAGGAGCTTCCTTCTCCAGAGGAACAGAAAACCTCTCCGCAGAAAGAAAGAGGAGCAGATGTTTCCATAGAAATCTTCCAGATTCATCTGTCTTCACCACAGGAATCCTTTCAGCAGATTCCAACTCATACTTTGAGAAAACATGACTTCTTTGGACTATAATTAATTTCTGACTTTCGCTCCATGTTTTACCTTCTACTTCCTCCTTCAGGAATCCAGCCGGTGTTTTCGGGTTTTTAGTCGACTGCAGGAAAATGTTGAAAGGAAAGAGTGAAGCTTTTTTTTTACTTCTGATGTGAAGTGATGCTATCATCTCCTGACTTATTACTTTAAGTCTGTGTGTCACCAACCTTAGAGAAAACATCCCGGACAAGCCCCCAACTTGCGTCATGATCAGTAAAGCCTAAAGATTAGTTTGGAGTGTGGGATGTCAGATAGGAGGGCAGGAGAGCAGATAACTTGTTTTGTAATTTGAGCTCGAATCTGATGTTTCGAACTGGCACCCACCTGCTGGATCCCTGATCACATGCTTCATTTCTCTACTATAGGGTATAATGAAGGACTACATTTGTCAGTTCAATCTCCACCCTAAAGAAGGTCAGACTCGTTTTAACTTGAACTTTAGAAACAGAAAAATCAGAATGTGCCTCAAGTAAAGATTGGGGGGGTGTTAAAATCAGTTTATTTAATGGTCTGGATGAAGCAAAAACAACTCAAGTTGAGAAAAGAAACATCAATTCTGCTTTGAGTATTCCGTGTTTTTATTGGTTTTTTATCTCTCGACAACTGAACTCTAAACATTCTGCTTTTCTTTTACTTCTCAGTTTTTTACAGTAACTTCAGTTAGTTTGATGCTTAGAATAAAACCGTCTGTTTTTACTTTTATACACAAACATCTGCGTCTTTCATGCTTCCTCTGAAGTTACTTTAACATTTTGCATTTATTTAACTTTAAATTAATAAATGAATCGTCTTTAGCTCATTTATCAGTGTTTCGCATGTTTTAGCCATTCTATCTCCTCAATGATTTAAGCGATCTTTGATCTTTGCGGCTTTTCTTAAAAGTTATCATCGAGTCAACTTTTTTCATTATTGTCCTTTATTGTTTGACTTTTGTTTTCTTGTTTTTTACTGAAGGAGAAGGAAGACATTTTTCAGATTCAGAGGTTTTTGTGAAGGACATTTTTGCACGTTTCTACTTTTACTCAACTTTGAATTTGTTCTTTTTCTATCAAATATTTATATGGTTTTCATAGGTATTTCTAAATCTTTAAGTGGACCACCATCATGAAGATGGGTTTTTGTGTTTGACTTCTGCAGCTCAGACAACTTTGATCTTGAATTAAAGAGCAGATGTTTCCTTAGAAGCTCCATTGTGTCTGATCTTCAGAGACTTTCAACCACGTTCTTCTGTTCTTTTGTTGCAGCTGGACACAGAGGCGGCAGACATCCTCAACGATCTGCAGATGAAGCTCAGCGGCGTCCTGGACAGCTTCAGTACCGTCTTTGCAAAGAGGTGACACAAATCCCAGCCTATGCGCGCAGCGACACACACCCTGTGAAGGTGACGTTCTCTGGTTTCTTCTTGCTCAGTTTCCAGGGTCGCATTAATGGCTGCATGCGTCAGATGGCGGAACTCCTGTACCAGATGAGAGGCCCCCCCAATCACGACACTGCAGAGGCTGATGCTGATGTGATGCTACGGCCCCTCATGGAGTTCCTGGATGGAAAGTAAGGGGAGGTTACTGACAGCAGGATGAGGAGAGCAGGGACAGATATGTTCTTCAGCTCCTCATTTTTGTTTCAGTCTCAGCATCTTCGCTGACATGTGTGAGAAGACTGTCCTGAAGAGGATTCTGAAGGATCTGTGGAAGGTCGTTCTGAGCAGCCTGGAGAAAACCATCGTCCTTCCTCAGAGCAACGACAGCCTGGTACGGAAACCTAAACCGTCTCCACTAGTTGCTCTCCACCCTTACCTCCATATCCAGAATTTCCAGCTGAAATCATCTCCTGTCAGATTAAAATATTTTTAAAGACTTCAGGAAAACATCTTCCAGTTGCTTCAAATGCCAGAAGTTTCTCCAGAACAGGAGATCACTGAAGCCTGATGTCTGCTCTCTGCTGCCCTCCTGTGGGGAGACGGGGTCTCTGTAATTCTGGGAAAGTCTTCAGTCGATGTGTTTTAATGCGTTTTTCTGTTTGCAGGGAGCCCAGCTCCTCACTGCAGCCAAAGGACTGTCCAACCTAAAGGTAACTTCAGAGATGTTCCACCAGACATAGGATTCTGGTTCTCCTCCAAGTATCAATTTAGAGATGAAGATGAGAACTTGTCCCAAACGCTGAGCTGTCTGTCAGGAAGATGCTTTTTTCATTTTCCAGCCCTCAAAAGGTAAAAAAACAGCATGAAAATCAGAGAAAGTCTGGAAGAGGTTTCAGTCTGGGTTTTTGCATTTGTACCGCCCCCTTCTGGTTGACTTGATATTAAATATTAACATAAAATGTAGCTGCAGGTGGACGGATCGTCACCGGATCATGAAGCAGACAAAGACTTTATCAGCTCTTTAGAATTGTCATACACTTGGAAACAAAAACGTATTCGTCACCATGGCAACCGTCCAAATGTGTCTGGTTTTAGAGAGAGAAGGTTAAACCTTGAGGAAATGCCACAAACCTAAAGAACCAAAAAGACAGACATACAGTTATGGGATCCACCACTAGGGGCTGCAAAAAACAGCTGTTTCAGTTTGACAGGAAAGGATTCAAATATGGAAATATCTCTTCTCTTTAAAATGTTTTAGTTCTTTCTGTTTGTTTTGGTGATGAAAACCATTGTCCTGCAGGGAGGAGGTGAAGCCAAAACCTTGACGCCCAAACAGTGTTTGATCATTAATGGGGGGCTGGAGACCATCAAGGTGGGTGGAGCAACATCTACTAACTCCACCTTCTCCCTGACCAGCAATAAATGTTCTTTCATGATCGTCAGAAAAACTCCAAACCACAGATCAGGTGCTCATCAGGTTGATTTGGTGACTCCGCCCATTAACCCATTCCAACTGCATTTGCCGTTGTTTCATGGCAGAAAAAAAGCAATTGGTTTTACAATAACATCACAGTTCAGACTTATTTAAACTGAACTGAAGTTTAACTTCGTCATCGTTAAGCTGCTGACAAAACTAGAAACACGTCATAAAACAAACAGCAAAGTCTGATTGAAAGCAGACTTTCTGAAAATTAAACAACGGTTAGAAAACGTATGTGAACGCACAGACACAAACTGCTGCAAATGCTCATGGAACCTGAATTCATTCATCAAATTTCCATTTGCTGCTTTAAAGCTGAAGTTTAGCATATTTTTGCCCGGTAATACCCCAACAAATCTGTACTTTTGAATCACTAAAAGTTATGTCAGAGGAAGGTTTGACCATGACGACCTCTGATAACATTTGCAAAGTTGGAGTTACAGGGTCTTTTAGAGATGATCCTGCCAGAAAACATGGAAATGTGCAAAGTCTGAAGCTACTATTGACTACAAGATCAACCTAAACGTTCACTGTTCTGAGTAAACTCAGATCTTTCTTTTCTACAAGTTCTCCTTTATTAGCTGACTTACTTGTGAAAAGTCACAACCTTGTTTTTCCAGCTCTGTTTGTGTAATTGTAGCACAGCAGTGAACTGGTATCTCCCCCATTCCAAAATGGCGTCCAGCTTTGCGTACGCAAAGAGCTAGCCTTCCATTTCTAGTGATAAAAAAGGAATTGGGTTCAACCACCAAATAGTTCCCGAGCGCGGCTGTGTCTGCACCGCACTGTTCTTCCAGAGGACGGGTCACATGTGGAGAAGACTTGACTTCATATTTGCACGGCGCTTTTCTACCTTCCTTAAAGGCCCAAAGCGCTTTACAGTCACAGTCCCATCACACACGCGCTCACACACTGCTGAACACTGGCACCAGCCTTCCACCAGAGGCAATGCCTCTTGCCCAAGGACACTTCAACACATGGGTGGACAGGGTGGGAAAGGAAACTGATTTTTTCTGATCAGAGGTTGACCTCTGCACCACAGCCTCTGCTGTGGGGTAAAAAGTTAAACCTCACTGGTTCCTATAAAGAAGAATGATAAAAAATGAAACCCTTTTTGCTTCATTTCATTGATAAGAATCAATTGATTTATCAAACTGGTGCAACTGTTTTAATTGGAAATAAATTAACAATAAAAGAAACTAAATGGACATTTAGTTTATTAAAGACATTTTTCTGTCAGAACCAAACATCTGCCTCTGGTGCAGTTTTCTGACTGAAAAAGCATCAGTTTAAAGACGCGTTGTCACTTCCTGTCTTTCAGCAATACTTCCATGCAGGTGGAAGTGGGCTGAAGAAAAGCTTCGTGGAGAAAAGTCCAGAGCTGGCTTCACTGCAGTACGCGCTGTCGCTGTACTCCCAGACCACCGACGCCCTCATCAAGACCTTTGTCAGCACACAACACTCACAGGGTTAGTACACACACACCCCACACACACCAACACACTCACGCAAATGATACAAACACACACACAAACACAGCAACACACTCACTCAAATGCACAACCACACATACACACACACATACACACACACATACACACACACATACACAAACACACACAAACACACCAACACACTCACGCAAATGCACAACCACACATACACACAAACATACACACACACATACACACACACATACACACACACATACACAAACACACACAAACACACCAACACACTCACGCAAATGCACAAACACACATACACAAACACACACACATACACAAACACACCAACACACTCACTCAAATGCACAAACACACATACACAAACACACCAACACACTCACGCAAATGCACAAACACACATACACAAACACACCAACACACTCACTCAAATGCACAACCACGCATACACAAACACACACACATACACAAACACACACACATACACAAACACACCAACACACTCACTCAAATGCACAAACACACATACACACACACATACACAAACACACACAAACACACCAACACACTCACGCAAATGATACAAACACATACACAAACACAGCAACACACTCACTCAAATGCACAACCACACATACACACACACATACACACACACATACACACACACATACACAAACACACACAAACACACCAACACACTCACGCAAATGCACAACCACACATACACACAAACATACACACACACATACACACACACATACACACACACATACACAAACACACACAAACACACCAACACACTCACGCAAATGCACAAACACACATACACAAACACACACACATACACAAACACACTCACTCAAATGATACAAACACACCAACACACTCACGCAAATGATACAAACACAAACACACACACATACACAAACACACCAACACACTCACTCAAATGCACAACCACGCATACACAAACACACACACATACACAATCACACCAACACACTCACGCAAATGCACAAACACACATACACAAACACACCAACACACTCACTCAAATGCACAAACACACATACACACACACATACACATACACAAACACACCAACACATTCACGCAAATGCACAAACACACACACATACACAAACACACACACATACAAAAACACACCAACACACTCATGCAAATGCACAAACACACAAACACACACACATACACAATCACACCAACACACTCGCGCAAATGCACAAACACACACATACACACAAACACACACACACATCCACAAACACACCAACACACTCACGCAAATGCACAATCACACAAACACACACACATACACAAACACACATACTCACACACATACACAAACCCACATACTTACACACTCACACACATACACAAACACACCAACACACTCGCGCAAATGCACAAACACACACATACACAAACACACACACAAATACAGGCTCACATTTTCTAACACACACTCTCTCTGTCTGCTACAGCTGTGTGGTGAAAACTTGCCCTGATTGTTTGTCTCCTCGTTCGCAGTGCATGATGGGATGGGGATCAGGATCACAGGAACTGAGAAGGTCAGACCTGACCGAGGTGAGGGTTTGGTCACATATACATCTGTCTCCGCTCCATAATGAAATTCTTCTATCTGATTTTTCTGAAAATCAGATATGATTCATGTGGTTATGAATGCAGCTGTCTGGTAGCCTGGGCGTCCAGGGCAGTGCTCCTTTCGCGCTTGCACATTCACGCTCTGCTCGCACATTCTCAGCGCACAAGAAAATATGTGCAGCACACAAAACATAATTACATACATACCTACAGGGACGTGCACAGGATTTCAGAGGGGCGGGGGCTCAAAGTTGGAAAAGGGCACTAAAAAAAACGTTTTTTTGTTCTTTAAACAATATAGAAATTAAGTAAAATTATAAAATAAAATACTAATAAATGCTCAGCTATGAGACCTGTGAAAGTGAAACACTCGTCAATTTCTACGTTAAGTTATTTTCAACATGAGTTTGTTCGCTTTATCACAGACTTGGAAGATATCTAAAGCAATCAAACACTGGGGGCTCTTAATCTTGGCATTGTGCTGCAGGCATTAAACATCAATCCAGTTTAATACACATGGTAATATCCCAGAATGCTGAAATGATTCAAATTGAATGTAATTGCAGTGTCTTCCCGTTGTTGTGGTTTAGTTTGGTGTTTCCGTTCTTCAGTCACTTCATTTCTGTTCATTGTCGTCAGTAGAAAGAAGTGTCTGGTTTTCAGTTCTGCATTGTCAGGTCATTTGTTTTATCCTCTTTTTTGTTTCTCAATGGGGTTTTTTGATCCTTTTTTAGATTTTTTATTAAATGTTTCTGCCACCTGGCATTTAGGTCCCCACGCAGTAGCATTTTGGTGTTTGTGACCATAGCTTTAACAGAATTAGATTCATTTAATTTGTTCCTGCAGCAAAAGAAGGACTGTGCTGTTCCAACCAACATGTCTGCCTCTGTGAGAATAAGTTTCAGGAAAGCAGGAAGCATTCAGAAGATCTGGTTCTGAACACCTGGTTCTGAAGATCTGGTTCTGAACATCTGGTTCGGAAAATCTGGTTCTAAACATCTGGTTCTGAAGATCTGGTTCTGAATATCTGGTTCTAAAGAACTAGTTCTGAAGACCTGGTTCTAAAGATCTGGTTCTAAACATCTGGTTCTGAAGATCTGGTTCTGAAGATCTGGTTCTAAACATCTGGTTCTGAAGACCTGGTTCTAAAGATCTGGTTCTGAAGATCTGGTTCTAAACATCTGGTTCTGAAGATCTGGTTCTGAAGATCTGGTTCTGAAGATCTGGTTCTAAAGATCTGGTTCTAAACATCTGGTTCTGAAGATCTGGTTCTGAAGATCTGGTTCTAAACATCTGGTTCTGAAGACCTGGTTCTAAAGATCTGGTTCTAAACATCTGGTTCTGAAGATCTGGTTCTGAAGATCTGGTTCTAAACATCTGGTTCTGAAGACCTGGTTCTAAAGATCTGGTTCTGAAGATCTGGTTCTAAACATCTGGTTCTGAAGATCTGGTTCTGAAGATCTGGTTCTGAAGATCTGGTTCTAAAGATCTGGTTCTGAAGATCTGGTCCTGAACATCTGGTTCTGAAGATCTGGTTCTAAAGATCTGGTTCTGAAGATCTGGTTCTAAAGATCTGGTTCTGAAGACCTGGTTCTGAAGATCTGGTTCTAAAGATCTGGTTCTGAAGATCTAGTTCTAAACATCTGGTTCTGAAGATCTGGTTCTAAACATCTGGTTCTGAAGATCTAGTTCTAAAGATCTGGTTCTAAACATCTGGTTCTGAAGATCTGGTTCTAAAGAACTGGTTCTGAAGATCTGGTTCTGAAGATCTGGTTCTAAAGATCTGGTTCTGAAGATCTGGTTCTAAACATCTGGTTCTGAAGATCTAGTTCTAAAGATCTGGTTCTAAACATCTGGTTCTAAAGATCTGGTTCTGAAGATCTAGTTCTAAACATCTGGTTCTGAAGATCTGGTTCTAAACATCTGGTTCTGAAGATCTAGTTCTAAAGATCTGGTTCTAAACATCTGGTTCTGAAGATCTGGTTCTAAAGAACTGGTTCTGAAGATCTGGTTCTGAAGATCTGGTTCTGAAGATCTGGTTCTAAAGATCTGGTTCTGAAGATCTGGTTCTAAACATCTGGTTCTGAAGATCTAGTTCTAAAGATCTGGTTCTAAACATCTGGTTCTGAAGATCTGGTTCTGAAGATCTGGTTCTGAAGATCTGGTTCTAAAGAACTAGTTCTGAAGAACTAGTTCTGAAGATCTGGTTCTGAAGAACTGGTTCTGAAGATCTGGTTCTGAAGAACTGGTTCTGAAGATCTGGTTCTGAACATCTGGTTCTGAAGATCTAGTTCTAAAGATCTGGTTCTAAAGAACTGGTTCTGAAGATCTGGTTCTAAACATCTGGTTCTGAAGATCTGGTTCTAAAGATCTGGTTCTGAAGATCTGGTTCTAAACATCTGGTTCTGAAGATCTAGTTCTAAAGATCTGGTTCTAAACATCTGGTTCTGAAGATCTGGTTATAAAGATCTGGTTCTAAAGAACTGGTTCTGAAGACCTGGTTCTGAAGACCTGGTTCTAAACATCTGGTTCTGAAGATCTGGTTCTGAAGATCTGGTTCTAAAGATCTGGTTCTAAAGAACTGGTTCTGAAGATCTGGTTCTAAACATCTGGTTCTGAAGATCTGGTTCTAAAGATCTGGTTCTGAAGATTTGGTTCTAAACATCTGGTTCTGAAGATCTAGTTCTAAAGATCTGGTTCTAAACATCTGGTTCTGAAGATCTGGTTCTAAAGATCTGGTTCTAAAGATCTGGTTCTAAAGAACTGGTTCAGGAGATTTGAGAGAAAGAAAGAAGTTCTTTCTGCGTCAGAACATGTGTGCTTTGCTCCAGGCTCTGGAGTGGAGAAGCTCATCGGAGAAGCTGTGCTGCAGATCGACATGATGCCCGGGAAGGACCACAAAGTCACTGTCCGAGGTGAGAAACCGGAACGGTTCCGTCAGGTTTGTAGAACTTTAGAAAGAGGACCAGAAAGAGAACCACTCTGAACCAATGAGCACACACTAACCTGAACTAGCCTATGTGAGAGTTCTGGAGGGTTCAGGGGTTCAAATCCCAGACTGGATTAAAACATTAGTGTTATTTCAGTCTGTTGGAACATCGACACTGAAGCAGCACCTCTGACCCTCTGAAACCTCTGACCCTCTGACCCCTCTGAAACCTCTGACCCTCTGACCTTGTCTCCCCCAGTCATTGCGGTGAACGACATGAAGTGGCAGACGTCCGGGATGTTCCGCCCCTTCGTGGAGGTCTCCATGGTCGGTCCTTTCCTCGCTGAGAAGAAGCGCCGCTTCACCACCAAGTCAAAGAACAACAGCTGGACGGCCAAGTTCAACGAGTCCTTCCAGTTGTGAGTTTGATGCTGTGTGGAATGTGCAGAAACTTTCGGTCTGCGGCTGACCGCCTGTTTGCTCCGCAGTGTCCTTGGGAAGGAGACCCTCGACTGCTACGAGCTGCAGCTGACGGTGAAGGATTACTGCTTTGGCCGTGCTGACCGTGTGGTCGGCCTGGCCGTCATTCAGCTGCGGGACGTGACTAACCACAAAAGCTGCGTGTGCTGGTGTCCACTCGGTGCGGGGATTCACACCGACGAGACCGGCACGACCATCATGCGCATCCTTTCCCAGCGGCCAGCCGACGAGGTTGCCAAGGAGTTTGTGAAGCTAAAGTCTGAACGCCGCCCAGCAGAGGAGGGCAGATGAGATCAGACTGCAAACTTTATTGTCCCACAAAAAGGAGACACAAACAAACAAGTAAACAAGAATGAATGTCAAATCCATTCATGTTTGAGTTTGATCAAGTTCATTCCACTGTTGTTTTTCCACATCAGAATAATCCAAAGGAACATTATTAGAACATTCTAGAACACTATATGGTCACATGACTGTAAACTCAAAGTGTTTCCACACACTGGACTGGAATGATGGTTGATCTGTTTTACTGCATCACGTGTTGTTCTGTGATGGACATTATAGTAACATAAACTGACCATCTGGTCAGATCATAGGAATAGAAATCAACAATCGCTGATGAATTACACCCCTATCTGTCCATGATCTTCACTCCATGTTCAGGAAAGCGTCTGAGGATCTTTAAAAACGGGAACTTTTTAACCCCAGATGCGGCTCAGCCTCCTGGGTACACAGAGTTTGAGTCCCCTGCTTTAGACAACAGCGCCCCCTATGAGCTGTTGGGACTGTGGTTTGATCAGCTTTGGGTGTCCAGACAGTGCCTTGTGTAAAAGGGGGGTTCCAGGTTAGTCCTGCAAACTCAGAGACAAAGTCTCCCAATGTGGGTGAAGGTTTCATTTCTCCAGGTGAGTGAAGACATCTGCACTTATAATCCTCCCAGTCTTCATCAGACTGATGAAGAGACCTGGATGAGCCGAGAAGGCTTTAAGTCCAGAGGACTTCACTTCTGAACCAAAGTCTCCTTCTGTTTACATCTGTGCCAAAGAGAAGCCGGGATGTTCCAGGCTGACCACCGTCGCCCACCGCGGCGATCACGGAGGCAGTTAAAGCGAAGCCAACAGCATGTATGTCAAATATGAAATGTACGTGTAGGAACAGATCTTCTAATGTCACGTGTGTAAGAAATGCTCAGAAGGATGTTTTGTTAATAAATGAATGACGGCGTCAGCCCCACCCCTCTGATGTTTCCAGGGCGACGGGCTGGATGTGATCATTTCCTGAAGAACGCGTCTCCAAAGAGAGAAATTTTTATGTTCATAAATAATCATTAACGTTAACCATAAAAATAGGAAACAGAGGAATGGGGGCTGATGCAGACCCCCCACCGGGGAAATGCATCCCTGTTCCACTGACAGAGCGTCATGTGACCCCTCTGTGATAACATGTCTGTTAGCTCGCAGCTGAAAAAGAGCAGATCATCTTCCGTGCTAATCTTCAGCTCTGTTCCTTTAAGACTTTGATCAAGTTAAAGTTTCCTTCAGGTTCAAGTTCATATGTCAGGTCCTACAACAGCCCCAAACTATGACACTCCCACCACATGTTTGTGATCCCTCAGAATCAAAGGCATCAGAGACTTTGACTCGGACTTTCTGAATGAGCAACAGTTGGAACAGAGAACCAGACGTTTATTCTCAGGTTTATTCTGCGGGTCAGACCTGCAGCAGGTTCCTCGCTGAGCTCACTCACATTCACACATGGAAACATGAAGACAGAATCTCAGAATCAGCAGTTTAGGAGGAATGATTGAGGAAAGCTCTGTGAGCACGGTCAGCGCTGCAGCTTCTCCACAGTTTGACTGCTCATCAGAAAAAGTGCTTCATTCCCAGTCACCACAAGTGCAGTCCTACAGGGGGGTGTTGTGGCCCTCAGGCTGCTGCTGGTCAGGAAGCAGAACCTCGACGGTGAAACTGACTTTCTTGGCCACGAAGAGGCTGTAGGTGTTGTCGAATCTCAGCACGTCTGTGGAGGACAGGACATTTTCACGGCTGCGTTCATTCGGCCGGTCTGTCCGTCAGGCGGTTACTCACAGACTCCGGGGCGCTCGCAGGTCAGAGATCCGTCTTCAGGAACCAAGTGAGCGTTGTATCGCTGGTTGGGAATGACTTCCTCCATCTCACCAGCCTTCTTCCACTCCCCCTTTTTAGCCTTTAGGAAAACCCCAAACCCGATGTCTGCTCCGTCACTGGCGAAGTGCCACCTGAGAGGATGAACAGATGATGCGTAACCCTGACAGGTAAAAACCGGAGTTTAGTCCAGATCATCAGAAACAGCCCCACAGTAATGAGAACTAGTGACTGTTTGACACTGAGGTGAACCCTGTGGACAAAGGTCATCTCAGGGTTCAGCGCAGAACCGATGCAGACTCACTCTCAGCTCAGTCTGTCAGCATTGCTGGTTATTTCACATTGAATGACCATCTTGATAACCCTCATTTTTTATGATATTTTGTCTTTAGTTGAAGTTATGAACTGACCAATCAGACGCTTCAGTAAACAATGGCCGTCTTGCATTGGAGGGTCAAACAGTTTGAGCCTACTTTCAGTGGTAGGGGTGTGGCCTTCTAAAAAGTTCACTCCTGATTGTGAGATTGGTTGCTATAGAAACGATGACTCAGACAAGCATTGCGTACTGACGTCATCTGGCTCCACGGCAGCGTCCACATCGTTTGGTTGGAGCTGGAAGGAACCATTTCCTATGGATGACATCAGTGCGTTCTGATACAGCCGATGGTCTGGCCGTGACGTGCGTTCCCGTTAGCATAACATTAAAGTACATATGGATAACAAGCTGTCTCTTTGAATATGAAATGACTTTGTTATCTCTGAAAGCTTTTCGGCCAACAGAGTCTGAGCGTCTCGTCTGGAGCGAACTTATCGTTTGTGTCCTGACTCAGATGCTGATAAAATTCTCATCTACAACACCCAAACAAAAAATATGCAGCTAAAGGACAGCCCCCCCATCCCAAACAGAGGTCAGACGCCTCCGTTTCCGGTCGGCCAAAACCTTCACGTCTGATAAATCCAACATCTAATAAACATCTTTCTTTGTCTGGACCGCCGAGGCCTGAATCTGGATCCCACTAAAAACAGGTTTTATTGGATTCAAACAGGTTTATAATAAAACTGAATCAAAAGATGATTTGTTAAATGAAAGAAACATCTGAAATTTCACGCTCATTTGTCCTCATGTAAACTGTTTGTTCCAGCTGTTTAGAACAAGCCTCCATTGATGCAGCACCAAGGCCTCGTTCTGCAGATCAGCTCATGCTCCATGAAGAAGAAGCTTCACTAATCATCTAGAGCCTTTCTTCAACATCACGAGGCTCACAAATCCATCTGCAGTAAAACCTGCTGCTCTCTGAACATCCGATCGGACCAGGAAACAGGACAGCTTCAGGGGCCAAAGCTTCTGAAGCCAAAGCTTCTGGACCAGACGTCCTGCTGCACACGCTCACATCCAGAACAGGAGATTCTGTACTAAGATCAGGCGTTTTTAAAGCAGCCACGGATCGCAATTTTAGCATTTTTGATCTATTTTTTGAACATTTCATTTTAACTGAGTTGCATAATTTTGATTTGATCATTCCAAGTAGTTTCTGAAAACAAAGAGAACAAAACACATAAGATCAAATCTATTTGAGATTGCTCAAAAACTGCTTAGAAAATTGATCATAAAATTGATGCTATCTTCTTGACATTATAACTGCTGTTTATCATAAATAAAAGCACAAACATTTTTTATGAAGCTGTCAACGTTAACACACACGATCGATTTAAAAAATAATGAATATTACCACTGATAATTACACTCTGCAAAGCAACCATCTTCTGCTGGTTCAGGTTTCTGCGGCGTGCGTCATTTTTTTACTTCGTTGGGCACCATCTCACTTATACCATAAATATTCAGTCGATTTTTAGTACTTTATTTCATTTTTAATGTTACTTATTTTACTTTACTTTTTTAAGGTTTAGATCGCTTTTTCACAAAAGGCGGACTATTTCATACGTAATGCGGCCCGTTGTCACAGTAACAAGTCGATGCAATGTGATCCGGTAGTGACCTTGAAAAGCAGCGTCAAAGGAAGCGATAGATGTGCTGATCGTCACGGTAGATTTAATAAAGCATCAGTTCAGAGAGGAAGTTCATCTCTTACCGCTTGTTTTTGTCCATATCATGAAGGAAAAATGTGTTTTGAAGAAGCCTGCACATATAGAACATTGTGACCGGAACTTCTTCCGGGACACTCAGCAGCCAATCAGAATAGAGTATTCACCCAGACCATTTAAAGAGCAGAAACACAATGTTAGTTTCTTATGGCTGTTTATCAGCAACTTTGTTTTCTTGGAGTAAAACTGCAGACATTACAGTCTTTACAGTTCTGCTTATCACACTGTTGATGTGTTTTGTTCACACATTACATTTCTGGATCAACACTTCATACATTTAAGCATTTCAGACATTAAAAATGAAGGAAAGCATATTGTCGTATAAAATGTATCTTGTAAAATGTGATTAATTACAACCCAAAAGTGTGATTAATGTTTTGATCGAGTGACAGCACAGAGTTTGACATCATCTGTTTATTCTAAGCCTTTAGTTAAATAGTTTGTATCTTTTAAACTGCGTGAACAGGAGGAGCTGGTTCCAGTTTGTTTTGTCGGATGATTTTCTTTTCAGGATTTTTTACGTTTAAAATTGTTCCGCATCCTTTCATTTCTATCACAATGCTGTCACCGTTCTGAAACGTATGTAGCATTTCATTTTGGATTGTTTGGGATTCAAACATGTCCACTTTAGTTGTTTTGACTGCTTGGCTGTTATCGATGAAGCCTGCTTTCGTTCAGGCTGTCTGAGGCTGGGATGTCATTTTAAAGCATCAGTAGGACCAGATTATTTCAAGTTTTGACTCCTCTGATCGTACAGCTGCTGTTTGATGTGTTGAGGTGACCTTGAGTTCCTGACCTGAGAACGCAGCCGGGGAACAAAATCTCATAGTCCAGCTGCTGGGAGGAACCCCGGTTCACCGTGATGGTTTGCTCGTAGTCCATCTTAACATGGTCCCTGACGTAGTAAGAGGGGGGAACTGGTCCGACGTGGTTTATCTGCACCAACGACAGTCAAAATGAGGCGTCACAAGCTCCTTTTTCTGAAATGTTGGGAAACAAAGGCATGAAAACAAAGAGGTTATACTTACGGTGACTTCATCTATCAGTGAACGCTTCTGCCATTGTTATACACATTTGAAACACAGGAGCAACGTGTTCTGTTTATTCACACAAGTCAGGGACCACCAGGAGGTCCAACAGAACCAATCGACCCGTCTGACTCATGGACTGAACGCTCAGCTGTTGGGTCAAATTCTTTCTTTATAAACTTCTTCATAACCAAATAATAGTGAACCACCAGCAACAAAACTGAAGAGAAATCAAAGCAAAAGGCAAGAGTTCCCAGCATCCCGGGATGTCTCCAAACTTCCATTTCAGTGAAGGTTCAATGAAGAAATAACACCAAGACACAAACCAGACACTTTTATTACAGTCCTAATCTGATCATCTAAAACTTTGACAGAATAAGATTCCGCTCCATCCCAAACTCTGAAGTCCTGCCAGATCCGTTCTGGACGGTCCTGGATGATTTGAACCTGCAGCTCTGTGGTTTTTCTGCACAGAAACACTGATATCACACAAACTACCATAGAACTGTTTGAGGCCACTCCCGGAAATCCAGACACAAACATTCACTACGAGGTCACAGAGACCGCTGACAGTCTGAAGCACGAAGACCATGGTTTTCCAGGAGTCCTCATGGCGAGAAAATGACCTTTTCTCCGTGTGTTCCTCATCTGCTCTGGGCCCAATTCTTAATCTACAAAACAGCAACAGTCAGTCAGTTCCTCATCATCTGCTGATGGACTACCAAGCTCTGAGGCTACGGGAACCGCAAATGGCTTTTGGTGCGTGGCGGGGGGGCATGGAAGCAGTACGGGAGGGGGATTTGTGCAGGTAAGCGTCAGGAGCATGTCTGCAGGGCTTTTTCTGGGGTTCAGTCTCTGAGTCAACAGAATTTCGGGTCGGGTTGGACTTCATTTGTGTGTTGTTCAGGACAGCAGTTCCAGATGGACTTCACTGAAGCTGCAGGCCACTAAAAACACCAGAGGATGCAGGATGGTGAGGATGCAGCTAAGCGCTGAAGCAGGACGCCATCAGCTGGGAGGGGGCTGTTGAAAGGCTGGGGGCCGCAGGCGGAATCAGAGATGTTACGCAAACGTTTCAGGCCCGTCTGTGGATGAGTGAAGCTGTGGCCCACAGACACAAGTATCCCACTTTGACTCCAGGTGGCGCCGGCGGGATGCTTGGTGGAGAACTTATTTTAGTGGTCCTGTGAACTTTTTTCATTTGGAAGCGCCGGGCCCAAACGTTGCCATGGCGACAGTGAAGGAGATTTTTGTGAAGTGGGGAGTTTTGGGGGAATTTTCACACAGAAATGATGCAGATGTTGGTTCTTACTGGAGGCCGATTCAAAACCATCATCTGATAAATGTTTACCTCCTGAATGAAAGACCAACACAAGGAGGTCATGTGACTGCTCTGATCTGAGACCACACAAGAACCTTCCAAATATTCACATATGAACAAGAGTCAAAGGTAAAAACCAGTGATGGAAACTCATCTCTACCAACCTATCAGCCATCTCTGCTGTTTAAGCCCCGCCCCCATTGGGCACCTCTGCTGTTTAAGCCCCGCCCCCATTGGGCACCTCTGCTCTAAAAGCCCCACCCCACCAGGACTCACCCTGGTACGACAGCGAGGGTCTCCATCTGGATCTGTCAGCTTGCCTCCGTAAATCACCGGCAGTTCCTCTGCATCGATGTACTTCAGCAGAACCTCCTGCCAGTTTGCTGGAAAAGCAGATCCAGATTAGCCCCCCCGGCAGGCCATCCAAACCAATGAGTTATATATATATAGGCTAGAGATGGCACGCTAGCTTGTTGCATACGCAAAGTTGGACACCATATTGGGATGGGCCAGATGCCGGTTCACTGTGCTACAGTTGTACAAACAGAGCCGTAAAAACAAGAATGTGACTTTTCACAAGTAAATTATTCCTGTCATCCAATAAAGGAGAACTTGTAGAAAACATTTTAGGAAGATCTGAGTGAGTTTACTCCGAACAGTGAATGTTTAGGTTGGTCTTGTAGTTGATTCAAAGTCAATGGCAGCTTTAGACTTTGCAGGATTTCCTTGTGTTCTGACAGGATCACTAATGTTTTTGTTTCATGGAGGATGACCTGAGTATTGGTCTGAAAGTTTGACCTCAGGTCAGACCAGACGACCCACTGAATTCAAGGATATTACTAAGTGGAGAAAAAGAAACTAACCGGAGCCCAGCACGGAATTCCGTCTGGCGGGCGGACAGGGCCATGTGGAATATGAATCCTTCCTTTTGAGGCTGGGTGGGATCCACTTGTAAAATGGGAGCCCCCAGCCCACCGTTCCTGCCCCCCACTGGGTGAATGGGTGGTGCTTTGCGTCTAGGTCAAGGGTATACCTGGCCAGTGCTTGCTTTAAAGCGAACGCCACCCGGACCTCGCCACTCCGGGTCCGTGGATGAAGTGCTCACTGTGCACCGTCTCCCATCCGCGGGCCCCCCGCGAGATGTGTAATCTCAGTCTGTGTGGATTTGAATAAAATCCCAACCATGTATCAGGTTGTGTTTGCTATATAATGACGTATTTATTTATAGAAAAGTTTGACATGTCGTTGATCTGGTGCACTTTAATACCAGGCCTGGTTCTTCTTTTTCTGATCAGAGTTTCTTTCTTTTGAAAATCGGATCAAAATGAAACATTTTATTTGCCTGTGTCTGCTAAGCCTTGTCTCATTGTTTTCTGACCTTTCCAACATGGCGCTGCTCTTTACGTATCTTGGACTACGGTAACGGGCCAGCGTGCCATCTCTAGTGATTTAGAACTCATTGATCCAAACCCCCCTCCCCCAGCTGGGTGGCACACATGCAGAGGTCTCACCCCCCAGGACGTAGATCTTGTCCCGTGTTGCCTCACACAGAAAATGCTTGACGAGGTTGTAAGCCACCGGAAAGAGTTTGGGAGCTGCAGAAGAAAGCAGACAGTTCTGCTCATGTTTCTGGAGGTTGACGTTGAAGACCCGGCAAACCCACCTTTGATCACAAACAGCCTCTTCAGGCCTTCTGGGTAGTTGTCTTCAAACATGGTGAGGATCTGGAAGACAGAAGTCACTAAAGTTTTCACCTGAAACTCCTCTGAGGTCCACCTGAGACGGTAAGGCCGTACCTCTCCAAAGGTCTCTATGGCTGGCTTCCACAGGTGTTTGAGCCCCAGACCTTCAACGTCGTAGATCATAGTGATGGACTCCACGTTCCTGCCCAGCTGAAGAGGAGCAGAACACCCACCAGTCAAACAGGACGCTGGACACGAGGGACGTTCTTTATGTTCAGCAAAACTAGAAAGGAGATTGTGATCGAGGTTCGAGTCCACAGCAGGAGAACGATGACCTTCACGCACGTTCATGTTCACCTTTACATCAAGACCAAGTGAGGCGACTGCGGAGGCGGGACTTCCTGTGAGGCTGTTGTGGGAGGAGTTTTTGTTCTCCCCGTAACAATCAGCTGACGCTGGTGACTCAGCCCCTCCCACAGACAGCTGTCCTGAACGGTCACGCTCCTGCAGTTTTCCTCAAACAGAACGTGATCATTGAACTAAACCTGACAGAACCAGCACACTCACAAGTTCTAACGTTTACCTTTAGATCCTTGTCACCTTCAGCCTGTGCTGCAAATGTCTGACCTGCATGTCACTACCCAATCTGTACGCAGAACTCGATCTGTTTCACAGCTCACCCGGCATGCGCAAACGTACGTCACGTCCAATTCCGTTTTATTTATTTAAACTAAACGGTTCTCCTGAGCAAGCCAGGTCATCATTACCAGCAGCCTATAGGAGCTACAGAAGTTTCTACCCACTGCAGATGCTGGAGACAAACTCTACAAACTAAGGCTCACAAACAACATCAATCATTGTCTAGAGCCCATTTTCACACCAGTATTTATGCAGAAGAACATGCAGTCCGTTATAAAATATAAACAATAGCTGGTTGCTGGAATTTAGCCCTGTGCTGACTGCAAGCTGCCTAATGACTACAAAACAATGCATTGTGGGAAACGGTGTCCTGACAGTTCTTGTAGTTCAAAACGACGCTGATCAGAAACAGCCAGAGCTCAATGATGGAAATCTGTGTATTTTAAAACTCTTTTGTAAATAGTGAATCACTGATGAAGAAAACGAAGATTTCTATTTATACAAACTCTTTGTGTCTTCATTAAAATCAACATCAGTCAGATTCAGTCAGATCACTACAGTGTGAATGCTGCAAAGCATCTTCTGCTCTCTTCTGTATGTTTCTGGCGGGTAAAAAACTCCTTCATACTTTCAATAGTTTCGGTAATCTTAGTATCAAAACGTTCAGCTCGTTCAGGACATTACTGTTTGTACTTTTGGTATTCACATAATTTATAGTTTTTGAAATATTGGGCAAAATATTCCTTATAGGAAATGAATGAGAAATTAATCAAATCCTTCAAACCTATGAACTTCTCCATTTATTTTCACCATTTAAACTTTAAAATATTCAGCAAAGATTTACAGTGTATTGTGCTTTTTAAAACACCTTATGGTTTTTATGCAAATAGAGTTCAAGTTTGATGCAAAACTGACATTACTCAAACACAGTTTTTTCACAGTCATCAAAAAAACGTATGAAAATGGCTCTGGATTTGAAAAACCAAATCTAACTTTATCTGTAAAGCACTTTTCAAAGTCGCGCTACTCAAAGTGCTTTACAGAAAAACAGAAAAAAACAAGGTATTGCACAAAAAAACATGCATAAAACCAAGTCAATAACACCCCCCCACACACATGCACACACACATGCACACACACATGCACACATATGCACAACATGGTAAAGCTTAAAATGATTCACTAAAATGATGCATAGTAGAAGTCTGGCCTTGTACTGAAGTGGGAAAACACTAGTGCCCCCCACTCAAGTTCACAGAATACACTACCACAGGACCCCCCAGATCTAAGCAGAGACAGACCCAGATCCCCTGCAGCGACCCTGTTGACTGAGAAGACTCAGTCACTGATCGCTCTGAGGAAACACCGGAGTTCAAACTACACTGTAAACGGAATAAAATCAATAAAACAGACATAAATAATCAGATAAGTAAACAATTAAACCTCAATGGACAATATTAACCTGTAAAAGTGAATCAAAATATAAAATGAGTAAAAAAAAGATCAAATAAGTTCCTAAATTTCAGCTTAAAGTCAGATTAAAAAGGCAGATCTTGAGCCTTCCTTTAAAACAGTTTCTGAGGCTGTTCCACAGGCGGGGACTATAAAATCTGCATGAGGCCTCACCTCAGGAAGGTCCACGAGGGTTCATACTTTCAAATCTTATCAGATAGATATGACGACCCAAGACCATAAACCATTGATAAACCAGAACAGAACTTTCAGATCATTCCTGAAACACACAGGGACCCAATGCAGATTTTAAACGGGTGTCGTGTGTTCCCGCCCCCTGCTCCTCGTCAGCACACAGGCGGCAGAGTTCTGTAATAGATGAAGGTTTGATATCCTTCGTCTGGGAGACCGCAGAGCAGGGCATTACAATAATCTAACCTGCTGGAAATGAAAGCATGCATCAGAACCTCTGTGCTGGGAAAAGAGCGGAATGGACGGACTCCGGCAATGTTTTTGAGCTGATAAAACCCTGTTTTAAACGTATAGTTCAGACACAGCATCAGTTTGATTGAGTCAGCTCAGCAGTGCGTGTGGTTAAGTAGATGACATGTAGTTGCACTCATGCAGCAAACCTGGAGTTTAAAACCGTTACCATGGCAACGGCACTCTCTTTCACACACACCGCCCCCGTGACACAGGCTTTGCAGAATTCCAGGGGATCTTTGACGCTTTCCATGACACAGATAACAGATCCACTTCATTACACGTGTTAGGAATAAATTCCGTGTGTATCAGTATTTTATGTAAAATAGCAACAAGCCTTTAGATTAGCATTATGCTCGCTTTATAGGCTATGCTTTCGTCTTTTATCGTAATTTTCAAATAATATGACATTAAGCTGTTATATTAGCACGATGCCAGCTCATTTGGGATCCACTGAGGTTTTATAGACTATAGGCTATTGTAGACTCATTCTTTTTGAACTTTTAAAAATTATGCAATATTGGTATCATGTTCAGCGTGTTCAAAACATTATTCAGCAATTAAAGTAAATTGCTTCCGTATCTTAAGCAGCTACATTCAGCAAAAAGCATTCACACTAGCATTATTGCGGGCAATGCAACTTTTTTTGGTTAGAAATTATTTTACTTGAAACATTTAATTTAGATTTTTTTCTACAGATGATCATTTGGGTTTTAATGCTAAACATCAGACACATTTGCAAACCCAGTTGTTTCCACATAGATTGTAATTATCGTTCAAGTAACATTTTAGTGATCATTATTGCACATTACACAATTTAATAATCATAGGTAGTGATTTTAAAAATAGAAATTATTTCAGCACATTCCAGTTCATATGTCCACATATTTGAAATGATTCAAACACCAGTTGATCTTTAACTCTTCTTATCTTCATATTGTGAGATTAGAGTTTCTTTGTACATTTTCTTGAATTTTTGGATGTTGGAACATTGTTTGAGCTCATTACTGAACCCGTTCCAAAGTTTAGAGCCGCACACAGATACACAGAAACTTTTTTTTGTGGTTCTTATCAGTTTGATCTTGAAGTTCCTACATCCCCTCAGTTTAAAGCCTCCTTCGTTTTCTAAGAACTGTTTTTGGATATTCATGGTAATGTTTTTCCACTGGCTCTATATAGAATCTCTGCAAAAATCAACAAGGTCATACAGTTTTAAAAGTCTGGATTGATCAAATAAATTGTTTGTATGATCAAGAAAGCCGGCTTTAAGTACAATTCTGATGGCTGGTTTTTGAAGTAAAGAGAGAGGATGTAGTGAACTTTTATAATTATCACCCCAAACTTCTATACAATAGGTGAAATATGGTAATATTAAGGAGCAGTATTATAGGTATCTAAAGTTGTATTTTCACATGTATTTAGATTTATTTAATACTTTTTGAAACTTTAGTTTGTATGTGTCTGATGTGTAGCTTCCAACTTCATTTGTTATCGATTACAATCCACAAGAATTTGATTTCTGTGACGTTTTCTATTAAGATGTTATTTATTGTAACTGAGAGCTCTGTGTTGGCCTTATAAAACATCACTTTGGTTTTTTCAAGGTTCAAAGATACTGTAGTTTATTGTAATCCATCCATGATTTTATTTTGTTCAACTCTGTGTTCACCACATGGATAAGTTCCCTTTGATTGTCTGTTGAGTAAAATATATTTGTGTCATCAGTAAATAGAATTAGTTTTAAAGGTTTTGAAACATTGAACAAATCATTTATGTAAATATTGAATAGCAGAGGGCCTAGAATTGATCCTTGGGGGACACCATAACTTATCTCCTTGGTCTTTGATGTGAATTCATTCATCTTGACAAATTGTTTTCTTCCCGTTAAATAGCTTTTGACCCAACTTAGCGCTAGTCCTCTTATCTCATACACTTCCAGTTTATCCAGTAGGATGTCATGATTGAGAGTCAAATGCTTTTTTTAAATCAATGAAACTTCCAGCTGCAAATTTCTTTTTGTCCAGAACATTTGTGATTTCCTCAACAGCATCAATGATAGCCATTGAGGTTGATCTGGTTTCTCTAAAACCATATTGGTTTTCATTTATAATGTTATGTTTATCTATAAATTTAGCTAATTTATCATTGAATATCTTTTCTAAACTTTTGGAGAATTGTGGAAGGAGAGAAACGGGTCTATAGTTTGTAAAAAGGTGTTTGTCTGCGCTCTTATAAACAGGAATCACTTTTGCAATTTTCCTTTTGTTTGGGAATTTCCCGGTTTGTAGTGATAAGTTACAAATGTATGTTAGAGGCTTAGCGATATTGTTAATGACCTTCTTCACTATCGTCATATCAATATCATCACAATCTGCTGAGTTTTTACTCTTGAATTTGTTAACAATCGATATCAGATCATTTTCGTTCACATCAGAGAGAAAGATTGAGTTTGGGATCCTTGTAATGCTGGAATATTTACTTTGCTGGTTTTGCACTTTGGAATTTCTGTTGCCAACTTTGGACCCACGTTTACAAAATAGATGTTAAAACTGTTTGCTGCTTCATTAATAGTATAGCTTTGACCCTTCTCATCTTTAAAGTAATCTGGATATGTTTGCTTTTTTAATGATACTGTTTAATATTTCCCAAACTCGCTTCACGTTGTTTTTATTTTCATTCAGTAGATTATTATAGTACACTTTTTTACTGTGCCGTGTTATTTCAGTTAGTTTATTTTTGTAAGACTTGTGTCTCTGTTCGCTTGTTCGCTGTTCTTGACCTTTGTTTTAAGAATTTTTTCTAGAGGTTCTTTTTCTTTTTACAAGCATTTTGTAGACCAGTTGTTCAGCGAGGACTTTTTTGTAAATTTGTTCTTGAATTGATGAATTGGACAGTTTTTTGTTATAGAGAGAGCTAAATATTTCTAAAAAACATTCATAAGTGGTGTCCACATCTTTCTCTCTGTACACAGAGTTCCAGTTCTGTCTGGATAAGTCATATTTAAAGGAGGTCATTGTTTGTTCATTTCTTAACCTTTTGTAAACTGGTTCTTTTATTAGTTTCTTTGTTGTCACGTTGATATCAAATAGTGTGAAAACTGGTAAAAAATCAGTTATGTTGCATATCATGAGTCCACTCATATGAGTGTTTTCTATATTATTAGTAAATCTATTATCAATCAGAGCAGCTCTGTGAGCAGTAATTCTGCTGGTCTTGTTACGGTTGGATAGAAACTCATACTGTACATTCTGCTGATAAAGTCATCTGTTGCTTTATGTTTGCTGGGGTTTATCAGATCTATATTCACATCTCCACAAATAAAGAAAGTTTTGTTGTGTTGAGAGTGAAACATTTTTTCCATCCAGTCACTGAACACTTCTAGGCTTGACCCTGGTGACCTGTATATACAGCTTATAATGACATTCTTCCCTGATTCATTACAGATTTGGATTGTAAGACATTCCAGTATTCCATCCACTGCAACTGACATTTGATCAATTACTGTAAACTTCATATTTTTCTGCACATAGATTGCAACTCCTCCTCCTTTTTTATTTACTCTGCTCACATAATGAAGTTCATAGTTTTCCAATTCAAAATCAGTGTCTTTGTTGCCGCTGAACCAAGTTTCTGATATGGTTCTGATGTTAAAGGAACATCCAGATTCTGTAGATAGTCCTTGATGTCTCCAAAGTTAGTGTACATGCTTCTGTTGTTAAAGTGGATGATTGACAGTCTTCCTTCAGGGTTAACAGAGTTTTTAACGTCATCTATGCTGTAATATCTGCAGTCCAGATTAACAGAGGAAAAGAACAGATCAGGGTGGATGTCATCCTGCAGGTTCTGATCATTATCACTGAATATGTTAAGGTGAGGTTGCTCACAGTTCAGATCTTTCTGAAAGTTGTGGTGACAGTTGACTGTTGAAGAAAATGTGTTGTTTTTAGAAGCCATGTTTGTCGTGTTTGACTCCTCACCTGGACAGTCCAGCATCTTCACTTCTCTCTTATTTAGACTGTTGTGGGCAGAAACTTGTCCAGCTCCTCCAGGCTCCTGATAACGATGACCTTGGCTTGCTCAGGAGAACCGTTAAGTTTAACGTAGATTCTGGAATCTCTTATCCAGGTGCTTTGAATCTTTCCTTGTCGTGTCAGAAAGCGTGCTCTTCAGGTGATGTCAGAATTATGTTTAATGAGATTCTCATTCATGGAAACGTTGGTTCCCTTCAGAAATCTTCCTTTATTCCATAAAGATGTTTTGTGTTTCCGATTCACAAACCTCGTGAGGATGGCAGGTCTGTCAGACTCTCTTCTCCTGGGAAGCGGGCGGCAGACCTCGATGTGGTTTGTGTCCAGAGAAATTCCTTTGGACTTTAGGAAATCTTCCACCTGTTTCTCCACAGAGCTGATCTCCTGCTCGTCAGAGTCATCAGCATTCCCTGCGGTCACTGCATGCGCATATGACCGGGGTTTGATCTTCAATCCGGTGATCATCACATCATTAATCCTGGAATTCTGCTCCTGGTCATTCATTCGTTTTTCCATGTTATCCATTCGGTTGACAGTCTGTTCATGTTGAGCTCGGAGCTGTCTCCCGTCCTCCAGTCGTTCAGGATCTGCTCTTGCTGGATCTTTATGGATCTTATTTCTTCCAACAGAAAATCAAGCAACTTCTTGATATCCTCCGAGTCGTCCGTCACTGGGGTTTTTTTCAGGGGCATGATCAGGAGTTGTTTTTTACAATATTCACTTTTTTGTCAGAAAAATAGATTTTGGAAGTGCAGCTGCTCTGTGCCTCCGTGGCGTTGTGGCATCTTCCCGGAAGTCGGAAGGATTTGTGTGAAAATCTTGCATTTTTATTTCCCTGTTGTTATTTGCCTATTTGCTTATCAATAAATCAAATGAAAATCAATGAAACTGTGCACCCATTTAAAATAATTGTATGCAGTCAGTGTATGACTACATTGACTTACAGACCGGACCTGAGCTCCTTTTTCTCATTTCATATTATGATGCACAGAAAAAAGGACTTCTTTTCATTGATCAGTATTTCCTCTGCTGATTCACTGCTTTTTATGTTTCGACTTCTATGAAAGAGAGAGCAGCCGCTTCTTGTTGTCCACTTAAAGCACTGGCTGTAAATAATTCAATAAAGAATACAGTAGAGAAGAATTTACGTTTCCAAAATATTCACATAGAACACTGGACAGCTCAGCCCCTCTCGCCTGGCGTTCCAAACAGGAAGTGCCTGCTGGCTCCAAGAAGCCAAAATCCCATAGACTTCTATAGAGAAATAAACTGCTATTTCTCAGTCCTATTGGTCAGAATAAACATTCTTGATCTGATACATATTAAACACTTTTTTCTAATCCTTTTTTTTTTCAAAATATTGTTTATAGCAGGTTATTCATGTTATAAACTGACCAATCAGAAGCCTCAGTAAAAGCATGTGGTCCCCGCTGGCCCCACCTTGAACATTTGATTGACATATTCTCCCAAGCCCTTTCACTAGAAGGCGTGTGGAGTTTGAACAAACTTACTCCTGATTGGTGACTGTAGTTCCCCTAAAAACGTGACTCAGACCGACTCGAACCAATCACTGTCGACTGGATTTAAAATAGCGGTGCACGTTTCAGGAAGACGGATTTGGCCACATTTTGCGAGAGCCGGAGGTAAGGCATTTTCTATGGGTGACATCAACACCTCGCTTTGTCTAGAGATGATATACAGTCTATGTTCCACAACCACAGCTCTTTTGTCACAGCCCCTTGGTCCTGAGACAACATGCAAACGTCATCCAGGTCTTACCCGCTCTGACTGAAGGTTGCACTCCTTCTGCAGGAGCTCACAGTCTCGGATCTTGGACTTGATGAAGTCCTGCTTGGAGGCGGACAGGAAGAGGCCTTTAGGATCCATGGGTCCGATGACATCATACCAGACTGGGCTGCCCTCACGGTCGTAACCACACATTCCTCCAGACAGGTACTTTTCTATCACCTGTATGTGAAGTCAAATGGCTGCTTTCACCAGATGTCAACACATTCAATATAATTTCTAAAGAAAGTGTTTTACCTCTGGTGGGCGCCACTCGTTACCTAACATGTCTACTTTCATCTGCTTCCTGAACTCCATGTGCTAGAACAGAGGAGCAGATCCTGTCAAATTGGGAGGTTTGAGAGCAGCGACACTCACAGTAACACCACTGGAAATCAGGACAGAAGGGTTGGAAGACAGCAGAGATTAAAACATATCTTAAATTCCCACATTCAGGAGTATCTGGAAGCCTAACCCTCTCAGGAGTTGATGATCATTAAGGCCTTAAAGCTTGAAGCTCTGACACACCTGATTCAGGTGATTAGCAGCTATGCCAAAGAAACCAGGATGGATGGTTGCCTTGGAGACCTATAGCTTTACATTATCAGGGCCATCACATCCACATGAAAGGTAAAAGCCCAGATAAGATTTCTTTGGGATTAGACTAAAGCAAATCGTTTTGAAAAAGGAGGCAAAAACATGGCTCCTGCATCCCAATGTTGTACTGGAAAAGGAATGAAAGTCTTTGGAGGACAAGCACAGGTTCTTCTTTAATCCGTGTTCTGTGCATCTTATCTGCTCAGGCTGTAGTGATGACTCAGAGGTTGCCGGTGACCTTTCACCACGCCGCTCCTCTGTAATCTGACACTTACAACATTGGAGCTCAGTGCAGCACAGCAGATAGTAATCACTGAAGGGGACGCCAACATGGTCGTACTTTGGTACATCACCTGGTTATTGAATGCAATACACATCTTCAGAAAAAGTTAGCACTTGATATGAGGAACTCAGACCTTTCGTAGCATGGCCTCAGACTTCTGCAGGTTGAAGTTTCTGGCTGAAAAATAAAAAAAACAAACAAAGAAAATGTGATGAATGTCTGAAGCATAAACGCTTAACAGTTGGATGTGAATGTGAATGTCTGTGAATGTGAATGTGTTTGAATGTGTGTGAATGTATATGAATGTGTGTGAATGTGAATGTGTGTGAATGTGAATGTGTGTGAATGTGTGTGAATGTGAATGTGTGTGAATGTGTGTGAATGTGAATATGTGTGAATGTGTTTGAATATGAATGTGTTTGAATGTGTGTGAATGTGTGTGAATGTGTGTGAATATGAATGTGAACGTGTGTGAATGTGTTTGAATGTGTGTGAATGTGAATATGTGTGAATGTGAATATGTGTGAATGTGAATATGTGTGAATGTGAATGTGTTTGATTATGAAGGTGTTTGAATGTGAATGTGTGTGAATGTGTGTGAATGTGTGTGAATGTGTGTGAATATGAATGTGAATATGTGTGAATGTGAATGTGTTTGATTATGAATGAGTTTGAATGTGAATGTGTGTGAATGTGAATGTGTTTGAATATGAATGTGTTTGAATATGAATGTGTGTGAATGTGTGTGAATGTATGTGAAAGTGAATGTGTGTGAATGTGAATATGTGTGAATGTATGTGAATGTGTTTGAATGTGAATGTGTGTGAATGTATGTGAATGTGTTTGAATGTGAATGTGTTTGAATGTGAATGTGTTTGAATGTGAATGTATGTGAATATGAATGTGTTTGAAGGTGTGTGAATGTATATGAATGTGTGAATGTGAATGTGTGTGAATGTGAATGTGTGTGAATGTGAATGTGTGTGAATATGAAGGTGAACGTGTGTAAATGTGTGTGAATGTGAATGTGTGTGAATGTGAATATGTGTGAATGTGAATATGTGTGAATGTGAATATGTGTGAATGTGAATGTGTTTGATTATGAAGGTGTTTGAATGTGAATGTGTGTGAATGTGTGTGAATGTGTGTGAATGTGTGTGAATATGAATGTGAATATGTGTGAATGTGAATGTGTTTGATTATGAATGAGTTTGAATGTGAATGTGTGTGAATGTGAATGTGTTTGAATATGAATGTGTTTGAATATGAATGTGTGTGAATGTGTGTGAATGTATGTGAAAGTGAATGTGTGTGAATGTGAATATGTGTGAATGTATGTGAATGTGTTTGAATGTGAATGTGTGAGAATGTGTTTGAATGTGAATGTGTTTGAATGTGAATGTGTTTGAATGTGTGTGAAAGTGAATGTGAGTGAAGGTGAATGTGTTTGAATGTGAATGTGTTTGAATGTGAATGTATGTGAATATGAATGTGTTTGAAGGTGTGTGAATGTATATGAATGTGTGTGAATGTGAATGTGTGTGAATGTGAATGTGTGTGAATGTGAATGTGTGTGAATGTGAATGTGTGTGAATATGAAGGTGAACGTGTGTAAATGTGTGTGAATGTGAATGTGTGTGAATGTGAATATGTGTGAATGTGTTTGATTATGTATGTGTTTGAATATGAATGTGTTTGAATGTGTGTGAATGTGAATGTGTGTGAATGTGTGTGAATGTGAATGTGTGTGAATGTTAATATGTGTGAATGTGAATGTGTTTGATTATGAATGTGTTTGAATGTGAATGTGTGTAAATGTAAATGTGTTTGAATATGAATGTGTTTGAATGTATGTGAATGTATATGAATGTGTGTGAATGTGAATGTGTGTGAATATGAATGTGAACGTCTGTGAATGTGTGTGAATATGAATGTGTTTGAATGTGAATGTGTGTGAATGTAAATGTGTTTGAATATGAATGTGTTTGAATATGAATGTATGTGAATGTGTGTGAATGTGAATGTATGTGAAAGTGAATGTGTGTGAATGTGAATGTGTTTGAATATGAATGTGTGTGAATGTATGTGAAAGTGAATGTGTGTGAATGTGTGTGAATGTGAATATGTGTGAATGTATGTGAATGTGTTTGAATGTGAATGTGTGAGAATGTGAATCTATGTGAATGTGTGTAAATGTGAATGTGTTTGAATGTGAATGTGTGTGAATGTGTGTGAATGTATGTGAAAGTGAATGTGTGTGAATGTGTGTGAATGTGTTGGAATGTGAATGTGTGAGAATGTGTTTGAATGTGAATGTGTGTGAATGTGTTTGAATGTGAATGTGTGTGAATGTGTTTGAATGTGAATGTGAATGTATGTGAATGTGTTTGAATGTGAATGTGTGTGACTGTGTTTGAATGTGAATGTATGTGAATGTGTTTGAATGTGAATGTGTGAGAATGTGTTTGAATGTGAATGTGTGTGACTGTGTTTGAATGTGAATGTGTGTGAATGTGTTTGTGAATGTGAATGATTGTGAATATGAATGTGTGTGAATGTGAATGTATGTGAATATGAATGTATGTGAATATGTATGTGTTTGAATGTGTGTGAATGTATATGAATGTGTGTGAATGTGTGTGAATGTGAATGTTTGTGAATATGAATGTGAACGTGTGTGAATGTGTGTGAAAGTGAATGTGAGTGAAGGTGAATATGTTTGAATGTGAATGTGTTTGATTATGAATGTGTTTGAATGTGAATGTATGTAAATGTGTTTGAATGTGAATGTATGTGAATATGAATGTGGTGTGAATGTGTATGAATGTGTGTGAATGTGAATGCATGTGAATGTGTGGGAATGTGTGTGATGTGAATGTGTGTGAATGTGAATGTGTGTGAATGTGAATGTATGTGAATGTGTGTGACTGTGAATGTATGTGAATGTGAATGTGTGTGAATGTGTGTGAATGTGAATGTGTGTGAATGTGAATATGTGTGAATGTGAATGTGTTTGAATATGAATGTGTTTGAATGTGAATGTGAATGTATATGAATGTGTGTGAATGTGAATGTATATGAATGTGTGTGAATGTGAATGTGTGTGAATGTGAATGTGTGTGAATATGAATGTGAATGTGTGAGAATATGAATGTGTTTGAATGTGTTTGAATGTGAATGTGCGTGAATGTGTGTAAATGTGTATGTATGTGAATGTGTATATTGGTGAATGTGTGTGAATGTGTCTGTGAATGTGTGTGAATGTGTTTAAATGTGTTTGAATGTGAATGTATGTGAATATGAATGTATGTGAATATGAATGTATGTGAATGTGTGAGAATGTGAATCTATGTGAATGTGTGTGAATGTGTTTGAATGTGAATGTGTGTGAATGTGTGTGAATGTCAATGTGTATGAATGTGTTTGAATATGAATGTGAATGTGTTTGAATGTGAATGTGTGAGAATGTGAATGTGTTTGAATGTGAATGTGTGTGAATGTGAATGTGCGTAAATGTGTGTGAATGTGAATGTGTTTGAATGTGTTTGAATATGAATGTGAATGTGTTTGAATATGAATGTGAATGTGTTTGAATGTGAATGTGTGTGAATGTGAATGTGTATAAATGTATGTGAATATGAATGTGTGTGAATGTATGTGAATGTGTGTGAATGTGAATGTATGTGAATGTGTGTGAATGTGAATGTGTGTGAATGTGTTTGAATGTGAACGTATGTGAATATGAATGTGTGTGAATGTGAATGTATGTGAATGTGTGTGAATGTGAATGTATGTGAATGTGTGTGAATGTGAATGCATGTGAATGTGTGTGAATGTGAATGTGTGTGAATGTGAATGTGTGTGAATGTGAATGTGTGTGAATGTGAATATGTGTGAATGTGAATGTGTTTGAATATGAATGTGTTTGAATGTGAATGTGTGTGAATATAAATGTATATGAATGTGTGGGAATGTGTGTGAATGTGAATGTGTGTGAATGTGAATGTATGTGAATGTGAGTGAATGTGAATGTGTTTGAATGTGTGTGAATGTGAATGTGTTTGAATGGGTTTGAATGTGAATGTGTGTGAATGTGAATGTATGTGAATATGAATGTGTGTGAATGTGAATGTATGTGAATGTGTGTGAATATGAATGTATGTGAATGTGTGGGAATGTGTGTGAATGTGAATGTGTGTGAATATGAATGTATGTGAATGTGTGGGAATGTGTGTGAATGTGAATGTATGTGAATGTGTGTGAATGTGAATGTATGTGAATGTGAATGTGTGTGAATGTGTTTGAATATGAATGTGTTTGAATGTGAATGTGTGTGAATGTGAATGTTTATGAATGTGTGTGAATGTGAATGTGTGTGAATGTGTGTGAATGTGAATGTGTGTGAATATGAATGTGAATGTGTGATTATATGAATGTGTTTGTGTTTGAATGTGAATGTGTGTGAATGTGTGTAAATGTGTATGTATGTGAATGTGTATATATGTGAATGTGTATATATGTGAATGTGTGTGAATGTGTGTGAATGTGTGTGAATGTGTGTGAACCAGAATGTGTGTGTATGTTTCTGAATGTGAATGTATTTGAATGTGAATATGTGTGAATGTGAATGTGTGTGAATGTGAATATGTGTGAATGTGTGTGTATATATGTGAATGTGTGTGAATTTGAATGTGTTTGTGAGTGTATGTGAATGTGTTTGAATGTGAATGTGTTTGAATGTGTTTGAATATGAATGCTAATGTGTTTGAATGTGAATATGTGTGAATGTGTTTGAATGTGTTTGAATGTGAATGTGTGTGAATGTGAAGGTGTGTGAATGTATATGAAAATGAATGTGTGTGAACGTGAATGTATGTGAATGTGAATGTATGTGAATGTGTGTGAATGTGTTTGAATGTGAGTGTATGTGAATATGAATGTGTGTGAATGTGAATGCATGTGAATGTGTGGGAATGTGTGTGAATGTGAATGTATGTGAATGTGTGTGTATATATGTGAATGTGTGTGAATGTGTTTAAATGTGTTTGAATATGAATGTGAATGTATGTGAATATGAATGTGTGTGAATGTGAATGTATGTGAATGTATGTGAATGTGTGTGAATGTGAATGTATGTGAATGTGTGTGAATGTGTTTGAATGTGAATGTATGTGAATATGAATGTGTGTGAATGTGAATGTATGTGAATGTGTGTGAATGTGAATGTGTGTGAATGTGTTTGAATGTGAATGTATGTGAATATGAATGTGTGTGAATGTGAATGCATGTGAATGTGTGGGAATGTGTTGTGATGTGAATGTGTGTGAATGTGAATGTGTGTGAATGTGATGTGTGTGAATGGAATGTGAAGTTGTGATATGTGTGTGCAGGTGTGTGAATGTGAATGTGTGGTGAATGTGAATATGTGTGGAAGTGTTTGAAATATGCATGGTTTGAATGTGAATGTGTGTGAATGTGGAATGTATATGAATGTGTGTGAATGTGATGTAATGAAGTGTGTGAATGTGAATGGTGTGTGAATGTGAATGTGTGTGAATATGAATGTGAATGTGTGAGAATATGAATTTTTTGAATGTGTTTGAATGTGAATGTGCGTGAATGTGTGTAAATGTGTTTATGTATGTGGAATGTGTATATTGGTGAATGTGTGTGAATGTGTTGTGAATGTGTGTGAAATGTGTTTTAAATGTGTTTTGAATGTGATGTATGTGAATATGAATGTATGTGAATATGAATGTATGTGCAGTGTTTGAAGTGAATTAATCTATGTGAATGTGTGTGAATGTTTGTGAATGTTGGAATGTGTGTGAATGTCAATGTGTATGAATGTGTTTGAATTGAATGTGAATGTGTTTGAATGTGAATGTGTGAATGGTTGAATGGGGATGTGTGAGAATGTGAATGTGTTTGAATGTGAATGTGTGTGAATGTGAATGTGCGTATAATGTGTGTGAATGTGAATGTGTTTGAATGTGTTTGAATATGAATGTGAA